>OU744279.1:20000000-20600000 GCA_916610125.1 Cheilosia vulpina | reverse complement strand
TTTACGATATTTACGATCTAAAGTCGATCAAACGCCTGAAGTTGTATTTTGTGTGGCAGTATATGAACGCTTTGTTTCTACATAATCTGTCAACGCACGCGCGCGTCAACGCGACATTGTGAATTGGGCATAACCCCGACCAGTATTTATATGTATTCCCGTACCTTTTTTGCATTGAGGCACTAATTTGGATTTACGTATGTATCCCAAGTACATATGGTTTTATTGCCATATACTTTTTCTTTGTCTTTGTCATGTTCAAAACTGAGCATAAACATTGAAAGAGGTACTTTGCTTTTAAATTTAGGCATATTTTCCACCCAATTAATTTTGTAGGCATTTAATGATGTAGGAATTATGTGCCATAATAGCAGCCTGGCTGTCTGACATTATAGCTATATCACAGTTGGTTATGTCTCTGTCGGGGTTGATTTGGACACATCTGTCTATGACATAGATTTCAACCTGAAAGATGCTGGTACTTTTGCCCATTGGTTCAGAATATTTGGTTCTAGGCCCAATACTCCCACTCCAGTTCCCTCATAAGTTCTTGACCCATCTGTGTACCACTTTCTTGTGTTTTTGCTCAGTCTGTGAATTGTAGATACTGTTGTTTTTGCCGGACTTAGGCTAAACCCAGCCGTCGCGCACGTTATTTCGAGTCCCCTTTGTATGATATCACATAAGGCTCGCTCAAATTTACCCGTGGCAATAATAACTATGTCATCAGCATATGGTTGACAGTTTGGCCAAGGTTTGACAATGTCTTAAGTAGCTCGCCCACTATTAGACTCCACATTAAGGGAGATAGAACTCCTCCTTGCGGACAGCCTCTATATTCTATTCACCGTTTCTTTCATCTAGCATCGGTTCTCAGATCTTTACCTACCTACTTAATAAAATAAGAAAATGACCAACCAAACTTTTTAAGAACGAGAAAGTTTCTTTCGATGCTAGCAAGGCGGGAAAGGGTCGTCCGCCACTCCAAAGCCTCGCATAACCCCGTATCAGAGAGGCTCCGTTATAATACAGCAGGTTACCCCTGACTGCAAACCATATCCGATAAGAACGGCATAACTTTATCGGATTAGGGATGGCTGGTAGTGTTGATCCTGATGTCTATTTTTGTTAGTTATTTATATACGAATGTTTGGAAATCAATTTGGGCGCAAATTTTAAATGTTTTAATATATAATTTAACCAGTGAATGAAAAACGCATAAAATGTGTCGAAGGCTACACATATTCCAATCGCACAAATATCAACAAAAAAACAAGAAGAAATGTTTTTATATTCAATTAGACACACGAAATCTGAATTCTGTGAGCAAATTTGAAGAAGCCCAATCGAATACCACATACATACCTATAGTTCCTAAAGCATTGACAGAAAGATCCCTGAAGAAATAACTACTTTCCATGCGATGGGACAAGGTTTTGTATATATTTCTTGAATCGGACGAAGAAGCAAAATCTGAGAAATGCAGATACTTTTTTCATCAATGTTAGCTATCACATCAGCAAATATTTCACTCCATTCCTCTACGTTAGTTTCTCTCAGATTGAAGACTTCGTCATGAGAAAGCGCAAATTTCCATTATTTAAACGGAGAAGCATTCGTGCGAAGCATATTTATACATACTCCATAATCGTCTTGTTCAATCTATTTTCTTTTTTTTTCGTATAATTCGAGTAATATAATCAGAATGGGCTACAGGTTTAAACTGTTGCATCGAAGATTTTACCGAAAAATGATGGCCACATAACACTCTGACGACTTTAATGCGTTCACCTTGATGAAACCTACCAATCTTCTTCGACGATGAAGTGATTCAAATATCATATCATAACTTTGGTTTTTTGGACATTTACTTTAAGGTCACAATAATTTTGGAGCATTTTATAGACAACTTGTAGATTATGGCATTCCTATTCACTGTATGAAAAGCGGCCTTAAAATCCACGAAACTAGCATACAACTTTTTATTTATTTCGATGAAGATCTTGACAAGTAATTGCAAATATGTGATCGATTGTAGAAAATCCGGTTATCCGGTTCGAAAAGAACTACATCTATTTTATTAATGTATACATAAAATGATTTGTATTTTGTATTTTTTTATTTATATACTTTGTATTAATAATTTTCTATTTCAGGAGCAAACAACAAGCGACCACGTATCCACTACTGGGAATAACATAATATCTCGTAGTAATGTTGAAAGTCCTGGAACTGAGCAACTTGACAGCGTATCGCCCAACGACAAAACTTTACCAGCGCCCTTGGCTGAAATTGACGTATTTGAGAGCAACTCTATTGTCACGACTCCTTTACTTCCCACATCAGTTGACGCATCACACTAAGCTTACGGAATGATATAAAGACTTGTTTATTGAATTCAAATTGTTGACTTATCATATTGTCAAATATTTGCGAGAGTCTTTATTAACGTATACCTCGAAATGTACATTTTCGTACTATTGCAATTGTATTTGTACTTAAGAAAAAGTCTTACATCTTTCTACATAAAGTTCTATTACTTGTTATTTATCTTTTTAAAATGGATTTATAATGTGAAAATAAATTTGTAGTTATAAATGCTGCTTCAGAATATATTTGAACTTGTCTTTATTATTGAGCGGGAATGGAAATTTCAAGGATAAATGTTACATATTCTTTTGACGAGAGAGAAGAAAGATACAACGTAAATGGAAGGAAAATGAAAGCTATGCCTTACAAATAATCAACTAAGTCTGGCAGTTTACGCAAAGCGAAGATAATGGAATACAGAGATATACAACATTTCAGTGGGAAGACGGCTGCCTACAAGATGTTTACCCGAAAAATTCATACTCATTTATTTTCTAGTATAGCTATATATTTCATTTTAATCGAAGCCTTAACAAAAACCAAAAAACATAAGACAATTGAACAACGCGATGCCCATGAAAGCAAAAGGAATAGTGGCCGGCCATTAGTCAGATAGACAGGGATTGATATTACGAAAACAACAATATAAACAAATGGGTTTTGGGGGGATAGACGTACGAAAGAAATCCATCTCTTTTAATCATTCAACTCTGACGCGAAGACTCCACACTTTCAAAAATCCCTTTACCAATAAACAAATTTAGTTGCCATAATATCGCTAAATGTAGGGTTAAATGTTTATGTTGAGAAATCCATGTTTATCTCGGGCATTAGCTAAATAAATCCTCCCTTATGTGGTATTCGATTGGGCTTCTTCAGATTTTAAATTTCGTGTATCTAATCGAACATAAAAACGTCGCTTGAATTTTATATGAAAACATTCAAAATGCTCGCCCAGCTTAATTTCTAAACATGTGTACATAAATAATTAACAAAAATAGTTCCACTCGATGCAATTCCTTTCTTTGCAGTTGGAAAATTTCACGAAAACGTAAACAAACTGTTATAGGCAGGGATGAGGAATGGAAGGCAGTTAGGATTCAAAAAGGCAGGGATACCGGAAGGGGATTTCAGGTTAGGGCAGGTGGAAGCGGGGAGAAGAATGCTGAAATTCCGGAAACGTGGCACGCTAGTTCTGCACGGCGGAACTCGTCGGAAATGGGGGGATTCTTGTCCCCAGAAAATCAACGTTACCTGTCACAACACATGTATCGTGCCGAGACAAAATTTTTCCCTATTGACAGCGGACGGACAGTTACCACATTGAGAAGCGTAATTTCCACCCTACCTGGAAATTCATATCCTAAGAACTTCCCCATTGAAGTGTCGGTCCAAACCAGCTCAGTTCATTCGCCGAAAGAGATGTAGCTCACCTTACTCCACCCCCTGAAAACTTATAACTCAAAGAGACATCGTGCAATCAGGTGCCCTAGATAAACACCAACATTTGTTTTCTTACAAATTTCGTGCAATTGGATTTATTGTAATGGTTGATCATTAACCAAATAACATGTTACAATAATAAAAAAAGCAATATCGTTAAAAACATCTAAAGCGAGTAGTAAAAAAATTAACGAAAATTACGCTGGAACACTAGGAATTTGGACTAAGTAAATTATGAGGGGAATATCTTCCCTCCCCTTCCCCTTTTATTTTTTTTTTGTTTCCCTACCACGACCTAGCTCCTACCCGAAGGTCGCTAAATTCCCTCAAACTTTTCGAATTTATTTACCTAAATCGAGCTCGGTGTAGGTTTCGACGAGGGATATCTGGGTTCGAAATATCACAGGACGAACCAAATCAGTTTTCTGATACAAAAAAAAAATGCACACCCCTGACCAACACAAAAACAATGTCAACTCAATCCCCAAACTGTTCTCGGCATACATGTATATGCGAATTACAACAAAAAAAATTGTAAGATTAAAAAAAAATGAATCACAAAAAAAAATTTCACGCTTAACTTAACTCTAATGCAACAAAAAAAAACATAGGTGACTTAATACTACAGATTATAACTTTGTTTCCTTTTTTTTTTCTTTTCGTTTTTACAGCGAACAATCAAAAAAAATGTTTTTCGTACAAAACGCTGCTGCCGTACCTTTTTTTTTGTTTTGCCTTTGCAGCGATTGAAAAGATTTGGGATTGATCTTCTGAACCCGAAGAAACGGCCTGTCCGGAAATTTTCGGTCAATGACAAAAGGACTAGCGGTCACGACTTCCTATTGAGATTTGGGTGGATCATTGATGACCGCCAATTGACCTTCGTTGCATGGATATGGCTTGCACTACTTTTCCCTTCTTTTGTGTTGCCCTTCCAGATTCGGATTTCACGCCTTCCCCTGGATTTGTGAAAATCTTGTTTGGGTTTTACCGGTTAGTCTATATCGCTGTCACTGTTTTAACGTTCTGTATTTAACTTTTTCTTTTCGTTTCCTTTTTTTATTTGTTTGACACTTATTATTTTTCCTTAAATATTACACCCTTCACTTATTGTTTTTTTTGGTATTACTTTTCTTATTTTATCATTTTTTGTTATCTTTCTTTTTTTCTATTTTTTTTTTTTGCACTGCGGATTAGAATGTGGCCTTAAACGACTGTACGGACAATGTCGAGTGTTACCTCCAGCAGAAGCAGCAGACCCTCGTCCGAGGTATTTGCAACAACAATCTCGAACACCCGCTAACTGGGAGATTCACCAAAAATCTTTGGACGTCGGGTTTACCAATCAGAACCCGCCAACGATTCAAATATCCCGCTCCTCTCATCATTTGAATTTATGATTCTAACACTTGCTACGAGAACCTATGATGCCTACCTGAACTACACCTAGGATTGTGAATAAGCCCTTGTTCCGAACTGTCAGCGTTGATGCCTGAACGTCGGTGACAATCGCCTTTCTGTCAGCCAATCTATTTTTTTTTGTTTATTTTCTTCTTTTAGGAACCTATATTAATAATTTTCTTTCAATTTCAGGCTACATCATTAATTCTGCGTGTGGGTCCTTAATGGATATCTGTGGTAGGGTAAGTCTCGTCAAACATGCCTAATTACATGCCCCACCAATAACGAACTCATTTGTATTGCAGGTGACCATAACAAAACACTGGACTTGATGGAGATTACAGACTGCAAGGACAGTGACATAGGTCATCTCAGACCAAACAACAAAAGGGGACGTGGTGAAGAACCCACGCTGTGTAAGCCGGGCTGAGGTATTCTGTGAGTGCCTTTTTTCTTTTTTGAATTTGTGTTTTTAAGTAGTGTTTGCGACGCATTATAGAATAAACTACAAATAAATAAATTAATATAAACTAATCATGCGCTTACACGCAAAAATATAAATATATGTGCATACCTATATGTGAACAGATAAATCAATAAATAACCAAGGAACTATATATATAAATAAATAAATAACAAAATCAATGGATGAAGGAATCCATGACTAGGTAAATAATAAGGTTAGTAAATAGATTAGTAAATAATTTAATACATGGGTTAGTAAATAGGTTAGTATAATAAATAATTAGCCAAATACACCACTGAAGTTAAATAACACACACTTACATCTAAATAATAAATAAATAGACTCAATAAATAACATGAAGGGAATGAGTTGATAGCATAAACTGCGTTATACATTATATACGAGAACTTAATGGCTACAAATAAATAAATTGACATCAATATATAAATAAATAACTAGAAATTGAACACTAATCAATATAAAACCTTAAGAGACTAATGAATAAATACATAAACTGACCATAAAATATAAATAAATAAACTTAAACTAGGGTAAATAAATAACAACTAAGATAGAGTATACACTACAGGGAAGCAACCACACAGATCAGTCGTGACATATATATCACAGCATAATATGGAAAAGGCATCAGGTACTCTAAGTTCTCATTGCTTTATGTCTTTAGCATGGAATATACCTATTCTTTTGCCCGCTAGGTCTTCTAACTCATACATGCTATTCCCGATCGCTTTGACTACTCTGCACTTAACGTATTTCGGACAGAGTTTTGCGGCTAGGTACTTCGAAGTGTCACTAAGAACAAAGTTTCTTCGGAAAACCTCTTGCCCAGGTACGAAATGAACGTTTCGGGTGCGAGTGTTATACTTCCTCGCTGACTTCTCATTTGCCTTTACTATGCTGTCTTTTATTTTGTCGCGAAGACATTGGAGACGTAATTGTCGAGGGAGTATTTGAAGATCGCTGTCCTCTGCCGCACTAAGCTTTTCTGCCAGTCCATAACAACTCCCATGCGTCATCATATTCAGACCAAACAGGGCGAAGTATGGTGACACTCCTGTTGTGGTGTGGAGCGAGCTTCGCAGGGCGCATGCTATGTCGCTTAGATGTAGATCCCAGTGGCGCTGGTCATTCTTTATGTATGACCGTATAGCGGCTAGCAAAGTCCTGTTCACTCTTTCCGAGGCGTTCGACTGCGGTGAATAATATGCCGTCTTAAAGTGACGTATCCCGAATTTTTCGATTAGGCTTTGGAAGTCTTTCGAGCGAAATTGTTTTCCATTGTCTGAGTGTATGACCCTTGGTACACCAAACATGTTGAATACGTCATTCTGGAGGTATTTGACGACATTTATAGTACTCGCAGTTCTTAGTGCTTTCACTAACACAAACTTTGACAAATGATGGAGGACAATGAATACGTAGCAATTCCCAGATTTCGAACGAGGGTAGGGACCAAGAAAATCAATATAAATTTTTTCAAACGGACGACTAGTGTTGAAGTTGTTTTTAATTGGGGGACGCAGTACCTGGTTTGACGACTTACACTGTTTACACACAGCACAGTTAGACACGTAAGAGCGAATTTGCACAGTCATATTCGGCCAGTAGAAGTACTGCCGAATCCTGTGTAGTGTCTTCGATATTCAAGCAAGCTGGAATGGTCGGTTATGACTGTGAAGTCCATCCCCTCCACATATGGGCGAAATTTTTGAATAGCCCTAACGGCAGCCATGAACTCATTTTCCGTAACGCTGTAGTTCTTTTGCGCCGCGTTCAACTTTTGCGAAAAATAAGATATAGGTGACTCTTCTTCTTCCTCGTTCTTTTGGAACAAGACTGCACCAATACCGGACTCGGAGGCATCACACTGGATGTAAAATCGTTTAGCAAAATTCGGGTGAACGTGCACGGGCGCGGTTGTTAGGGCGCTTTTGAGCTTCTCGAAGGCCTCGAGTGCCTCATTGGTCATTATAAATTTTTCATTCTTCTTTTTCAGGGTGTCTGTGATTGGGGCAGTCAAGGTAGAGAAATCCCTAATAAACCTTCTGTACCAGCCCGCTAGACCGAGGAAGCGGCGAACCTGTTTTTGGCTTTTTGGAAGCGGAAATTGGGAGATAGCCTTGACCTCGGTTTTCAACTTCCCACCACCAACGATGAACCCCAGGTACTTCAGTTCTTTGAAGCAAAACTTGGACTTGTTCACGTTGATGGTGAGATTGGCTTTCCTCAAGCACTCAGCAACCTCGCCCAGCAGTGCAATATGGGTGTTAAAATCAGGTGTTATGACGAGCAGATCATCCAGATAGACGAAGACGCGGTCCCTCAATCTTGCTGGAATCACCTTGTCCATCAGGCGACACATCCTTTGGGCTGCGTTACACAACCCAAAGGGCATGACTCTAAATTGGTATAAGGGTCTTCCCGGCACCGCGAACGCAGTTTTTTCCCTACTCCGTCTTTCCAGCGGTATCTGCCAAAATGCGTCCTTGAGATCGACGCTACTAATGAAGTAGGTGTCTGGTAGTCGACTGAGAAGCCCGTCGATATGGGGGAGCGGGTAAGCGTCCTTTTTCGTCAATGCGTTCAGTGCTCTTGAGTCCAAGCACGCACGGTTTTTGCCTGGTTTTCGTATGAGGACCATTGGCGAACACCACGGACTCTCACTCTCCTCAATAACGCCGAGCCTCAACATTCGGTCGATCTCCTCATATAGCAGGGCTTGTATCGCTGGAGACACAGGGTAGTGTTGCTGCTTAACCGGGACCGCATCTCCGGTATCGATGATGTGCTCTTCAACCTGTGTTTTCCCCAATCCATGCTTGGTAAAACATAGGAACCTCTCCTTGACTGCCTCCAGCGCGGACGATTGTTCAGACGTAAGGTCGTGGGAATCATCATCCGGAACATTTCGTTTAGTTGACTCGGGTGCACTAATAGCGCTAATCACTTGTGGAGCTATTCGGAACGCCTTCCAAAAATCAACCCCCAGGTATAGTTCTTGGTCTAAATTTGGCACTACATAAAAAGTTATTAAATGTTTTTGTTCTTTGTAGGTCACCGGTACTTGAATTCTTCCTACTATTGGTTGAGTTTTCCCATCTGCAGTTTTTACATTAGAAGTTGTCTTCAGTATGGGTATATTCAACGATTCTAAAAGCTGAATGCAGTTTTTGTCTAGAATGCTGATGCTGGCTCCGCTATCTAGTAAGCCGTATATTTCCCTATCTAATAATTTTATTTTTGCATACGGTCTAGGATCAGTTGTGGAGTTTATCTGCGTAGACGCCACTGCGTTCCTGATTCCTTTCCGTATCTGATGTCTATTCCTAGTTTTAATAATTTTGCTTGATATGCTCATTTTGTTTTCTCTGAATATCCTATCTCTAGCTGAATTATAATTCCTAATCCTAACATGAAGTGGCTTAATTTCTAATCTATTACTATGTGTCTCAACCTTCTTGCTTTCTTCTCTTTTGAATATCGTTATCTTGTTGCCGCCTTCCTCTAGTGAAGGCTGCCTCTCCCCTAGTTCTACCTGCGACTCAGGATCCCTAGTTGTTGTTGTTATTGTTCCGGGGTTTGAGTCGAACGTGACTCCCCCGCCGACATCACGTTCATCGACCGGTTTTCCGGGTTACAACGCCTACACTTTGGTGTTATTACATCTTCTTGTCCGCATCTGTAACAGAATATGTTTCGAACTGCGGACGGACAATCCATGAAGTTGTGACCTTCAGCCCTACAGTTCCAGCAAATCCAATTTCGCTGATCACCCTGTCTCCGTGGAAGATTCGGACGAACATTGTGATGTTGCATTGCCGCAAACTGTTCCTCTTGCTGGTAAGGATCTTCACCGTAGTCGAACTCATTGACCAGGTACCTAGGTTGTTGACGATGTTGTTTTGGTGGTTCTCTATTAGGAAATGCATTCTCCGCATCTCTGCATACCTCTTTTAATTGTTGCAAAGTAAAAATGTTCATTGGGTAGACCAACTTCCCAATTCTCTCGCTGAGGTTACGTTTGAGTATCCGTACCAAGTCAACTTCCGGCATTTGGACACGAAGCTGAGATCTCAATTTTTGAATGGCAGTGAAATTATCGTCGCTTGGCTCCCAGGTGCCCTGCCTACGATCCAATATGTCTCGAATGATTTCGAAATCGGATTTCGGATTTCGAAACTGCCGCTTCAATGCGTCTCGAAGTGTTGGCCAATCTGGACGATAATCAGAGCGCTGGTGTTGCCAATACCATTCATGAGCAGCTCCTACAACAAGAAGATGGAAGTCCCTCATGATTTCGGACCATGGGCAGTCGTACTGACTTTGAAGTGTCTCGAGTCGGAATATGAAGTCTTCGACATCAAGACTCTCAGATTTGCCATCGAAGCTGAGACCCCACTTGTCAATCTTGATGGAGCCTCCACCAGCTTGACGAGGACCAGTTGGAATGGAGTGAAGCGGTGGGCTATAATGGTATCCGCCCTGAGGATTTCGACCATACTGAGAAGGAGCTTGAGCGTAAGTGTTTTGTTGATTATATCCTTGATTTGACCTGTAATAATTATTATTTTGTCTGCTATGCCCTCCTACAGGAACAAATGTCCTTGCGGTTGCATCCAGCTGCGAACGATCGTAGCGGTCTGGTTGTGGAGGAACAAAAGATGGTTGCTGGTGTAGGACTGAAGGCTGCGGTTGGACTAAAGGTTGGTTTGGAACTACCGGCTGAGGTGGGACGGAAGGCCTGTCGGCTTCTACTTGAGCATTCTGACGAAAGAGGTAATTTATTTCGCTTGTAAAACGTAAAAAACTATTTCTCATCTCTGTTTTCAGGTCTTCGGAGATTTCTCCTCTTAGAGATTCTTTCAGCGACGAGAAAGCGTTGACCAGAGCCAAGTTGACATAAGCTTTCAAATCAGACGGTATTTTTGGTTCGAGCTGTCCGCTGATTGGCTGGCCTACTGATGGTTGTTGCCTTTCATTAGGCTCTAGTAAAGTTCCTGCACTGGTGTTTTGGGTCCTGCCTCCTGCTGCGCCTAAATTGCTAATTTCGCTGTATGGCGGTGCTGGGATGGAACCGGCACTACTGGAACGACTCTGGGAAAAGTCAGGTGTTGGAATGTCCTGTTCTATATTAACTTTGCTGTTGAGAACTACTTGGGCTTCTTCCCTACTAGGCAGTGGTGTGCGTCGCAGTTTTGGCACTGCACCTAGGTTGCCGAAATTATTGCTGTGAGGAGCTAGGTAAGAATCTGGGCCGATGGCACGGTTAGCATGCTGTTCGGTTGATGGAAGGACTGTGTTGCCAATGGAAGGATCTTGAGGTGATCTTCTGCTACCTAATGGAGTATGCTGTACTCTCGGCATTGTACCTGTCGATGATTTTTGTTGCTGTGAATTGGACCTGGTAATCATTCTATTTTCAATAAATAAACTTTCTCTTCTTAATCTTCTTAGTTCCTTTTCTTTTTCAGCTGAACGCATAATTGACCTACTGAGGACTAAAACTGTAAACACTACAGGCAAGAATGGACGAAATAACTATGATTTTCTACACGGATGCGAATACTGACGCGAATTCAACGAAAACTTAAAGTGAGTTTATTTTAATATTTTATGTATCTGCTAAGTAAGGATATGTATATGGATATCTCTATATCTAAGTAGTATATGTATTTGGGGAAATGAATATAAGTTAATAAATAGGGTATAACCAATATAAGCTGAAAAAAAAATATTAGTATAGATATGTTTAAGAAATGTATATGTGTAAATAATTGTAAGGAAAAAGAAACAATAAACAATGAGGTATATAAAAATGAAGATATGTGTGTTGCTATAAGTATAGTTGGAAATTTGAAAATTGAACTGTTGTTTTCGTAACTATTAGGTGACGTAGTATACAAAACAACTACTGAAAAAAATTATGTTTAAGTATATGCCTTGCTGTGAGTTATGTGAGTGTAGATTGTAGTATTATCGACGTACTAAATAAAGCAATAAACGACCTTCAAAAATCAATTTAGGATTGTGTTTGCATGTATTCTGTCGGGGGTGTTTCGGGTAGCTGTCTTCGGCGGTATTTGTTGGCGAAGACTTGAACTGCTGTGAACGTACAACAAAAAAAAAACTTGGACTGCAGACGGACGAAAATTCTCATATTTTTTCTCAAAGTGGTAAATCAGTTACATAGATAAACAAGGACACACTGTTGTTTTCCTCTGCTCCCGCAATTCCAGTCTATCCTATGGACTTATGCTGGAAGACTTGGAGAAGAAGACAACAACACATTAAGTAGAACCTAAAGGATGTGACAATGCTGCTTGTTACGATGACTCTCATCGAACAGGGCCACTGTACACATGAAGCTAATTTGACAGTACCAAGTGAAGGTGAAAATTGAAATTGGTGATAGGAAAGTAAAATGGTAATGTGAAAGAGATAGGAGTGGAAAAGACGCAATACAAACAGGGTTCCAATTGTTTTGGTTGTCAACGTCAAAGAACTCATCGCAATTCAGCTGACTTGTCAGGGACTTCTCAATTGAAGACTTATGGGTTCCCTGGTGTTGACAATGAATACAATTGTGGACTTATACAGCATAAAGGACTGAAGACAAGGACAAACGTACGTTGGGCGCCATTTGTTATAGGCAGGGATGAGGAATGGAAGGCAGTTAGGATTCAAAAAGGCAGGGATACTGGAAGGGGATTTCAGGTTAGGGCAGGTGGAAGCGGGGAGAAGAATGCTGAAATTCCGGAAACGTGGCACGCTAGTTCTGCACGGCGGAACTCGTCGGAAATGGGGGGATTCTTGTCCCCAGAAAATCAACGTTACCTATGACAACACATGTATCGTGCCGAGACAAAATTTTTCCCTATTGACAGCGGACGAACAGTTACCACATTGAGAAGCGCTCTTTGATGGTGTGAGCGCGGCCAATACCCACCCTACCTGGAAATTCATGGCCTAAGAACTTCCCCATTGAAGTGTCGGTCCAAACCAGCTCAGTTCATTCGCCGAAAGAGATGTAGCTCACCTTACTCCACCCCCTGAAAACTTATAACTCAAAGAGACATCGTGCAATCAGGTGCCCTAGATAAACACCAACATTTGTTTTCTTACAAATTTCGTGCAATTGGATTTATTTTAATGGTTGATCATTAACCAAATAACATCTTACAATAATAAAAAAAAGCAATATCGTTAACAACATCTAAAGCGAGCAGTAAAAAAATTAACGAAAATTACGCTGGAACACTTTGGGAATTTGGACTAAGTAAATTATGAGGGGAATATCTTCCCTCCCCTTCCCCTTTTATTTTGTTTTTTGTTTCCCTACCACGACCTAGCTCCTACCCGAAGGTCGCTAAATTCCCTCAAACTTTTCGAATTTATTTACCTAAATCGAGCTCGGTGTAGGTTTCGACGAGGGATATCTGGGTTCGAAATATCACAGGACGAACCAAATCAGTTTTCTGATACAAAAAAAAAATGCACACCCCTGACCAACACAAAAACAATGTCAACTCAATCCCCAAACTGTTCTCGGCATACATGTATATGCGAATTACAACAAAAAAAATTGTAAGATTAAAAAAAAATGAATCACAAAAAAAAATTTCACGCTTAACTTAACTCTAATGCAACAAAAAAAAACATAGGTGACTTAATACTACAGATTATAACTTTGTTTCCTTTTTTTTTTCTTTTCGTTTTTACAGCGAACAATCAAAAAAAATGTTTTTCGTACAAAACGCTGCTGCCGTACCTTTTTTTTTGTTTTGCCTTTGCAGCGATTGAAAAGATTTGGGATTGATCTTCTGAACCCGAAGAAACGGCCTGTCCGGAAATTTTCGGTCAATGACAAAAGGACTAGCGGTCACGACTTCCTATTGAGATTTGGGTGGATCATTGATGACCGCCAATTGACCTTCGTTGCATGGATATGGCTTGCACTACTTTTCCCTTCTTTTGTGTTGCCCTTCCAGATTCGGATTTCACGCGTTCCCCTGGATTTGTGAAAATCTTGTTTGGGTTTTACCGGTTAGTCTATATCGCTGTCACTGTTTTAACGTTCTGTATTTAACTTTTTCTTTTCGTTTCCTTTTTTTATTTGTTTGACACTTATTATTTTTCCTTAAATATTACACCCTTCACTTATTGTTTTTTTTGGTATTACTTTTCTTATTTTATCATTTTTTGTTATCTTTCTTTTTTTCTATTTTTTTTTTTTGCACTGCGGATTAGAATGTGGCCTTAAACGACTGTACGGACAATGTCGAGTGTTACCTCCAGCAGAAGCAGCAGACCCTCGTCCGAGGTATTTGCAACAACAATCTCGAACACCCGCTAACTGGGAGATTCACCAAAAATCTTTGGACGTCGGGTTTACCAATCAGAACCCGCCAACGATTCAAATATCCCGCTCCTCTCATCATTTGAATTTATGATTCTAACACTTGCTACGAGAACCTATGATGCCTACCTGAACTACACCTAGGATTGTGAATAAGCCCTTGTTCCGAACTGTCAGCGTTGATGCCTGAACGTCGGTGGCAATCGCCTTTCTGTCAGCCAATCTATTTTTTTTTGTTTATTTTCTTCTTTTAGGCTTACTTACTTACTTAAGGTGGCGCTACAGTCCGGGGTGGACCTGGGCCTCAACCAACAAGCGTCTCCAGCCAGCGCGATCTTTAGCTAGCTGTCTCCAGTTTCGCACGCTAAGTTGGTTAAGGTCCCCTTCCACTTGCGTGCGCCACCTGAGTCGCGGTCTTCCTCTACTGCGCCTTCCCTCGGGTATGGATTCGAAGATCTTCCGGGCCGGAGCATTCGTGTCCATTCGCTCTACATGACCCAGCCACCTCAGTCGTTGGACCTTCATTCTTCTGACTAGGTCGATATCGCTGTACAGCCCGTACAGTTCGTCGTTAAATCTCCTTCTCCATTCACCGTCAATGCAGACGGGACCAAAAATAACACGAAGAATTTTTCTCTCGAAACAACCGAGAGTTACCTCATCCGCTTTTGATAGCGTCCATGCCTCTGCGCCATATAGCAGAACTGGGATGATAAGGGTCTTATAAAGGGTCACTCTAGTTGTTCGGGAGAGGGCTTTGCTACTCAATTGCCTTCTTAGCCCAAAGAAACAGCGATTGGCAAGAGTAATTCTACGTTTAACCTCAGCGTTGGTGTCGTTGTCTGAGTTCATAGCGGAGCCTAGGTAGACAAAGTCCTTAACCACCTCAAAGTTATATCTGTCTATTGCGACGTTCTGTCCGAGCCGTCGGTGTTGGGTGTCCTTTTTAGTTGACAGCATATACTTCGTCTTGCCTTCATTAACCGCCAAACCCATCTTCGCCGCCTCAGTCTCAATACTCACAAACGCGCCATTAACATCACGCTGCGTTCTGCCAATTATGTCAATGTCATCGGCGTATGCGAGTAATTGGACGGACTTTTGAAAGATAGTGCCTCTGGTGTTGGCGTTTGAGTTTTGCACTATTCTTTCAAGAACGATGTTGAAGAAGTCACATGACAGCGCATCGCCTTGTCTAAATCCTTTTTTGACATCGAAGGTCTCGGTAAGTTCTTTACCGACCTTGATGGAGAATGCACGCTGCTCAAACAAACGGACGAGTTTGGCAGGGATGCCAAAACTAGACATTGCTCTGTATAGTTCGTCCCTATAAATGCTGTCATAGGCGGCCTTAAAGTCGATGAAAAGGTGGTGGGTATCGATTTGAAGTTCCTGGGTTTTCTCCTCTTAATAATTTTCTTTCAATTTCAGGCTACATCATTAATTCTGCGTGTGGGTCCTTAATGGATATCTGTGGTAGGGTAAGTCTCGTCAAACATGCCTAATTACATGCCCCACCAATAACGAACTCATTTGTATTGCAGGTGACCATAACAAAACTCCATTTGTCAACTCAAACGCACTTGTATTGGAAAATCTGAAGCAACTCTGAGAAAAAATCGAGATTCGCAAAAGTGAAATCCGAAAAAGATTGCTTTTTTTGTACCAAACAAATATAAAAGGCGCTCTGAGAGCGCCCAGTCGAATATCACATAATGTGCACAAAATATGCGAACACCGTCTCCCCACCATAAAATGGTCTTCCGATGGACATCAAGTGTCAAGTCCTTGCCTAGCATTTCCTAAGTGTGCGTACGGCAGCGTGGTAGTCTTTAGATTTTTATAGGCACGAATACTTAGATACTATGCCAGACTATGCTTGTGGACAAATGTACCGTTTCTGCTCTCAGTTGACGAATCATCGCCACCGAAGACAGCAAAGAATAAACAAATGGTTAATAAATAAATACAGAAATAGAGTATGTCATAATTTTGTGAAATCTCTTATCAATATCTTATTTCTTGATCTGCCTAAAATCTTATTCAGAACAAGTCAGTCGTAATATAATAGCCAGCGCATTTTAAAGCCAGGACCCCAATTCTCAAATTCCGCATAGCATAATTCGTATACGAGCAAATCCGCCTGAAATTTTCGCATAGCAGAAATATTGGTATTCTCAAAGCGGTACGGGTTTTTTCCGCCGATGCGAAAATTATATTCAACTCTCGAATGAGGTAGAATTTTAGAGCACGTCAAGTAAACCATTATACTAAAAAAGAAAACAGCTGGAGGAAAAAAATTGAGAACTTCATTTTGTGAATCATGCGATACAGTAAAATGTATTGGCTTATTGGAAGATATTCATTCCTGTACAACTACAATTAATAATCTGTCAAAATCTCCGATACGATGCGAAAGAATGAAATTTAAAATTCTCGAAATCCGTATACCTACGAGAATTTCTCTTCGAATTGTACTCGTCTGCCTTTTCCATGTTTGACACTCCAATGAATGGTTTGTTTTTTGATTTGTTTGTGAGAAAATAAGAGTCAAATTAAAGTAAATCAAGCAATTTAAATGGAGCACTTATTGAATGATATCCCTTCCCATTGACATAAATATGTTTGGAGATAGTGCCATTCGTTAAAAGCAGTCTCGGAACTATCGGATAGTCCGGTATATTTCGGTGTAACCTAATAGGACACAGGCACTTCGCTGCAAACTAATATACTCGTATATTGTTATTAGGCGTTTTTCTTTTTTAGAGTTGATTTGAAAGAGATAGTTGAGCGGCAAGTTGAAAATTGCTTTTATTCACTACTCTAATTCTCAACTCCTCAGTTGAAATTCAAAAGTTGGCTTACTTGCGGTTTTAGAAATATCCCTGGGATATTTTTGGCAGATGACACAAAATGTGGCAGTTTCAACTTTGGTTTTGTATTTTGCACGTCATTTTCGTTTTGGGCAAAGCATACTTTGTATACTTTTTATTCTTTGTCTATGATTTTAGTTTGAAGATGTGGATTTCCACATACAAATTAAATTTGTTTGAGGGAATTTTGCTTTCGCGAAAAAGTCATGTCCTGTTTGCAGCAGTTCCCAGCACAAGTTTGTTATTGATTTAATTCACACGATCTATCGAACAAGAAAATCACAGAGCTTAATAAAATATACAATCAATTTCAACTCTTTCGCGATGCACAATACCAGACGCATGGCAACGAATTCATTATAAGTTGGAGCACCATCAATGGCGTCCGCTTTGAGAGACGAAAATGACAGATAAAGTCATGGTCGTCCCATTTCTCAAGTCCGTCTCCGTGGTATTATCTTGAATTGCCATCTCTCACAGACCAAAGTCTTATCCTCTCCATCACCTTCACTGCAGAATCAGACTATGGCCAATTCTCACAACAATAATTTAAACGATATATTATTTCAAATTTTAATTAATAATAATTACTTTCGTCACTTGACTTGAAGAGCTAACAGTCAAAAACCCCAAACAAAATCTATTTATACGTAAAATCACAAGTTTGCTCTCCTAACTTCTACTATTTCGGGGAGTTGAGCGAACCCAAAGTTGACAAACTTTCGGTTTTCTCAACTCCGGGATATTCAAAGTTGAGCGAGTTAACTTTGAGTGAATAAAAGCAAATTCGCAAGTTGAAAATAAAAATCCCCAAGTTGTGTTCAACTTCGAGTGAATAAAACCGGCCTAAGAGTGTGAAAATTGAATATTGAAGTATTTTTTATTTTATAAGTAACCTAAGCTCATAAAATCGTTTTAGCTCAGGTACCCAACATAAATTTCTCCACGAAAAATCTCCAAAAAAATATTTCACAGCACTGTGTGGAGAACAGCGTACCAGCCTTAAGATCGTAAAATCGTTTGAGCTCAGTCACCCTGTATAAATTTCTCCACGAGAAATCTCCAAAAAACTATTTCACTTTCACAGCACTTTTTGGATAGGAGTGAAAATTTCACTTGATTCGGACAGCGTACCAGCCTTTACCGGCCGTCTCCATTACCAGAATGATGAATTGATTGCCAACGAAGACCGACAAAAGTTTTGGATACCCAGCTTCGAACCAAAGTACGGTGGACAAAAAATGACTGCCCATTTCGCCGAACCTTTTCTGCCCTACCATTGCCGCCGCTGATGGGACAGCTTCCCAAAGATCGCCTCACGCCGTTTGTGAGACCTTCACTTACACCGAGTTGGAATACAAATGCAACCTTTTCGTGAATAAAAATTCCCTCGGAATTGTTCGTACTTCCCAATACTCCTATCGTGAATAATGTTCGAATGAGGGAAAATAATTCCCTGGAAAAAAATACCTATCGTGGTATTATATACCCTACGGGGGAATTTTTGTTGGATTTTCCCTCCGATATTTCCGGCATTATTTAGTTGGAGAATTTATGACAAGCAAGACTTTTATTTATTAAGACAAGTTGGTTGATTATTTTCTCACAAGTGTCAAATGTCAAAATGTCAAAAACAACTAATAAACCTGCAATTCAATGTTTTAATTATTTCAGAAATGGCTAAACCTCTGAAAGGACTTCGATAAAACTTGATTGCGGCCCACATCGAAATCTTTTCCAAATCCTATTTAATAGTCATAACTCTTAATGCAATGCTAAACATTATTTTTTAAATATTTCTTTCACCGAAATAAAATTTTATTCTTTGATGCTAACCAAATATAATTGACGGAACATTTTCGAAATCAGCTGTTTTTCTTTTCGAGGAGACATTTCGGTTTCCGAGGGAAATTGGCGATAGGCGGATTTTATTCTTGGGAACGCACAAATTCGGGGGAAAGCAATATTCCATCGGAATTCATCATAAGGCGCTCTTTCCATGCGTGACAATAAGAGCAGCAGGCTATCGACAGACGCCATCATATTATGCCTCTGCAACTTCTTCAACAGGAGAGCGGTTCCAGTACGTATCAGAAACGATAACGGTATACCCATTTTCTTGGTGCCAAAAGTGTACTACTGAACAACACAAACTTCGACAAAGATCTCTGACGCAAATGGGATTGAGTGTATTTTTAACTGTTCTTTTAATCCACATGCTGGCTGATGCTGGGAACGACTTGTCAGGTCAGTAAAGAGAGGAAAAGAGAGATACATTCCGCGTGCTAGCGCCGAAAGTCGAAACCCTGATGAGTACGTTTGTCGTAAATGCAATTAAAAGCAGGCCACTCACACACCTGCCACACACACCATTGAAGCCAAACCACTTCCTGTTGCGAGCACCGAACTTGACCCAAACTCCAGGTCCAATCGTTGACAGAGCCTTGTGTATTCGCAAGTAGTGGCATGTTAGCCAACAGATTAAATATCACTTTTGGAGAAGGTGGATGCAGAAGCACCTACTCGATGCTGCAAGTGGCACCCAATGCAGAAGAGAGCTGATACTTGTATGCTACGTTGATTTGCCAAGAAGCCAATGGAAACGAGGAAAGGTCATCAGGATGTTCCTCGATCAAGACAATCAAGTTCGCTCAGCCAAGATGAAGACCGCATGGGAGTTTTACTGAGGACATCAGTGAAACTGAGAGTACTGGATGTTGGTGAGGCTTCGGTGAGTCCAGAACCTGTAAAACAACGCGACAAGTCGACAAGTCTAAATTCACTTGTCCACTTATGCTTGTCCATAAGAAACGCACAATTGTTAGTACTACAAAAAAAAAAAAAATAATTGGCGCAACAGGTCCGTATGGACCCAAGCCTAGCTTCTCACAACCATTCGTCTTGTGTGAGTTTTTATTTTTCGGACGAATGGAAGGGATCTACAATTTTATGCCGTGTCCAAACGGCCAATTGAGAAGCTCTTTCATGACAGTTATACTCTCGGATGTTTGTCAGACGTTCGCGAGAGGTGGCGCAGTGAAAAAAACCTTAAGTTGGAATTTGGGTTTTTCTAGGGATTCGAACCTGGGACCCCTCGCTTAGTAGTCCAACACACTAAGCCACTGCGCCGACGATTGTTAGTACTAACTAAATAATTAACATTAGAATTAATATGTTAATTACACAAATCATGCACTTGTCGGTTTTAGACAATATTCAGATCACTTGTCCTAATTGAACCACAGTTCGACAAGTGTGTCATGACACTTGTCGTGTTTTGTTACAGCTATAATTTCCCACTTGTCATCTTTCATCGCGACACTTGTCACAGTGGTCGCGGACTTGTCGTTTTGTGTTACACAATCTTTGACAAGTTGCCGAAATTCACTTGTCCTACAACTACTTGTCGCGTACTGTTACATGCCCCAGGGCGCCTAACGGGGGGTGGGATGACATAATATTGTCAAGTCTAGTTCGGTGCGATGATTCGGGTTTTAAAAGGGATACAACATTTGTAGAAATTTCCTTAAAGAGTGTATGAATACGGGACTTTCCCTTTATTTGACAGTGAGAGAATGAGCCAACTTTTATTACGCCGACTAACACGAATCATCACCACCGAAGACAGAGAAGAATGAACTAATTATTAATAAATAAATATAGAAAAAGAGTACCTTATAATTTGTTAAATCTCTTGCAAATTAATAGGGCGACGGGTTTCGATATTTAAAATTTCACAAAAAATGTCATTTGGTTTTTGTTGTTGGAAATTTATTTAAGTTGTTTTGTGAAAAATGAAGCTTCCAAAATGCCTTTTTTCCGCTCGTGCATTCGCTATATCCGTTGATGAGAACGCCATTGATTTATCAGATCTATAATATTCATCTGATAAGATCAGATGTCTTGGGTTTAATTTTTGGGATAAACTCCGGGTGTAAACTTTAACATGGATTAAAGTGAGTGAATAATATGGCCGTTAATCTTTCTTTTAAGCGTATTTTATAACATTCCCATTCTGGTCCAGTGTATAGATACAGATATATATTTACAAGGTGGGCCAAAAGAAGTCATCCGATGTTGTTTGGCTCTCATTTTTTTTTAAATGAAAAATTTCGACTCTGTTTTTTGAACCTTTAGAATTTTCGAGAAGATAATATCGGCAAATACGCGCCGTCACAATTGATTGCCATACGGGATCGTTTTATGGCATTTTTCATCACTTTGACGAGAACTTCGGGCGACAGATTCTCGCACTCGTGTCGAATGTTGTCCTTGAGGGCTTATAGGGTCTCGGGCTTGTTCACGTAAACACGGGATTTCAAAAAACCCCACAAAAAAAGTCTGGAACGGTTAAATCGGGCGGGCGATCTTGCGGGACAGTGCAAATCGCCAAAGCGAGAGATGAGGCGACCCGGGAAGGCCGCATTCAGAATATCGGTTGTGGCTCATGTCCTCTAGTCCTAATTCGTCCAATTGCGGCGGAAAACAAAAAAACATGGTCCTATAGCGCGCACCGTCCACTGTTGTGGTTTGACCAGCGGCGTTCTCCCGGCCCGATGACTCCTCCAGCGTGAACAGCACACCATGCAGTAACTTTGAGCAGGTGTAATGGCTCCTCGTGCATTACTCGTGGATTTTTGGTGCCCCAGAAACGAAAGTTTTGCTTGTTCACGTACCCGCTGAGGTGGAAATAAGAGACAATACTGAGACCACCAACTCCGACCGATTTCCCGTTACTTAGCCTACAAGCTATATTTTTATGGGGTGGCAAATGCTAAGTGCGCTTGTATTGTTACATAGAAATTCGTATTGACAAATGTCACGTAACTTCAAAAATTCCGACTCACCAACACACTCGCACCTTGCATATGCCACTTCCACTGTGGGCAAAGTTGCTGACAGCGTTCATAGAATTTTATCCGTTAAATTTGAAATTATTCGTTACGTGTGCATAATATTTTTTTTGAGGAATAAGTGGAGATTTGCTTAAAATATATATGAAAAATGAACAATGCAGATTATTTGATATAAAATAGAAACATATTGAGCAAATTTTATTCAGTTTTCTAAGAAAAATTTACGCATGAAATCGAAGTTAATGATATTCAAAAGCGCAAAATACGCAACTATGTTTGTCATAATAAGTTTTTAGTATACAGAACATCTCATTTAGCTAGTTTTATTAACCAAAGAAATCAAATTATTCGCCTTTTAACAACATATAATTACTAACCAATGGCATTCAGTAATGTAAAAATGTGGTATTCCCGAATTCTAGCACTTTTCCGCACGGTTGTCGAGGTTGGCAGCATTTATTTTTCTATATTTTGTATGTTTTTGCATGTCACACTGATTCTTAATTGACACAACACCGATAGGAAAACAAAATGGCGAATTTGAAAAAAAAAACTGAGGGGCCCAGCGGCAAGAGGATTGTGAGTTGGGGGTCTCAGTATCATTTGTCTCTGGTGGAAATGAGCATCATCGCTCATTATGATTTTGGTCGAAAAATCGTCAACTTCGTTCTCGAGATTGAGGATGGCTTGGGCTTGGTTACACGCGTTTAGCGGTCGACAGGCAGCAGCTGATGCACGGACTGTGCATTGTACGGGAACATGCGCAAGTCTTTGACCAAAATTCGCCTTAGGGACAACCTGCTGATGGCTAATTGCGAGGCACGGCGTCTGGTCGATGTTTCCGGCGACAGCTCGACATCCTTGTCAACAGTGGCGATATTCTCGGCACAACGTGCGCTCCGGGACCGGCCACTCTTGGCAACGTCTCGTGTGGTCCCATACTCTTCAAGGTTGGTGGCACAGTATTTTCGCACTCGGTGTCGGACGGCCGTGGAATTGGCGACGGAATTCGAGCTGCGCAAACACTACAGACGAATTGTTACACAAAAAAAACGATTATTCCGCGTTCTTGGGGAGTGTATCGCTCCATGGCTTGTTTACTTGTATTCTACATCTGTCTAGTCCAAAAATGTCAAAACAGATTTGACATTGGCGGCCATTTGCAAAAATAAGAGCATCTTCCAATAGGGTGATCTATTTTGGCCCACCTTGTACAAGACAACTGACAAAACATATAAATGCGAATATTTGAAATTACAATTGCTTACTTGAAAATCTACTTTCGAAACCATTTTCTTAGCAAACAATTTAATTCGCTAGACATCTGCAAAAAGTAAATCTTTTATTAGGCACTTTTATAAAAAAAATGATTAATGGTTGCTCTGCTACACTGTAAGCAAAGTCTTCTGTTGGCCTTGCCTGCTTGAACTTTAGGTAACTGTGATCATGTTACAGTTGCTTTCAATAAGCACATTGTTTCCCAACAAAAAATTATAAATAAATATATAACAAAGAACTAAGAATAGACTTTCTTACTATGGTAGAAATTATAATGAACACCCTACTGAAGGCACTACAGCACATACAATTTTCAACCTTTATGTAAGTAAGTGATCGAACGCCTGTAGCACATATAGCACATGCAGTTTGGAACTGTTGTATCGAACAGGCGGTATTTTTACGCTACATCTACGTTCTTAAAAAAATGTTGGCCACATGACACTCAGAGCTACCTTAGCTACTGTACTCTTTTCCTTTGCATGCATCGAGAAATTGAATTTACTTGTAAGCAGTACTCCCACTTATTTAAATTCTCTGACAACTTCAATGCGATCACCTTGATGAAACAAATTTTCTTCTGCCAATCTTCTTCGATGATGACGTGTTCCAAATATCATAACTTTGGTTTTTTGGACATATTTCACAATCATTTTTGAGAATATTGATTTGTAATTGCAAAGTACTCGGGTTATCTGCCACAATAATGAGATCGTCAGCATATAGCAGAGATCCATGCAAATTGTAGCTTCACTGGGTAAATAATTGCAGATGTCATCATAAAGGGCAAACACAATCGGGCTAAAGATACACCCTTGTGGTTCCACCGAGGTAGTGTCAAACCGGTTGGAAACCTCTACTTCGTCATACACCGCCGCTCTAGTCCAGGACATTCCTATCCGCCGTATCAAAAGCATTCTTAAAGTCCTCGAAACATACATACAATTTTTTTCTTATTTCTATGAACTTCTTGGCGAAATAGTAACTGCAAATATGTGAACGATTATAGAAAATCCGGCTAAGTCAGCTGTTAGCTTCAACCCAAGTTGGGAGCTTCTTATTATGTTAAGTATTAACAACTAATATTAGTGTCTTATTAGGCGTTTTTCTTTTTTAGTTCACAGCTGAGCTCTGAACCGAGCTCGAGCATTATGAGCGCTCTCTGAACCGAGCGTACTCAGATCGTTCTGATGTAATTATGAAACACACTTGAGCACATAGCTGTCATTTGTAATAAAGTATATGTATAAATTGAATATTTATTAATTGTTGTTTATTAAATTGGTTAACCTTCAGTTCCAAAACAACAAGGTTCGTCCGCCATTTCAATTATTTTTTCTGTTAAATGTGCCTGTAAGTATGTAATCAGCTTTATACTCAGCCTGCTCAGTCAATTTATTCTGAGCTCATAGAGCGCGCTCTGATTATGCTCTGAGAGAAAAAAGAAACACAAATTCTGAGCTCTGATGTATCTGAGCTAAAAAAGAAACACGAACTTTTTGCATAACAGTTCAGGTTGTGCTCTGAACTAAAAAAGAAAAACGCCAATTGTAGCTATCCGGAACATTATTGTAAAAAAGTATATTAAGTTTAAATTGCATAGTCGCATTTTTATAAAACTCCACGGCAGTACCCTGCGATGTTATTTGTATGATACCGATTCCAGCTCGAATTTGCTCCTATATGTATTCGATCAGTCTCGAGCATTAGGAATAGCATATAGGAATGACTAAAAACCCACATCAGCAGTCAGCAGCGAATGAAAATGAGAAGCTAGAACGTCAACTTGGATTATGGCTTGAGAATTTCGACTTCGAACAGCCAGTTCGCTAATGTACCAGAACATTTTTTGGGTTCAGAGATGTAAACATTTTTGTAAAAATTTGAATCCTTTTGCCGGAATAATTTAAAAACGCGAATGGTTTCTTTTGAAGTCTTCTGCATTCCTTATCGTACCATTTATGAGCAGTACCCGTAATATGTCTAGTGTCCACAGAAACCGATACAGCGGAAAGTTAACCCTTACAAACGAACCAAGGCTATTGTTGCTTTCATAACAAAATATCTCTTTCATATAGGCTACGGCGACCTTAGTTAGTTGCAGTCCTCACCGCAAGTTTTTGTTCATGATATAAGTTTGTCGAACTTGTCTCAGTTTGAGATAAAATCGTGCGTAATGCAACCCCGAAAAAATACTAGATTCACTTATTTCGAATGCTTGTTTTTTGAGTAGTTCATTTATTTGTAGTAGAACTTAACTTCTATTGATATGTAATATCACAAAAAATCTACATTAAAAGAAAGAACGTTTTGTAGACAACATTTTTTAGGTAACATACGTATACATCAGTAAACCATTTATTTGCGAGTTATTAATCATTTGTACAAATACCGTTTCCTAAACTGTCACCAAAAGCAGCTTTGCATACTTCCGTCATAAGGTTTTTTAAAATGGCTGCTTGTTTACCCTGCGATCCATCCAAAGTAATTGTTGGAATGAAGGAAACGGATGGCCTGAGAGCACGAGTAGCTTCCCCATTTAATTTCAACAATTCACTTCCATGAGCTGTGTCATGACATTTTTGTATAAGGTCTACTGACTCTAGATTGTAATCTCGGGCACACTAGAAGTTTAAAATAGGTAAAAATATTAGCGATAAAAAAATTACTATATACTCTCTGCAAAGCTTCCTTTGGTAAACGGTTGTCTTTGATCATACACGACACAATATTCAGACGCATTTGCGGGTTTGTGACAATTTCTACAGTACACGCGTGATAAATATTTGCTTGACATTCTAATGGACCATGTTGACAGTCGAATTGTAACGTTCCATCCAAACTCAGAGACGTCTGAAAAAAAATGCAAACTTTAAAAAATACGGGCTTTTTTGCTATATAATTAATGCTAATTTTCTTAGACAAATAATAGAAATTGATGACCATGGGTTTTTAAAGAATGATTTACCTATTCCAATTATAATTTCTAACAAAATGGGTTAAGATTACTGCGAAACCTGGGTCTATGTTTTAAGTTAATACAACAAGAGATATGATTCACCAAACGACCTATTGAAACAACATGTACCGAACATTTCCTTAACGAAGATTAATCGATCGCCAAAAAACTTTAAACTGTTGGGTTCCGTATCATATATGTTGAAATATCATATGCCAAATATCAATCGTAAATGCACCTGTTAATAAAATAAAAAATGTACCATTTTACACAGCGATATTTACGATTTATATTTATTCAATGAAATTTTTACTTCTCATACAGTAGTACAAAAAATAAATGTAATTAATGTTTAATTCTATTCTATTCTATTAAATCTATTTCACCGACGTCAGACTACTCTGAGCGTATTTGGTTTGATTCAGTTTCGTCCACCTCATCTTCATCGTCATATTACATTTCTTGTCTTAATTTGAAATCGCTCTCAACAGCTCAGTTTCTTTTTGATGTAATTGTAAAACTCGAGGAATGACCAATTCAAGTACATATTTTACGGAAAGAATGGCTTTCAATGTTGGGACTTCATATCAATAGTACGGATTTACGCTAACGTCTCAATCGTTTGTCGTGATCAATTAGTTTGAGGTAGGAGTAAACCTTAAAATCCAACCTAATTCCAGTGGTGGTGCAGATAGCAAACCGTACCCAAGGATGTAAGGCTGCGGGTAAAACCAGTTGCCAGTCACGAACCAGTCACCTCACAAAAATAATACAGCCACAACTGGGAGCACCAGCCATACTGCACCCAAACCCAAGAAGTCCTCCGGGTCCATCTTGAAGTCAAGGTATACCAGGGCTGTCTTCACACGTATAGACAGGGATTGAAATAACAAAAACAACAATGTAAACAAATGGGGGGGTAGACGTACGAAAAATATCCATCTCTTTTATTCATTCATCTCTGGTCTCCAATTTCGACGACTGGATGAGTAGTTTTCTGAATCTACGCGCTTAGAGTGCGTTGTTCAAACTCCTCCTTCAAAGCCCGTCTACACACATGGGACCGAAAATCACTGGAAGAATTTTGTTTATAAGCATAAATTTGTATGTTGATAGAAGGCAAAGCATCAGTCGAATGCCGTTGAGTAGAAAAACATATTCAAATTCTTAGATGCAGAATCATGCCCATTTCGAATGAGACTCGAAATTGATATTGCCGTTAAATACAAGTAGATATTATTTCTATGGAAACAGTACAATAACACTTTAAGTTATATTAATTAGACAAAATGATAGCCTTACCGCAGTTTTCGTTGTTGTTGTTGTAGCAGCGTCATTCGTCGTTCGTCGGTTCGTCATTCATTTGGAGAATTAGTTAGGTGGGTCCAAATCATTTATGGTGTTAGAGTGGTTGGTTTGGCCGGACAGTTAATAAGGTGTTGTACATCATGTGGGCCTAAGTTGCATTGTGCACATTTATTTTCAATGTTAGGATCGAGGCGTGCCATTTAGTCGTTCAATAGGTGACAAAAGCCCGAGCGAAGTTTTGCCTCTCTACGGAGGCAATAGGTGGAGGTCTGCAGCCAAGCACCACGTTCGCCCTGTAGTTGGCGATCGCATTTGATACAAATGTCTGGTGAATGCGGTTTTTGTCAACGAGATATAATTCTGAGTTGAAGTGTGGTTGTTGTGTGAGGTGGTTTATGTCGTCCTGTAGATCCAGCAACTGTGTATGTTGCGATGTGGTTTCGGGGCCGAGATAAGGTTGTGATTGGGATGTTCGGGTAAATGACAGGCAAGAAGGAATTGTTGGGAAAGCATGTTATTGTGTTCTACATACTACTCCAGCCTGGCCACGACCAAAGATCGTCCATCCCATCAGCAACATCCGCAATTTTTGTCTCTCTACTCGCTTTCGCCTGGTAGGAACTTGTTCTGTCAAATGACAATTAAAGGCGCAATAAATGCGGATTTTGGCGAATAGCAAATACGAGCGAGAAGCACAAACTTCGGTTTGAGAGAGAGGAAAATATAATAAACAGTTGACATTTCAAGAAGATCTGTTCTGTTGATATATGATTTTGCGTTCGGTCACAGTTGGCTAGTTGGTTGGTTTAACCCTTTCGACCTGGCTTTCGGTGGACCAATTCCGGACAAGTTTTGTGATTTACATCTAATCAAAACCTTCAAAAAAAATAATCCAGCACAAACAAATTTCAGTAGGTTAGAGGCCGGTGGGCGATGGCACAAAAATGTACCATCCAGGATGTTATGTGGTACAATATTGCACCAATTCCTGGGTAATATTAGCGTATACATGACTGTTGGTACACATTTGTACCACTAACAAGGACGATTATATGTACCACTTGCCAAAAGTTATAATTCCGGTTTTACAATAACAAACACTTACGTTGTAAAACAAATTTAGATGTATTCACTTGATATTATAATATGTTTCACCGCTAAAACTTTAAGACACTGCAAAAATCAACCGAAACGTTAACACTTCACTAAATTATTACTTCAACTGCGATCAAAAACCTGCAAATCCCAATCACGCACAAGCGTGTAGCATCTGCAACCACATTTGGATACCTCAGCAGATCGTTGAAAGACGTTGAAAGATAATTGAAAGAGTATCAAATTGGAGGGTAATGGATCAGGCTACATTGTCGGATCACAGAGCCATTTCATTTGCTGTCCGCTATGGATCTAAGTACATCAGAATTCCGAAGAACACGGATAGGACAAAATAACTTGAAGTGTTGGAGGAAAAACTGAATGTAATGACATTCGGAATACCGAAAACCACTTGGCATGTAGAACCACAGCTGAGGCATCTGTAATCAGCTGCTGAAGATGCGTACCGATTGGTTTGCACACCTACTTTAGTGGAAAAACAAAATCCTGCGCCTTGGTGGTGCCGGGAACTTGAAAATCTGAAAAAGGCTGTGAGGAAGGCCTTCAATCACGCCATGAGGAGGGGAGAACCCGAAGCATGGGATGAATAAAAGGCGAAAAAGAAAGGGCTAAATGTCACTCTGCGACGACGTAAAAGGGAGTCGTGCAAGGACTTTTGCTCGAGTATGAGGAGCACATCTGAAGTCAGTAGACTACAAAAGATTGTCTCGAGAGATCCAGTTTCCAAGATCGGACTCATTCATAATAGAGCGGGGGAGATGGTAGAAACACTGGATCACACAAATGAGGTCCTAATGGAGGTACACTTTCTAGGAAGCTATAAGTCAGATCAGCCCTGGGCTCCAAGGAAACAAGGAACGAACAGGATGGATAGGACGGAAGCAAAACGGATGGTGACACCAAAAGCGGTCAAGGGTGCGATAGAAACATTCTCATCCTTCAAAACTGCGGGCCGGATGGTATATTTCCAGGCCTAATGCAATGGGGTATAGCCGTAATTGCACCAAGGCTCAGGAATATATACTTTGCTTGCCTAGCAATAGGCTATATCCCGATTACATGGAGGGAAGCAAATGTGGTCTTTCTTCCAAAACCGGGAAAAAAGGACTACACCGAGGCAAAGTCATTCAGACTAGTCAGCCTAACATCCTTCCTGTTAAAAACAATGGAAAGGATGATAGTGGACTATATGGAGAGTACTGCGCTTAGGGCGTATCCTTTAAATAGTAGACAGCATGCATACAGGGTAGGCATGTCTACAGAAACAGCGCTACATCAAGTAGTACGCGTTGCGGAGAAAGAGCTAAATACCGGGGGCATTGCGATCACCACTATAATGGACATTGAAGGTGCCTTCGATAAGATATGCTTTGAAAGTCTGAAACAAGCCTTGGAAAAACGTAGGGTTAACCCACTGGTGGTAAGATGGGTGGACAATATGTACCTCAAAACTCAGAGGAAGGGTTAGCAGAGGTTGCCCACAAAGAGGTGTTCTCTCACCTACACTGTGGAATATCACTCTCTTCTCGACAGCCTCGAGGCGACGGGCAATCACACAGTGGGATATGCCGACTAGGAAGAGGAAAAATCTGGAATTTCGGCCCTTAACGCTTTTCGGATCGGAAGATTCTGGGAGTCTATCTAGATACTGGACTTACTTGGAATTTTCATATTGAGGAGAAGGTCAGCATACTGGATGTATGCGATGATTAGTAGACCCATTATCACCTACGCCTTTCAGAAAACTGTGAGGAAGCACCTGGATAGGGTTCAACATTTAGCATGTATAGGCATTACAGGTGCAATACGTACAACCCCAACATGCGCATTGGAAGTGATCATGGGGATCTTACTGCTAGACAGCCGCCCAAACGGCACTTCGTTTATTATTATTATTATTATTATTATTATCTTTTATTTCTTTCTTTGCATCGAGATGCGAAATGGCACAATCGTGGTACCAGCTATGGACATATGAAGATTCTGGAACGAGATTAGGGAGCTGAAAATGCCTATAGATGGAATAACAATAAACTCGTATTGAGAACGGATTACTTCCAGAAACAAGATATGGTGAAATAGTCATTTTCACGGATGGGTCCATAATGGATGGCAGAGCTGGGCCGGTATCTATTCGGAAGAGCTGAAACTAGCCCGTCACACTTGCCTCGGAAAATACACTTCAGTATAGCAGGCTGAGATGATTGCTTTGCTTAATGCGTTGGATTATTTGCTTGAGTCAGGTGGAAGGAAGAAATATCCTAATATATATCTATTATTGATCAGGCGGTGATCAGACGCATGGAACAAACAAACATCACAACATCATTAGCACTGTGTAAATATGTACTCAAGCTCAATAAAGGCGTTTTTCTTTTTTAGTTCAGAGCGCAACCTGAACTGTTATACAAAAAGTTCGTGTTTCTTTTTTGGCTCAGATACATCAGAGCGCGCTCTATGAGCTCAGAATAAATTGACTGAGCAGGCTGAGTATAAAGCTGATTACATACTTACAGGCACATTTGACAGAAAAAAAAAAACAGGATAAACAAAATAATTGAAATGGCGGACGAATCTTGTTGTTCTGGAACTGAAGGTTAACCAATTTAATAAACAACAATTAATAAATATTCAATTTATACATATATTTATTAAAAATGACATATATTTATATAAAATTTGCTCAAGTGTGTTTCTAAAATACATCAGAACGATCTGAGTACGCGCGGTTCAGAGCGCGCTCATAATGCTCGAGCTCGGTTCAGAGCTCAGCTCTGAACTAAAAAAGAAAAACGCCTTAAGTGTTCATCTAAAAATAAAGTAACGCTGACATGGTAAAAAAGATACATAGGATCGAAGGCAAGAAAGAAAGAAGAAGGATCCCTTGCAAAAAAGGGGTTAACTGAAAAGTTGCTGGGACCAGAACTATGCAGAGGAATGGTAGAACAGCTTATTCACAAATGGATCACGGCAGAACACCTGAGAAGGTGGTCAGCCGTGGAACAATGTAGACAGGCTGAAATGAAAATTAATTGGCCGACCTGCTCCACTCAAAGGATTCTAGGCATGAGTCGAGGAACATTGAAATGGGTGGTGGCCTTGTGTAAGGAAGATGATCCTTATAAAGGATGATACCTTTAAACTATGCCTGGAGGACTCTGATACAGCGGCACAGTATATGTCAATGTCCGGCGTTGTCTCGCAGAAGAATGAGGATATTGGGACATCATTGGGTCGAGATCCAGTCGATAAAACAGATCTCCCATAAAAAGATGCTGGCGTTAACATTTGGAATCGCGTCCAGGGAAGAACTCTGGAGAAATCCAGAGAGTCTCACTGGGTAAGATTTATAGTGGTAGAGAGACAAAAAGAGACCCGACAATGGAGGTCTGATTCGAATATCTCTCGAAATCTATATATACTCCCCATCATGAAAACTTTGTACATACCAAATAGCAATAATCATTTCCCATTAACGCTAACACAGTAGTCATAAAAAACCGTTTCATGCTAAGTTAGTTGCAAAATGAAAAGAACTCTGTAAAATCGTTTAATCTGTTAAGTCGGTTTTTAATTCCTTGTTCAAACATTTAAACCAAATTGCATTTCCTTAAACCTAATAATGAATTAAAATTCTTAAAACTTTAAAATCAGTGTTCTTTTTTCCACATTTACCTCGTTTTTTTAATGACCGCATTGATGTTTTTGAAAACTGTTTTCGAAATCATTTTAAAAATCACTTAATGTCTTTTCTCTATTATAATAACAAAACAGTATTTATTGTAACTACACATTAGTTTTGATTGGCCGAAATCGATCACATGAAAATTTTGTTAAAAGGCTTTTGTAGCCCAAATTGATGAAAAAAATTCAATTCAAAAACAATAAATTCTCAGTTTCTTTTTCACAGAAACTACTCATATATGAAAGGATGACAGGGATTAAAATTACAAAAACAAGAATATAAATCAAATACCGACGACTGGTATCCTTTAAATGCATTTATCTTTGGGGGATATACAAGTATCTAGTTGATAAGCATACGAGCTGGTTGACTTGTTGTGTCTCATGTGATATTAAATTGGGCTTCGGAGGTCGTGCTCTCAGATTTCAGATTTCGTGTGGCTAATCGAACATAAAAATGGTATTTGCGCTTTTTTTGATTTGCCTAATTCGATTACACGAACAGTTTTCGACATCTATGAAGGTGTAGCCAACAATCTATTTAAGGATTTCATGTCTGAGTAATAAGTTGACAGTTCGATTACCAACTAATCTAGTTTTGGCGTTCATGGTGCATCTAGTCCTGACCAATCTTGTCGACTTAAAATAAAGATATAACTAGACAATGGGCGAGTTCCACGTTGTTTAATATTAACTGAATGAATAATAAAAGTTAGTTTACGTACTTTGGGAACTATTTTACAAATAGTTGTAGCAACAAGTCCGTAGGGACCCTAGGCCTGGGTTCTCACAACCATTCGTTTTGCGTGAGTTTTTAATGTTTTTATTGGGACGAATAGAAGGGATCTCCAATTTTATGCCGAGTTCGAACGGGAAATTGAAAAGCTCTTTCATGAAAGTTTTACTCTCGGATGTTTATCAGACGTTCGCGAGAGGTGGCGCATTGGAAAAAAACCTTGAGATGGTTTTGGTTTTTTTTCGGGACCTCTCGCTTAGTAGTCCAACACACTTTCTACTAACCCACTGCGCCTACAGTTTAAGTGAATGTATATAAACCATTGAATACGGTTGACTGTGTTCACAACTCACAAGCATTTTTAATTTTTTTTTAAATCTAAGATTTTCGTTTACTTATTTAACAGCGGGGATTACTAGGAACTCGCCCAATTATTTCTCATTTGTTTAACAATTAACTCTCTCAGGTACCTTAACAAACTGTACAAGGCCATTAATAAAGGAAAATAGAGACAAAATTACGTGTGGCCGTCACAATGGACATCAACTAAAATGAATGGAATTTTATAATCACAAATTACAATTTGAAAATAACTGACTTTTGAATCACATACCAACACGAGAAATCTGAAAAGCCCAATGGAAATCGACATAAGGTATTCTCAACCCTGCAAGCTCTGCCTGTCATTCTTCATCCAAAAACCCTTCAAGAATCAGTATAGAGAAACAACACTAAACAAATCCACGGGGTTTAACTAAAAGGAAATTTAGTCAATTGGTCAAATTTGACCAGATTGTTAAACAGCTTACCGACGCTTTTCCGTATGGAACAAATACTACTTCTATCAATGAAGGAGCTGCTTGATAAGCAGGTTGTAGTTGTTTTGTAATAAAATGTTTAGAATCCGGGCAAAGCGCTTCGTAGAAAACGGTAACTAATATTGGGGTGCCTGGTGTTCGGGTTATGTCCTCAATCTGTGAGTAATTAAAAGCTTTTGAACAAATTTAGATAAGATAATAAAACTTACTGATAGCATTACTCCATTACCTAAGCCGATTGTATAGCGAAATATTAACCAAAGGAGTACCAGAATGCAACATAAGAGTGTAATTCGTTTTTTTGTTGCTGTAGCCAACATCTACATTTCAAATTAGAATTAAGAAAACATTATTTACTTTTTAAAATAAAATGTATACTTTTCTGTTTTTCCAGCAAATAAACAAATCCGGAAGAACTGGGCACGTTCGATAAACTAATTGGCACATTGATGTGGTATTCGATTGGGCTTCTTCAGATTCACTCTGAATTCAGCTTTCGTGACTACGCAGCAAACATTTGCCTTCGAAAATGAATCATAACTGATTCATTTAAATGAAGATATGAATTCATTTATGATTCAATTTCAATAGAGTATTTCGCGAAGCTATCCCTTTCACAACTGTGCGTTCTCTTTCACTTAAACAACAAACCAACTTGTAGGAAAACAAACCAAATTTTATATGGCGGGAGGTTTGATTTATTTCGTTTTGTGACTAATGTCGTTTTCCATTGGGACAAAAAATCAATCTTTTTTGGATCTAAATCACTTTTCGCGTGCCATTGGGAAAAAAATCAATCTTTTTTTTGATTCGGATCGCTTTTTGCAAATCTCGATATTTTTTTCAGATTTACAGTTTGTTTTAAAACAAATGTGCAAAGTTTCGTGAAAAACAAAATAAAGAAATACATAAACAGGAATGGACATAATTTTGGAGGAATTATTATCTTCATTGTCTTCCTCATCATCTGGCAACTACGAATCCCCAAAACATTTTTCAAGCCGATTTCCATGGTTGATTTTACCAAAAACAATTGCAATTTGAGCAGCTGATATTGTTGTCAAATAACGCACTAATCCATTCACAAAAGCAGATCAATTTCGTTGCATGTTCCATGAGCCGCATAAAATCTGAGAGCTGAAAAAGATTTTTGGTGGTCCCAATGGAAAACGACATAAAAGTCTATGATAAAGGGCAAAATACTACCTAAAAACATTACCGAAGAACATACAGTTATTCAACGGTTGTCATACAATTCGCTTGTTTTAATAACCTTTCCCAGTACCACATAAATGTGAGAGAAGCGAGTACCTTTAATATCTTCAAACCATCCGGCTTCAAAAAGATCTTGGCCTTTGGTGATGCTCTGACTATTATTGCACTCACTTCCAGTGTATACCAAATTTGTTCTTATGAAATAATTAAAAATTTAAGCAGCCTTCTTTCCCGACCATCTCAATTTTTTTCTTTGTAGCGGACTTTATTCAGCGCATCAAGGCTTTTTGCGTAAACAGATAGCTCCAATTTTATAACGAAAAGTTATTCATTAAGTTATATATTATGCACTTTAAAATTACTAGATTTAAGTTACTTTTAACAAACACTAATGTGGTAGGCCACTTTTTATGTTTGATTGCTACAAAAAAACAAACAATAGTTCTTTATGAACTATAGATTGCAGTTTCTTTATTAATTCATTTTGTAAATTTGTATTATACGTAGGTTTATTATTTGTTTAAATATATGACCACAAAATGTATTAGTAAAGATAATAAACTTGAACTTGAACTTGAATATTTATCCGATTTAAGAGCATTTATATCAATTTTGATTAAATTCAAATCTATGCCTATCTCCCGCCACATAAAATTTAGTTTGTTTTCCTACAAGTTTCTCAGATGTCACTTTGTTTTCCCAAAGCTGTCAAAACAAAACAATAAAAATTGGAAATGATTTCACAGGGATTTTCAGTTAGTTGTATCGTTGTTTAGCTTTTCACTAATTTTGGGCGAAGAGTACGATCGGCGTAACGTTACAGATTCAAAGGCATGTACTAAGACATAGCACAAACCCTTTTGAAATGCCGGAAGCAAGATTTCCGGAGTTGTATCGTTTTTCCCGTGGTTCAGCTCGGATACTTATTAACGAGCTAAGTCCACATTTGTTCAAAGGGCAAAGGAATACATTTATTCCAATCCCAATTCGGGTCTGTGCTGTATTACATCTTTTTGCAACTGGGTCCTTTCAGAGAGATGTGGGTCAAGATTTTTCTGCGGCTATTAGTAGGTTTCTCGAGTGGTTTCGGAAGTGGCTGATGTTTTGCAAAACAAAATAAATATCAAAGACAACTAAATATTTTTTGTTGTTTTTTATAAGAAGTTCATATAGCACAAATAAAAAATAATCAGAACACATGTTGGAGGAACAAAAGGAGAGCAGCCTATTCACAGAAGACTTTAGGTCAATCCAACACTATTAAGAAACGAAATTAGTCTATGAAATAGAAAACAAACAAACATGCGCAAACTTTTTTCCACTGCTTCGTAGTTTTATTGCTATTGCCCATCAAATAAAATTTACAAGAGATCTTTTCCCAATTAGCCTTGTTTTTGGTGTTGGCATTGACGTTTTAGTGATAAATATATCGATGCGATAATTACAGAATATAGGCACAGATTAAGTACTTTAAACTCAATTTCATAATATTGAAATTTTTCGCTCGCAGGGTGTGAGAAATAAGAAAAGTAGAAATGTGAAATAGAAAATAAGAGGTAGAAGAGTTCAAAAAATGGATTTCATTCGTGAAATGGATGAAATGATGATGTCTCCGTTATCAGAGGTATTCCCATGTAGCGGTTCGTTAAACGAGAGTTATTAGAATAAGGGATGACCCCAAGGCAAGGGACGACGCGCCGAGGCCTGCATGGCTGAGGGGGTGTTCAGTCGCAAGCGCAAACTCTGAACACCTGGGGACCTTCAGCTTTAATTCAATTCCTCTTACCTGCATACAGGGGGTGAGTGCAAGCGGACATCTTCTTTCTCCTTACTCGTGGGACAAAAATAAAGTGAAGAGTGCGGCGACGACCGGCCAGGCGCTCCTAGCGGGATGCGCCCCATCCTTTCTCTACAGAGAAAACGACTAGTGACGAAACAAGAACGCCAATACGGAACCGTAGATGTAATGCTATTCGTCTTATTTGGAGGCTTGTTAAGCGTGATTCGAAGTCCTTTACGGATAAGGAAAGAGCTGCTCTCCATAGATCGCGCAACACGCTCAAGCTTGCAAGGTCCACTAGGGAAGACGATAACAAACGGGGGCAAAAGCAGAGAATACCTCTTATGTCGAAGGCGGGAAGTCGTTTGCTCCCAACCTCAGGCGATGAGAGACTTCGAACAGCAACCAAATCGAAATCACCCGATTCCGAGCCGGCTGCAAGCTGTTCTAAAAATGTCCCAGACGTACGCAACCGACAAATGAAAGGTACTATAGGACACTTTCTCGGGACGACTAGGAGAACTGCTGGTAGTCTGGTCAAGGCGAGGAGGGAAAGCCTTTTGCCGTCCACATTAGTCTCGGACAGACTCAAGCAACCACCAATCGGCGCGGAAGCAGTCTCCAGACAGGAGTCTGGTGGCTATAAGTTCGAAGAGGGGTAGGCACGACGACACGCTAGCGCCGCCCTCGAGTAGGGCCAACAAGAGGGCCAAAGTAACTGCGACTACCAAGCCCAAACTCCAAGTGGCGGTAGTAGCTTTCAGCAAGCCAAATCGTAGGCTGAGCAAGGACCGATGGAGACTCATAGAGTTGCGCATCCTTGATGGTGTTAACGGAACTATCGTTAACAAGGAAGATCAGTTAGCCTTTTTTGAGCAACTCTCGACATTCAACGGTTTTGAGCTCCTGTGATAACGAATTCACAATGAACTGGCTGAAGACATTCATCGATACTACTCAGTCTCCATGGGCTAATGCCGACTTACGACTTGTCGTAAGGAGACCTTAGTGTCGGATTTCGATTCCCGGCCCACATATCCCAAAAAAAAGGATCGAGAGGAACCTACTATACCTAAATCCTAAACTCCATAGTGAGAACTGGGAGGTACTCGAGGTAGGTAAACACTCCGAAACAGGTACTGAAATTGTGGTTTTGCTAAACCACAAATCAATGCCTTTGCTGAGGAGGTTCAACAACAAGGTTCACACTTTAATCACACGGTGCAAGGTTCGACCCTTTACGGAAAGAAAGAGAGAGAAAGGTGGTGGTTGATCGGGTAAGACCAGCATGAAGGTAGTACAAATAAACCTACACCACAGTCTACTAGCGCTAACCTCATCTATCTCTTTGGTGAAAGGAAAATAGATGTCGCCTTGGAACAAGAGCCCGTGGATATCCCGTGGCAAAATATGTAGGCTAAATCACAAAGATTTAGTAACCTACAGCATCAAACCGCTTAACGCGGAGAGTAAGAACTGAACATGAAAAGTAGCTAGAAAAATATTAATTTATTACTTCTATCTACGTACAGCAATCTAGACCAGACCGTGGTAAGGCTTGAATGGAGGGGCTCCCCCCACTAACTGTATCAGCCGTTTATATGCCATACGAAGAGGAAGGACCACCAGCTCCAACCACCCATGCCTTAATCCACATAGCGGAACAGGAGAGATGGGAAATCTTAATATGTAGGATGTGACGCAAATGCTCATCATTCACAATGAGCGGGGACATTAACCCACGAGGTGAGTCTGTTTTTGAATTTATTGTTGAAAACAATCTTCTAGTAGCTAATAGAGGGGATGAACCAACATTTGTAATTCGAAATAGGCAGGAGGTCATAGATTTAACGCTATTCAATAAATCCAACACCCTTACTATCGATAAATGGAACGTTCTAAATATGCAATCCTACTCTGACCATAGATTCATTTCTTGGAGGTAGCTGCTGTAACCCTCCCCAGTCGTACAGAAATCCGAAATAAGCTGACTGGGATCTTTTTAGCAAGGAGTTTGAGAAAAGAAAGTATCTTTTACAAGGTGGCAATCTTAATTGCCCGAACGACATCGATCTAAAAGTCGAGAAAATAGTCACTGTTTTTTAAAGGCTTTCGAAAGAGTATGTTCGTTGGTAAAACGAAAAACTATCACCTCCTTGGTGCAACAAGAAACTGGCCGCAATTAGGAAGGAAACAAGGAGACTTCTAAATACGGTCAACCGAACGAAGCTGGACTCTGATTAGGATTCATACAAGGCAAGCCAGAGAAACTTTAAAGACGAAATTCAGAAATCCAAACGTCACTCATGGCAACATTTCTGTGATGAATTAACGGGTACTACAAAAACCTCGAGATTGAGGAAGATCCTTACCAGAGAGCCAATAACTCTGGGATCCCTCAAGGACCCCGAAGGCAACTGGACTGAATCTTGTTCAGATTCCTTAAATCTGTTATTAAAAACGCACTTCCCAGGCTGTACTGCTCAGCCATGCACTGAGGAATACACCTTTAACACCGGGCATACGAGCTTTCCTGGAGATTTGATCATAGAGGAGACATTAGAATTGGCCATCCCATCCTTCTCTCCCTTTAAATCCCCGGGGCTTGACGGTACTTTTCCCATCACGTTGCAAAGAACTACCAACACTGTCATTCCGGTATTAAAGGAACTTGGGGAAAACTGAAGGTTACCAAAGTCTGGCAAGGTAAGTCACACAAACGCAAGTGACTTCAGACCAATAAGTACCACTTCCTTCATATTGAAAACATTACAATGACTGTTAGACATACACGCTCGTAGTAAACTACGCCCGGCCCAACATGTCTACACAAAAGGTAAACGTGTGGAAACCGCACTACACTGTTTCTTCGGTACAATTGAAAGAATTCTGAATGATAAAGAGTACACCCTAGCGGCTTTCTTGAAGGAGCGTTTAACAATGTCAAAACAGATGTCGTACGCAGAACGCTAAGTAGCCTTAACATTGATAGTTTCATTATCAACTGGATTGTTAGCATACTCGAAGAAAGGCATATTATAGCGGAACTTGGGGGCTCTAAGCGAGAAGCTTACGCATCTAGAGGAACTCCGCAGAGCGGTGTTATATCCCCACTGCTGTGGGTCATAGTTCTAAACGAGGTGCTTATGCAGCTTAGAAATAGTGGCGTCATATCAACGGCTGATGCTGATGACGTAGTGTTGTTGGCAACACTCAACGCGCTCTAAAAATCCTCAACATCTGGACCAGAAACTGCAGACTAAATTTAAATCCCCAGAAAACCGAACTGGTTATTTTCACAAATAGGAAAAAATTTAACGGTTTGTCCACCTTCTGTTGGCGGTATACCACTCAGAATATCTGACAGCGCAAAATACTTGGGACTTATACTAGACAAAAAACTAAATTGGAAACAGAACACATACGAAAGAATCAAAAAAGCCACAGTAGCCTTCTACTCCTGCGCAGAATTTTTGAAAAAACCGGGGGAGCATCCCCTAAAATTAAACTGTGAATGTATACGGCTATAGTTAGACCTATATTAACCTATGGCTGCCTCGTGTGGTGGAAGGCAATCCAAAAAGCACCTATCTAAAGGCCTTTACGAAAGTAAAGACTAGCGTGTATTGGCACCACCAGTGCGATGAGGACAACCCCTACCGCAGGTCTTGAGGCTGCTAATCTGCTGCCGCTAGACATCTTTATACAATTTTCAGCCGCCATTAGTGCCATGAGAATGAGCCAATCAGGAAACTGAATTTAACGGGTCACTCTTCGATCCTACAGAAATATTTTGGCAATGTACCAAGCACAGACTACATTACGCCATACTTAGAGTTTACAAGATCTTTTTCGAGCGCCTACCCCATCAGGGAAGAATGGAGAGACGGACTCGTACGTAAAGCACAATCCATAGTCTTTACGGACGGTTATAAAATGGAAACCGGGGCAGGGTCCAGCGTCTTCTCCGAGTCGCTGGGTATATCTAAATAATTCACTTATTAAATACCAAAACAATATCTATATAACCAATCACATAATTCACTGTACTTCTTTACACTAATTTATCTTCACAACCGATTACTATTTCGAACCTTAGCAATCACTGTTTACTCCCGTTCGTCCCGAACAAACTCGCTGGTTCCAGAACTAGCTCACTTAACTCTTGAATTGTTTGACAGGTTTGAGTTTCCAATTGGAAGTGGAACATGTTTGGTGACAAAGGGTTGTTTACATTAGGTTCCACGCTACATTCGTCCCGAACTAACGATCCATATGAACGACTTTCAGCTTGCGAAAGCAACGTCGTTGATGCGCTTCACGATTTTATAGGGCCCTTCCCAGTCAACTTAGGTGATAAACCTTTTCTTCGATGAGGGTTATACAGACATTGTTGCGGCTACCTGCAAAAATAAATTAAAAAGTCAACAAGCAAGTGACACTGGTAGGGATGGTGTTACTCACTTTTGTCGGAGGAACGCACGGAATGTCCGGTTGCGTTTCTTTTCCTTGAGGGTCGTAATATCTTTATATCTAGAGAAAGACGATAGCAAAATTTAGACAAAACAAAATAAAACAAAACAGAATAACTTACCCAAATCATGTGTTGCATGCGGCTGCGAGTAAATTTTTTGTTTTTGTTTTGTTTTGACGTTAACCTTTCAGCAACTAAATCATTCACAATAGGGCTAGGCTAAAGAGATGATTGAGAAAGTGATTGAGTTCACAGGTGGATGGAGCGGATAGTGATATCTTGGGTGAAAAAATTCGATTGAGTAGGGGTGCTGAGACCGGCTACAGTAGGAATCGAAATCAGAGTTTTTCAAATTTTTCCGGTAATAAGACTGGGATAGTGCGAATCCAAACTCCGTATCCGAGGAAAACGGGTAAGAGAATGGGAAAATGATGGGTCGATTTGTGCTCGTGCCATTCTTTTGCCAACATCGACAGAGGTCATTAATGACGGAGAATAAAGCAAAGCGTGTAGAGTTTTTTTTTAGTCCTCAAAGTGAGGCAGTGCGCGATATTCGAAATCAAATTTATTACATCGCTAAAAGTAAAAGTCAAAGGCGATCAGTGCCCAACGATCACTACTAAGATTTTGCAAGTGGCGGCGAAGGCCAATAAAATAAAAAGGAATTTCCTCGTAAGAATTCTCTTACCTAAAAGGAGGTAAGTCAAAGCATTTAATTATACTCGTAGATAGGATAATAATTAATCAGTTTGGAAGAGGTGATAAGGTAGTTTTAAGATTTGATTGTTGGAAGAGATAATTTTTTTTGGCGTGAACTTTTGTTGTAGTGATTTTAGTGATAGTTTGTAATAAGTCCAGTTTGACCCCCGTTGTTTAAACGTATTCATTGGATGTCAAAAATAAAGATTAGAGGATACCTACATAGAGCTCTGTTTAGGTAGGAAACGTGTCGTTATTTTTATGAGGAGTGTTGCTCCACTTTTTTTTAGGGGTGTAATGGGGTAAGTTAAATCCCTTTCGGCGTCGGCAGTGTGATCGGACGACAGCATCTTCAACATCGGGGAAATTCAAGCATCGACCACGAATTTCCAGGAGGGGTGGGAATGGCCAGCGCTGTACAACAACCACAGCGCCCTCAGTGCGATGAAGGTCCTTCCGCTTCTGTGGTGAAGGTAAAGTAAGTACCTGTGTTTTTTTTTTTTTTTGCAGGTTTATGTATTGTAGTGGGTTAGGTCGAGCGGTGGGGAGCAAGAACAACACCATTCCGGCGAGCTGAGCCGTGCTGAGCAAGCATACCAAGCTCTTCGCTCTCGACAGTCCTTCCCCTTTCTATTTCCGCTCCCATCCATTGTTCCTATCCAATTCCTGTTCCGAGTCCCTTTTCAACTCCAAACTCCTTCATGATCCTATTACTAACCACATTACAACATTCCAGATCTATTGTTTAGCAAAGTTTAATTGGAAGTACAAAAAAAAAAAAAATAACTAAAAAACAACAAACAGCCTGCAATCACGATTAATAAATTAAACATAAAGTGTAGCAGACACTACAGTAAACGATTATTTTAACCCTTATTCAATTTCAACACCCCCTCTTAATCGTTTAATCTCAAATTTAGACTTAGTTTCTTAAAACGGGTGGCATCTAGACTCTTTGTGAAAATATCAGCCAGTTGTTGTAGTTCCAATGTGTTGAACTTGTACAGCCCCGCTTGCAATTGTGTCTGTTATAAAATGGCTTTCTAAATTATTTCAACTCGTTCAGGTCTTGCATTATGCCTTTTAACCATTGAGCTTCTGTAACAGCTGAGCTCAACGCAATATATTCTGCTTCACTGGATGAAGTAGCGACAGTAGTTTGCTTTTTGCTGGACCAAGAAACAGTGCATCCATATATTTTAAAAATATATCCAGTAACTGATTTTCGATCAACTTGGTCAGATCCCCTGTCCGCATCAGCATATCCAATTATGGGCATATCTTCATTTGTTTTGAATTCAAGTTTCCGGTCTTTTGTGTATTTAAGATACCGAACGATTATTTTTAGGTGCTGCCAATGTACATCGGATGGAGATTGCTGATATCTGCCCATATATGCAACAGGATAGCATATGTCTGGTCTTGAGCACAACATGATATACATCAGGCTTCCCAGAAGTTCATGGTATGGCTTCTCCGTTTTTGTTTGGGCATCACTTGGTTGTAACTATAACCCCTTTTCTATTGGACTTTTAACTGAGTTACATTCTGACATTCTGAATTTTTGAAGTAGTTTTTCAATACTTGCTGCTTGCGAAAACTTCATACTTCCTTCTTCAATGTCCACTTTAACTCCAAGAAAACATTTAAGTTTTCCACAATCGTACATTTCAAATTTGTTGGACAAATCCCTTTTCAGTTTCTCAATAGTTACCAACTTATTTCCAACGATAAGTAAGTCGTCAACATATAGGATAATGATTAAAACATCATCATGCTTCTTATCCATCTTGGTATAGAAACAATAATCATGTTTAGATCTAATGAATCCCAGGAATAAAAGGAATTCATTAGATTTATCATTCCGGTAACTGCTTAAGACAATACAGTGACTTAACAAGTTTACACACAGTGAATAATTAATATTTAAATGTTTTGGCTCAACAACAGGGGGCCAACGGTATGCAATGAATGATTGTTTCTTAGATCTATTTTACATAAATTGTGGTTGTCTTCTCGGATTCATACTCGTAGTATGCATCGTTGTCTGGGTTTACCTCAGGGAGTTCAAGTCCGGGCGTTGATATTATTATAGTAAGCTTCGCCACTGGCGCATATGTATCATGATAATCTATGCCATATTTTTGAAGATACCCTTTGGCAACAAGTCTTGCCTTGTATTTCAGAGGATTTCCATTTTCATCTTCTTTAGTTTTAAATACCCACTTAGACTTCAACAATTTTACATCAGGTGGAGGTTTGACAATTTGCCAAACATTTTTCCTTTTCATTGACTCGATTTCATCTTGAAACGCCTCTTTCCAACATTGGTTATTATGGTTTTGCAAAATTTCTTCATATGTCTCAGGAACACTAGTAGAAATGTGAAGAGCGGCAGAATTTGCTCTACTAGTAGTAAAATAATCAAGGAACTTAGCACCTTCTTCATCATCCTCGGGTTCAGTAACAGGATCATTTTCTTTTTCATTTAAGACTTCTTTTTCTTCATAGACATGTTCCACAGTCACGGGGTTGGACACTAATTATTTTTGAGTATGACCCTCAGCATAATCATTATATAAATATTCCCCCTCTTGCTCGTGGATCGGTTGAAATGTAATAATAGAGTTCACATTATTCCCGTACTCAGTTGCTTTTTCATTTTTAAATGGATAATTTGACTCATCAAACTTAACATCTCCTGCACTGAACACTTTTTGTTTCTCCAAATCCAAGAGCCGATAGCCATTTGGTGCATAGCCAACCATTACCGCTTTCTTAGGATCTCCTTGGATCCTTCTGCATTGTTTTGGAATCCAAGAGTAAGCTTTGCAACCAAATACTTTAAACTTTTCCAGCTGGCGTTCATTTCTGTTCCACAATTCCACCGGAGTTGCACAATTTGCCAAACTTCTTGTTGGACAACGATTGAGTATATAAGTACCACACATAGCCGCTTCAACCCACAGCTTCTTAGGTACGCTTGCTTCAATCAGCATGGTTCTTATCTTTTCAACTAGAGTTCTGTTGAAACTTTCTGCAACTCCATTTTGCTGTGGTGAGTAAACTATAGCTGGTTCTACTTGAATACCCTTTCGTTTATACCAGTTTTCTTGATTTTTTGATAAATATTCACGCCCTTGGTCAATAGTCATTTTTGAAATTGCAGTGTTGAACATTACTTCATATTCTTGAAAAACTTCGAAAACTTGGGATTTCTTTTTAATTGGGTATATCATTGTAAAGTGACTGTAATCATCAATGAATGACACAAAATATCTTTAGCCGTCCCAAGCAACAGGATCAATTGGTTCACAAACTTCAGAATGAATCCGTTCAAGTGGTCTTTTTGCTCTAATACGTGTTCCATTGAAAAGCTCACGGCATTGTTTACCCTCCACACAAACGTCACAGAAACCAATTATTGCATCTTTGGCATTTAAATCTTTTATTATTCCGTTTTTGATAAGTTTTTAAAAAAATTGGTCGCCAATAAGACCTAACCTTTTATGCCATAAAGAAGGGTTACTTATCTTACATAAGTTAACAGTCGGTTTTGCAATTTCTATTTTTAATTCATACAAATTTCCACGCAAGTAGGCTGTTGCTATTAGCTTATTGTCTTTTATAATTAATGCTTTAGTGTTCAAAAAAATTACCTTAATTCCAGCTCTTGTGAGTTTTCGAATTGACAGTTAATTGTTTCGTAACTCCGGAACGTACAAAACATCGTTAATGAACAAGTTCACACCGTTATTGCTCATCCCATGAATTGCTCCAGAATGTTATGCAATAAGTGACTGATCGCTTTTTGCGACATTAATTTCAACAGGGGCTTTCAGTAGCTCAAGCTCTGCAAAATACCATTTTTCATTTGTCAGATGATCGCTTGCTCCAGAATCCAATTTGAAAGTAAACATTTTTCTATTTTTCTTTCACACACACACACACTTGTGCTTTCGACGCTTCTGGCTTCCACTTTTTTACACTCTCGTGCTTGTTTGCCAAATTTTCCACATTTGAAACATTTTCCGTTGAACTTTTTCGTCAAATTTTTCTTATTGAAATGCTTCTTTCCAGAAGATGCAGTTTTTTCTTGAAATTCCCCTTCTTGTCGATCTTTGAATTTGCTCTGTTCCTATATTAATCGTCGTCAATGTTTTGTAACGCGGTAACTAAAGGATCAAACTTTTCGGGCAACGTCAGAAAAAGTTGAGCGAGAAAATCACTTTCTTCTAGTTTGGCCCCTGCCAATTTCAACTTCCTTATCAAATCCTCAAAATTTGTCAGATGTGAAATCATCGACTCATCATCCTTCATGCGAAGTTTTACCAATTGCTTGCGTAACAGTAATTCGTTAACTACTGATTTCTTCTCGAATGCGGATTTTAAGCTTTCTCACATCTCTTTGGTAGTGTTCTTCTCTCCAACGTAGCTAAGGCAACTTGAATGTATAAAATTTACAAGGCGCTCTTTGGGATTTCTTATCCTTTTTCAGAAACTCAGCCCTCGCCGCAGTTTCTGTTAGTTGAAGGTCGGTTAGAACGTCCAACAAGCCTTGACTGTCCAAATGAATTCTAACTCTGAACTTCCAGTCGTCGTATCCTCTTCCATCGAACTGTGGGATAATAAAATAACTAAAAAACAACAAACAGCCTGCAAACCCGATTAATAAATTAAATATAAAGTGTAGCAGACACAACAGTAAACGATTATTTTAACCCTTATTCAATTTCAACAAGATCTACTTCCCTGAATCCTGTAATTGTCGTTTTAGTATCTTATCCCTAGCCCCTTGATGCACGTCCCTGATGACATCTCTGAGGTCTGTAACATAATCCTCCTCATTCTTGGGTTCTTCGAATGGAGATTCAAACATCAACTCGCTAGGTAGGCGGACTGTTCCACCAAATTGGTGTATTTTCTGTAAAGTCATGCGCTGCAATTCGATAGGCAAATAAAAACATGGGAATCTGCCTATCCCAATCTCTGGTGTCATCGCCAACGACCTTAGAGAGGTGTTCATTTAGGGTTATGTTAAAGCGCTCCACCATTTCATCTGATTGTGGATGAAGCGGTGTTGTTCTTGTCTTGTTAATCCCGAGTAACTGACACACTCCTTGGAAGATCTTGGACTCGAAGTTTCGTCCTTAGTCCGAATCTCTACGCCGAATCTGCTTACCCAGTTGTAGACAATTTGCTCCACCACGGTTTTAGCTTCTTGATTAGGGATAGCAAATGCTTCAGGCCACTTACTGAAGTAGTCCATAACAACAAGGATGTAACGACTTCCACTGTTCGTTTCAGGAAACGGTCCCGCAATATCAACTGCTATCATTTCGAAAGGAGCTCCAACATTGTATGATGATGGACCTTGCCTCGGACTTTCACTCTCGGGTTTTTCCTGGCAGCACATGTTACGCATTTCCAGCACCATTTTTCAATATCCTCCCTTGAATGGACCCAGTAAAAGCGTTATCGCAGCTTTTCTAATGTTTTATTAATTCCCAAATGGTCTCCAGACACTCCATCATACAAATCCCTTAGCACTTCGATAACTTTCGACCTGTGTTCAACAAAAAGCATTACAAACGACTGTCCATCCGAGACTTCCCATCTTCTTTTGTGAATGCCGTCTTGTACATGAAGAGAGTCCCACTGCGCCCAGTATGCCTTCGCTCGGGGCACCTATTGGAAAACTCCTGCCAGTCTGGTTTTCCCTTCCAGGCGAGAATCGGTTCGATGTCCGGATCTTCGTTTTGAGCCTCCCGGATTTCCCGCGTACTCCAGCTACCGATGGGCATAGATCTCACCCTTTGAACGGACACGACTTCTTTTTCCTAATGTTGTTAGCAATGTTTGCAATCTGCTTTGCAAGGTCGACGAGAGAGAACGTCTTCATTAGAGTGAAGACTTCCCTTCCGAAGTTGTATTTCGAAATCGTACATCTGCAGCCGTTCGATCCACCCTGCGCCTTATCCTTCAGGATTTTTAAACTGTAGCAGCCACTTTAAAGGTGGATAATCCGTGCGATGCAAGTCCCAGGAAGTTTCTCAGTTAAAATTTATCTTTGGTAACCGGCGAGTTTTTCACGGCATCGACATTCTCCGGATCGGTCTTGACTCCTTTGGAAGAGATGATGTGCCCGAGATACTTCACTACTGGTCTGAATAGAGAACACTTCTTCGGGTTCAGTTTTAATTGCGCACTTCGTAGCCTTTGGAACACTTCCTTCAGGTTATTTCGATGTTCGTTAAACGTTTTTCCTACCACAATGACATCGTCCAGGTAGACCAAACAGGTTTGCCATGTCAGTCCTAGCAAAACGCGCTCCATTAGACGTTCAAAAGTTGCTGGAGCATTGCACAGTCCAAATGGCATTACTGAAAACTGCCAAAGCCAGTTTCCTGCTGTGAATGCTGTTTTCTCGCAGTCTTCTGGATGAATCTGCACTTGCCAGTAGCCTCTTCAGATCAAGAGTCGAAAACCATTTGGCTCCGGGTAGTGTGTCCAGGGTATCGTCAATTCTTGGCAGTGGGTAGCTATCCTTCTTGGTGACGTTGTGTAGCTGGCGATAGTCCACGCAGAATCTCGTATTTCCGTCTTTCTTCTTGACCAGGACGACCGGCGATTTCAACGGACTTTTTGAGCTTTCAATCAGTCCCTCTTTTTCCATCGTTGACACAATTTCTGCAAATGGTAGTCATGTGGGATTCTGACGAATTCGTCTCGCATCCCCGGTGTTGTAGGAGATGTGTTCGGAAATACTCGCTGCTCTGTGAAGCATATATTTCAGCAAACTCGTTGATTAGACTCCCTGCCATGGCCCGCTGCTCCTGAGCTCACACTCTCCGAGTATATTCTCTTTCGTTTCCGATATCTCCGTAGGTCTAACCGGTTTCACAGGATTTTCATTAGACAACTTTGTAATCAGTAATCGGCAGTAATCGATTACTTTTCGATTACTTCCCCTCGTTTCAGTTTCACGCTTTTGTGTTCCACACTGAGGACACGAACAGGATCCAAGTTGTTTTTAGGTTCAATATGCATCTTTCCTACGATATAGATCGGATAATAATTTTCTGGATCTGGCTCGATTAGGTAGAATCGGTGGCTCCCAGGATCACCTTCCAGCCTTGTCCAAGTAAGTGTCCCTGAAGAAGGTGATAATATATCGTCCTCACTTACAGCTGTCCTTAGAGCTGCGACGTTGTCGTCCCCATAAGCCATTGGAATCTCGACGTTCCTCTACTTTAGAACTTGCAAACCGATGTCGAGAATACTTCGTCTTCATAAAGTCGATTCCGATGATGCATTCGTCATATATATCAGCCACTAATAATGCATTGGAAAAGACTATTCCTGCAAGATTTATCGTTAAAAGTACCTCACCATACATCTTTGCCGTTGCTCTAGTTGCTGTTTTCAGACAGTACCTGCTGGTGTTGTGCAGCCATGATTGGCGAACGATGTCGCATTGGATTTTGGAAGCGGTGGCACCTGTTTCGATCGTGGTCACAATTTTTTTGACCGATATGGGCTCCGACTGTCAAGCTCTTTTTACATCGTTTGGTCTGGGAAAACTGGATTGTGGTCCTGGGGGCGTCGATTTCAGAAACCAAACTCGTTTCCCGACTGATGCCTTTGTGATGTTTCATCCCCCGCATGCTCAAATGCCTCCTCGTTACGACTCCCGGTTCTGCAATGTAGACAACCGCCATGTCTACGTTCAGCTCTACACTGCACAGCAGCGGATCGGACCCCTGCGAGCACTGTTCCCGTCTACTACTTCCGTTCTCTGACATGAGCATTCAACGGGGTGAAATTCTTGAGATGCTTGGTCGGCAGCTTTCATCATTAAGGCAAATGATAGTGCCTCAGGAAGGGTTCTCTATCTGCAGTTGTCAGTCTTCTATTGCCTGTGTAAATGCTTCGGTAGCCATTTCATTGATGACATCCTCGCCGTCATTGGAATACGACAACACTTGTCGATATCCGCTTGCAGCTGCTGAAGTGTTTCTCCTCTTTTCTGGATTCTACTGCGCAGTTGCAATCTATACACTTGCTACATATGGTCGTCACCAAATCGCATCTCAATAGCTTTGACCAAAGCGTCGTAGTCGCGGTGCTTTTCTTCTGAGATAGTTTGAAGCAGTTCTGCAGCTATACTTCGTAATGCGAGCGTTAGTGCAATCGACTTTTCTTTGCGCTAATATCAACGCCTGTACTTACTTGTTCTTCTCCCACGTCGAATAGCATGGATTTTGGATCTACTCCCTCGCTTTGGACAGCTTCCTGCAAAGGAAGTCACTTTTACCTCCAGCTGTTGAGAGATTTCACTCCTTAACTGGGGTTTGCTTTGTTGATCTAAAAGTAAAAAACCCATTTTTTCTTTTAAATTTTAGAAATTTACAAAATCGCTTTTTGTCTTAACGACACTTAGACACTTAGCACAGAATAACCTAATTCTGACACCAATTACAGTACCTTACCTACCGTGAGTTAGCGATTCACAATCGCAATCACAGTTTAAAATCACAGTGATTTGAAAATCACAGTGATTTGAAAATCACAGTCACAGTTTTACCTGTGATTACAAAATCACGACTTAGCTCATCTCTATGAAACATACGATATTGATCTGCTTTTGTAAATGGATTAGTGCGTTATATAACCGCAATAGTCAATATCAGCTGTTCAAGTTGAATTTGTTTTTAGAAAAATCACAAATGTGGATATTCACTTGGAAAATCTTTCCGTGTTGTAGACACAAATAGAGTATGGTTTTGGTGAGGAGGAAGACGAAGAAGATAATAATTCCCCAAAATTATATATATTTCTTTATTTTGAAACTTTTATGAAACTTTCTTTTAAACTTCTTAAAATGACGTAAAACATTTGTGGCAGTATGTGTAAATTTGAAAAAATATCGACATCTGCAAAAAGTGATCCGAATCAATAAAAAGATTATTTTGTTTGCCCAATGGAACATGAAAAGTGATTTTGATCAAATAAAAGATTATTTTTTGTTCCATTATTTTTTTCGCCGCGCACTTACCAGATTCCCGCAGCAAATTTTGAAAATTCTTCACTTTAATAGGGCACACATACATTCCACATAGTAGCACGGAAAACAGCTTATTGGCAAATTCTCATAAGTTGTCTAAAAGCTGATGATCTATTTAATACTTATGTTGTTTTCGATTTGGCTACGCAAATGGATATGAAATATATAAAAATGAATAATTCAATTAAAAAAGTAAACCTTCCAACGTTAAACATTGGCATTAGTGAAAGTATATGTCATGGTGTCGTGAAAGCTGAACTTGCCAATCTGGAACTAAAAAATAAGTTTTTTGATAAAATAAATTGACTTTTATTTGAGAAAATAAAAGTAAAAAAATCACACTAATTTTTGAGTTGGGATGAGTTGTAGCTGACCCCGCAGCTCCCATTTCCGTTGAAGCTGATGACGGTTAAATAAATTCATTATTATAAATTCAACATGGGGGACCTGCATGCGCACAAGAACTCTCAGCTCAAGTGATAAGTTCAAATTGTTGGAAGCGACATCGAGATCTGTTTTATGCAGCGCAAACCTGGAATTTCAAAAAATGCTTGGATTTTTCTTAAAACGACTAATTTGTCTTCTATCTAAAGCTCCAAACTACATGCTTTTTTGAAGACAGGCTGAAGCCTCACTTCGCTTATATAATAATAAAACAGTTTGTGGCGCTTGAACCCTTAATGGGCCAATGGTAGCCCCAAAGAGGATTACTGACTCCGGAATATCCGGCTCCTCGTCATAGGATTACAAAATGGAACTGGCTCCCCAGGTTGGGGGTTGTGCGTAGGGGTAACTTCCAAGTTCAGACTGTATGACACTACGTCACTATAGCAAGTACACGGTTTCCTCATCTCAATATTCACAAGGGGTCAAGGCGGTCTCCGGATAATTAAAATGTCAACCAAATTGATCATATTGCAAGTAACCACCAGAACCCCGTCGAACGCGTCTCTATAAATCACTCTCCTATGCCGCCAGATTCTAATACCGAAGACAAATGGCCACACTACCAACATGCCATCAGAAACGCAGCAACAAATATGGGTAGCACCCGTCCACCACCAAGAAACCCATGGTTTGACGAAAAATGCCGGTAAGCATATATATACTCAAGTAAGAGGCAAACAAAATGGCGCTGCAAAGAAGTCGACAGCAGCAAAAGAGACTTGAAGAAATTCGCCTTTTCCGAAAGAAGAACAAAAATCATGAGTAGCGGTCGAAGATATTGAGGGATAATACTCTAGTTATATACGGAAGTTTTACCAACATGTTAAAAGAACGTGTCAAGTCAACAAATCTGTAGAAATGAAGAAGGAAATCTCGTATTAGAGTCACAGTCGGTGCTAAGAATATGAAAAAGTTCTTCTGCAAACTGTATAACGGCGACGAATACCAACATTGCAATATAGACGATGATAGCCAAAATTTCCATCCTCCTGATCAAATTGAGGATAACAATATCCAAGCTAAGATCAAACAAAGCTGCTTTACCTGATGGCCTACAGATCAAGCTGTTCACAACAGCTGGAGATGACTTGGTAGAGAGCATACACCAACTAATCTCTAAAACGTGTTCAAACGACGGTTTTGCCTGATGAATGGAACCTCATTGGGTATTTTCTGCCCAATCCACAAGAAAAAAAAAAGATTGGGGGTCCCCAATCATATAATGTGGTTTCAGGCCACAGTTCACAGTCTGCAGATCCTAAGAAAAACACAAGAAGTCCAAATCGATAGCCACCATATTTTTATCGATTTTAAAGTCGCATATGACAGCATTTATAGAGACGAGTTTTATAGAACCACGTTTAGCTTTCGCATCCCTGAAAAACTCGTGCGCGTGTGCAGGCTGATGATGGAGAAGACTCGTTGCTCCATCAAGGTGGGTAACGAATTTACCGAGACCTTTGATTATTATGACCTAAATTATGAAAGAAAAATGAATCAAACAAAACAATTTGGGTAGCCGCTTCGTAGCTGTCTTTCTCTATTAGAGTCCAAAAAACAACAACAAAACTTTGTACGAATTTTTTACTTTTAATTTCTCAAATTCTGAACCAACCTCCTCTAAGTAATTCTACTCCGAGCAATTGCTTGACACTTACATAAAAGGATGTCTTCCGTGAATTGTAGGTCCTCACAGTACCTGCATATATCCATATTAGCTAAGCCTAGTATCATGGCATTCTTCCAGAGAGTATTCATACAGTTAATCTTAACTTTGTTCTGCTATTTGGAACCAACTATTATATGCAAAACTAAAGTTATTTAAATAATATATAATTCGAGTTGAAAATACAATTTATCTCTTTAAATATCTACTTGGTATACTTCTCTACCACTTCTTGTGACATAATGATTATTTTCGGCTGATTTGCTTTATGGAGCAGGTTCTTCAGCGTCCGGAGGATCATCTGGAGTTTCGACTTCACTCTGCGGCATTTTGTCGTCATCGCCTTTCTCTCGGTCTTGAGTTGTCGATGAGTTTACGTTTATATTTGGTTCATACGGGGAAGTGGTTTCGTTTGTTTGATTTAAATGAAAGGAGTTTCGTCTAAGAGTGCCCCGTTCTGTATGTATGATGTATGATTTTGGAGTGGGGCCACAAGCTGTTATCTTTCCCCAAACCTTCATATCACGCACCCACACTACATCTCCTTTTTGGAAATTTGGCCCCGAGATAACACCGTGCTGTCTATTGAAATAACTTGCCTGTCTAACTTTTCGACGCTCGTCAGCCATTTTATGATTTTCGCTGTTTACTGCTCCCGGCAAAAGTTGTGACTGTGCTATTGGTAACATTGTTTTAATTCGTCTTCCCATGAGAAGCTGCGCCGGCGAGAGTCCGTCTGCTACTGGAGTATCTCTGTATTCCATAAGAGCAATATATGCATCGGATTGGTGTTTTATTTGTGCCTTTATAACTTTGACCATCGATTCTATGAAGCCATTACTTTGCGGGTAACGGCGACTTGAAGTAATGTGTTTGAAGTTACAGTCTCGAGTAAAATAGCGAAATTTGGCTGAGGCGAATTGTGGCACTTCTGAAAACTTCTGCAATTCCGTGTCTAGCGAAGATTGATTTGAGATGGTTGAGGACTCAGCGTGATGGTAGATTTTCTAAACGTGCCAGCTCTTGATATCTCGAATACGTATCTGCAACATGTAAGTAATGATTAGTGCCCAATGAAAATAAATCATCTGCAATAATTTGACAACGACATTCTGGAACTACTGAAGGTATCAGCGGTTCATATCCCTATCTTTAATGCAGATATGACATCTAGAGATAAATTGTTCGATCTCCTTCGAACAGTTCGGCCACCATACTGACATCTTGGCTCTTGGTCTGCAGTTGACTATTCCAAGGTGCCCAATGTGTATTCGCTCTAAAATATCTTTTTGAAGACATTGTGGGATAATGATGCGTGTTCCATACATGAGCAAACCTTCGTTAACCGAAAAGTTGAACCGGTCATTCCAAAACGCTTGCACTTTCTCACATGCTGCTTGTCTTTTCGGCCATCCTTTGAGTGTATATTGAGTGACAATCCTCAGATTCTCATCTTTTTGTTGCGCCTCTTTTTGAATTTTTATTTGAGTAAATAGCTACCAGTGGCTTGTGATCAGTCTCCACTTCGAACTGCATACCCAACAGGTAGTAGAGTACGCGAAGCATAAGCAACTGGTTTCAACTTGCCTCTGCCATCCTCCTGTTGCAAGACTGCACTTGTGCCGAATGACGACGCGTCTGCTGAGACGACTGTTCGACGCTTCGGGTTGAACGGTATGAGAGTAGGATGAGATGTTAGGATCTGTTTGACCTTTTCAAATGCGGCGTCCTGCACACAATCCCATTAAAAAACTGCATTGCTACGTAAAAGCTCGTTTAGTGGATTTATTAATTGAGATAGGTTTGGAACGAATTTACCAGGAATCATCTAAGTTCTGCTACGTTAGACGGCCGTTGAAATTTTTGGATAGCATCTATTTTGCATGCTTCTGGTTTGATGCCCTCTTGATCTATTTGGTGTCCAACAAATATCACACTTGTTACTCCAATTGAAAATTTATCCTTGTTGAGCGTGATACCTGCTGTTTTTAATCGGCTCAATATGGTTCTCAGCATTGCGTCGTGGTCTTTTATTGTTGCGCCATATATCAAAATGTCATCTATGTGGTATATGACGCCTGCTAGATTCTGGAGAACACCTTGAATTTTTCGTTGAAAGTTTTCTGGTGCGGATGTGATTCCAAATGGTAGACGCTGAAAACAAAAGCGACCAAATGGAGTTAAAAATGTGGTAAGTAATTGACTTTTTGGAGCTAGATTGATCTGCCAGGAAAATACTTGGCACTTGATAGTTGCGCCAGGGAATGTTCTGGAACTGGGATATGATGCCATTCTCTTTTGACACATGAATTTAACTTGGTAAGATCTACGCATAACCGTATGTCTCCTCTAGGCTTGTTTACTACCACTACCGGAGCGCACCATTCGGTTGGTCTTTCTTAACTGGCTTAATTACATTCTGTAGGATCATTGCATCAAGTTGTTCTCTTAGTTTGTCCATTAATGGAATTGGTACTCTCCGCGCGGAATGTACTGCATATGGTGTAGCATCCTTTTTCAACTCAATGGCGTACTCTCCCGGAAAACACCCTAGACCATTAAAGAGTTCTGGAAATTCTGTGTTAATGTCGACTCCACTTACCTCTTTATTTTCTTGTTTCTCGCTAATTGGTTCACACGAGAAATTATCTTTAACGCTTCACGCTTAATAGCGGAGAATGCATGCATATGGTCTGTTTTCATCAGCTTCGTCGTTTTTAACTTTGATTTCAAAAAAGAAGATGGAATAATTGTGACCGGCGCCCTCGTATCGACTAAAAAATGTACTTACTGCATGTCCGGGACTTTTCGATGACTTACACACTCTAGCGAAGTCGTTCCACTTTTTGCACGATAAACACTGCTTGCCATTTGCAGGACACTGTGATTTTTGATGTAGTGGGCTGCTGCTGTTACCACAATCCAAGCACATTTTATTCCGCTTATTGTTCGCATGAGTCGATGCCTGACTCTTACCGTTGCCGATTTGCTTTGATTCCGCTTTTTTTTTAATTCTCAAGTTCACATTGTGTATGCTGCTGTTGCTTGTGGTAGTTTGTGAAAAAAGTTCTTTGTTGTTGTTGTCTGTGTACTGCGTCGCTTTGTCTTGCAATGCGTATTGCAATTTCCATTGTGAGGTTGATTCCAGCTGTAATTTTTCTGACAACCGTTTGTCACGAACGCCAACGACTAGACGATCGCCGATCATTTCCTCTCGAAGGGAACTGAACTCACAATTTTCAGATAATTTGTAGAGAGCTGTAATAAAATCCTCGATTTTTTCTCTCCATCTATCTGATTTCTAGAGTTGAATTTTGCATGCTCGAAGATGACGTTCGTCTTTATGATGAAATGATTTTCGAAGGCGTTCATGACATCTGTGTAGATTTCCCTGTTGCTCTCCCTTAGGTTAAGGGAAAGGAACACGTCGTCGCCCTGTGGACCCATTAGATATACCAGTGTGTTCACTTGCTCATTGCTTGGTTTATTCAATAAACCGGATGCAATCCTGAATCGCTCAAAGCGTCGTTTCCACATCGGCCAATCTTCCAGACGGAACGTTAATGGTCTGGCGCCTGCACTGTGAAATTGCTAACATTCACTGCAGTATTGAATATAGGTGTAGTCGGGGCGTTTTCAGGCATAATTATAAAAGGAAAAAAAACACACTTGTGATTATTAGTTTAATATCGCGTTTGCGCTGCCACCATGTATTGTTTCTTGCGTGTATTGAAAGACATCCGATCTCTTACGCAGCAAAGCTTCAACTAACTTTATTCACATATTAAGAGAATCAATGTTTGTATAACTATGTTTGTAATATGTATTAAATTACATGTGAGTTCATTATAATACACCATCGGTATATACCGAGGTCTCATTTTCCCTCGAAACAAAATGCATATACTAATCGTTTCTGTCAGGGTAGAAGACATCGTAAGATGTGTCAAAATCAAGTGTACCAAAACTTCATCCGCTTTATCCGAGATTTCCGGGAATGATTCCTTCAAAATAGTGCTGTGTCCAATACAATTGTTTTTAAAAAGCCCTGCATTAGTGAGCCGTAGCGCACTAGAATAGAATAGATCAGAATAGTATTTATTTGATTCAATAGTTAGAAAAGTGCTTACAAAGTTTACAAAAAGAAAAAGCATGGCTTTTATGCCGTCTGCCTACTTGCCAAAGCAAAATTATGGTATCATGAAATAAGATCTTCTTTTTTTTTTGTTTTAACCTTAAAAATTTTCAATAATAATCTCTTTAACCTAGCGCCAAATTACAGTCTGGGATAGTTTTTCAACTTCCATATCGTTAAGCAGTGATATAACTTGGTTCTCCGTCAAAAAATCGCTTGCATATGAGTTCCTCCTACACTCTTTTAAAATAGGATATTTTCCTATAAAGTAAACTAAGCAACATCGATATCTCGTCGACGCCATTTTCACCTCGAAAATAGTTTTTCTCTTCCAGATTATAATTCAAATGAGAGTACAGGTTTCTGTGGAGTGATCGTGTGGCGTTGTTCAAAAATCTCTCTCCGCATTTTAAGTCAACTTCAGAAACAAGCTGGTACAGCAGTCTTTTCCAATCATCGTAGTCGATTAAATTATCTAGAATGAGATCCATCTCGCAGTCGCTAGCAAGATTTATCCATACAGCAAACCAACTTGTTTTTGAGCGTATGACTTGAAGAGCCGCTATTTTCGGCAGCGGGTGATTTTCCATCTTCATGATTTTCAGCACGTAGTCAATTTGCATTTTTAGCGTTCTATTGAAGAGAGGCGATAAGCCTGTTTCCAACATAATCATACAGTAAGGCACATTGGGTAGCAGTCGACAAATTCGCTTAATAAAGTATCGCAAAGCTTCTCCACGGTATCATATTGTTTCGCTCCTCATACTTGTGCTGCATAAAATAAAATGGATCCCGACACAGCTTCAAATATTCTGAATTTCCTGCTATGCGCAATACTTTCATTGTAAAAACATCTGTTCCACACTGCGCTGATAGCACTCTTCGCCTTAGTCAGCTTCCCCTTCAGATGCCTCTCCATACTTAAGTTTTTTGTGAAATGAACTCCTAGGTATTTGAATTCATTAACAATTTAAATCCTTTCATTGTTGTAATACCATTTTTCATTTGCACAGTGTCTGCCTCCTCCGTTCTTGAAAATCATAATTTTGAATTTTTCTAGATTAACTATCAAGTTCCAAAGGCTACAATATTGATACAGCCGGTTAATCATGAGCTGCAATGATTCCGGTGTTGATGCGAAAAGAACAATGTCATCTCTGAAATGCAATGCCTTAATTGTATGACCTGCGTATTCAATGCCGCTACAACCTTGTATGACTCCTGATTCCGTTCTAAACCAACTAGACATCTCTTCACCATTCCAAACTGACGCCACTGTGTCCATATAAAGGTTTTTTATAACCCTTCCAAACCTCCGCGACATTCCGACACCATAGAGCTTATAAATAAGAGCTTGCCTATCCACTGTATGAAATGTTGCCTTAAAGTCGACAAAGAACGTGTACAACTTCTTCCCTTTATAGAGAAAATACTCCGCAATACTTCTTAAGACAAAGATGTTGAATAGCCTGGTCTAAACCCTGCCTGGTACTCCTTTAACAGCTTATTATAATCAATCCATTTATTTAGTCGTCTATCTTGCAAAGACGAAGATTTTGTATAAAGCATTTAAAAAAGCAATACCTCTGTAATTGAACAGTTCTGACAAGCTTCATTTTCTATTGATTGGAAAAATTACAGATTGTCTGAATTCTTGGGGTAAAATACCAGTTTCCAATATGTTTCCGTAAATTAATGTTAACCTGTTAATCACCTCCGTAGCGCACTATAACCTTCATTTGATTGTATTTGTACAGTGATAAAAGATGCATAAACGCTTCCAGGGCAGCAGTTGGTGTGGTACGTAAAGCACTCGTAACGGCAATACAGCTAAGCTGTTCTGTGTACCCTAGCCAACATATCCCGTACATACTTCTTGTTCGTGGCTTTCCACCAGACAAGCCCCATATGTAATTATGGGCCTTGCTACTATTATGTATAGCCAATACAACATTGACGGCCTCATACCCAATTTCTTACCTGCTGTCCTCTTACAAAGATAGCATTGTGAGCCTCGCGGACTCTTTCCTGGACGTTAAGTTTCCAATTTCGAGTTTCCTGTACAAAGATATTTCCCGCTTACCGAGAGGGAAAGATCCACTCTAGAAAGTCTGGTCAGATTGAGGTCCGGTCTGTTCACAGCTGGTTAAATCCGTGGTTAGGTTACCATAGATTTCGATTAACCCATGATGAGCGATGTCATAACCGATGAGCGTTTGTTGAACGATTTTTCAGTTCGGTCACCAAAACATAGCTTTGAGACATTCATTACACTTTTCCAGATTGTTTGTCATTTCAGTAATTGACCGAATCAATGGTTAATATTTTTTTGTTTTCCGGGCTCGTTTATTTTTGATAAGTATTTTAATAATGTATTTATTTTTTATTTTTTATTTTTAATAACAAACCCGAATTAAAGTCACAACCAATAAAATTTATCAAATAATTTTACATTTATCTCAATTTATTCAACGACCGTCGCAATTTTCTCATTCTTTCAATATTTGCTCCAATGAGTGTGCTTTATCAAATTTTATGAGAGCTGTCATCGGCTAAAAATGTTGAAAATAATCTTACTTCATCTTTCGCATCCATTATTGTGTTGGGGACCATTTCTTTTACCTTCAATAGACTGGCGTGTACCGTATTCTATACATTTGTCAGTTTAAAACGTCTACGAAACTGACGAGACAGATATTATTGGTTCAGTTCACTATATATTTAGTTATATGCACATTCGATGATTACCAGCTGAAATAACTGTCGATTAAAGATAACCTAGATTGAACAAACCGGCCCTGAAGGTTAGTATCTTGTATTTCGTACCAAATAGTACGAGTTCTTTATTTCGGAATGACTCCTAGTCCACACCCTTCAGCCCATATTCTGAGGCTATTGAGGGCTGTTTCCATAAGTTCACTCATCATGTTTAGGAATTTTCCTTGAACAATGATAACTAGATACGTCATCCCCGTAAGTAATAACTTTGAATCCTGCATTATTTAGTTCTTTATATATACATATTATCTATGCCCAACACCCAGAGGAGGGGAGAGTGCAAATTCTTTCTAGTGAGTGCTGTCCTCTATTTTGCCTATTACTTCGTGTAGAGCCGTCTGTTCTGATTTATATTTGAAATATGCATGCTGCAACACTTGCTTCTTATATGTACGCCAATAAGCCTTTCAAGTGTCTAGAGGAGAAGTTACGACAGACTAATAGGTCTGAAGTCTTTCGCTGAAGTATGGCTTGGTTTACCACCTCCAGGTATAAATACCACTCGTGCTGCTGTCCATGCGCAAGGTACATAGCCTAATCGCACGCAGTGTATACAAATATTTCAGATCATACCGTAACTGTAGCTGGAGCACTTTGAAGCATAGTCGGCAGAATGCCATCAGGACCAGGTGGTTTGAACCGGGCTGAAGGACTTGATGGCTCTACGCAGTTTCTTCCCAGTAATGTTGCTGTTAATAACCCTTTTATCTATTCGTTCGCTAACGCTATGGGCATTAGGTAACGGAGCCATTGGCGCGCAACTTCCCGGGAAATAGGCTTCAACTAGTGATTCCACAACCTCCTCGCTGCTTTCAGCCCACAAACCGTCAGATTTCTTTAGTTGGCTTTCTGTTCATTATCTTACCTAAGTTATGAACTACCTTGTATAAGTCTAATGAAGTGTCAAGACATGGTACTTCATTTCCTAAGTGATGCCTAATTGAAGACTTGTACCTATTCCAGTCAGTCTTCCTGAAATTCCGATAAGCATTTGCAGCCTTCCTGTGGAAATTTATCTGGAAAAGTATAAGTACAGGATGCGAGAGTGATATCTAACCCTTCCTGTCTGTTCCGTACCCTACATGTTGAGTTTAGTCGATAAGATGACTTCAAAAAGGCACTCACCTCTTGCGTTAATATCGCTGCTTCCCCATTGCGAATGATGTGCATTGGCATGACATCCTAAGCCGAAGAGCCACTTGTCCCTGGTCAACAGCTGCCTCAAGTCGTCTGGAGGCACCGTCGTCGCCTCATACGGAATATAAGCCGGTATCAGTAACACCGTTTTGCTTCCCTCTTTCTCGCAAGAAACTGCGGTTAGATCACCGTCACTGAAATTATTCAAATGAAATGCAATTTTATTTTTTTTTAGTAGGATACAAGCCCTAATTTGTCCTTTCGTTAGCTTTGAAGTAAAGCGTATAATCCCTGTTATGGTCACCAAAAAAAGGAATGGGGGGACATGTATCGTGAATCCATAATGGATATCTGTGGTAGAGTAAGTTTTGCAATCTGTCTTATACAGATTATGGATTCACGTGCCAGGATCTCGTAAATTAGGTAGCTGTAGCTGGAAAGATAACAAATTATTAGTAAGGAAAGAAATAGAAAATAAACACAACTTACAAAGAGGTACACAAGTTGTTTGGTGTCTGGAAATAAGCAAAAAAGAAAATAATAATGGACTTAGGGCAATTGTCACTGACGTTCAGGTGTCGACTTTGACGGTTCGGAAAAAGGGCCTGTTCACAATCTTAGGCGAAGTTCAGGTAGACTTCATACCTTTAGTAGCAAGTATTCGAACCTGAAATTTAAATGATGAGAGGAGCGGGATTTTTGAATCGTTGGTGGGTTCTGATTGGCAATCCCGTAGTCGGAAGATGTAAGGTGAATCTCCCTGGGAGCGGGTGTCCGAGATTGTTGTTGTCAATACCTCGGACGAGGCTCTGTTGCTTCTGCTGGAGGAAACACTCGGCATTGTCCTTACAGTTGTCGGTAAGACCACCTCTTATTCCGTAGTAGGTAAAAGCAAATAATAAGCAAAAATAAGACAAATTAAACAATACTAAGTGGCAGTGACGAGAAAATATGTACATATGAGAAGACAATAAGGTTGAAATAGTGTTTAATAAATTATCAAAAGTGGAAATTTCAAAACAAAAAAAAAGACATCAAAATATAACACGCCGACTCCACTAGAGATATATTTCTCCAACTAGATGCCTTACATCTATACCATACAATTTTCTCATATCTCTGCTGGGCAAATTTTGCCATGACATTTCATTTCGTAAATCGCAACGGCAATAGAGGTTGTAGTTGACGTTTTGTGTTGTGGAAACTATTCGGCTGTGTTTTGCTTAAATTTTAAAATTTATAATCATATTTGACAAAGAGTCACTATTAATTTAATTTTTTTTTTACGAGAACTAATTTTATAAAAATTAAAAAGTATATACAAACAAAATAAATAGATCTTTAACAAAATAAAATGACGAAAAGAAAGAAACGAAAACACTACCTACGCCAAAGAACATCACCGGCTCAGGAGACAATAAAATGAGTCAAAATATGACATTTCCAGATTAAAAGCTGTCAAATTCATGTCAGACTTCATCGCTGACATCCAATCATGAGATGAAATGATGATCATTATGAGAGGAATTATCTCCTGTGGAGTCAGGGTGTAAAATAAATCTGTGAGAGAACTAAAAGTACCCAACAAAAAAAAAATCTGTTTAAACCATATCTATCTATTGCAACCATAAGGGGAAAACTGAATTCCGGAGGCCCCAAAAACAAAACAAAAATAAAAGAAAACATAGTGAGTTTAGATTCTAAAGGTAGAAAATTATTGTAAGTAATTTGAAATTTTTGTTGTATGTATGTATCAGCACAGCGTATGGTCATTTGGTGGTCATTGATGACCACTCGTCTAGATAGAAAGTCGTGGCCACCTACCCTTTTTGATTGACCGATACTTTTATAACCGTGTCATCGGTTTCAAGCACACATTCCGAAAGTCGCTTGATTAAGGGAATTATTTCATCCGCTGCGAGAAAGTGCGAAGGTAGCGTGCGAGTGCGTAGAACGCAAATCATTCTTATTGTTGCTGCAAAAAAAAAATATAATAATAATCCTTAGTATTAAGTTCATTATTTTGTTTTGTATTCGAATTAAGACCAAGTGTGAATTTTTGTTTTGATAATTCGATAGTTAATTTAGTTTTCTGTTTATTATATATTTTTTTTTTTTTGTCGGAGGTTGTTACTATCCGATGGAGCACTCAGATACAACTACAGGTCCATTGTACTGCCAAACAGACACCTTACATTATTGTACTTAGTTTTCCCGTCTTTCGGAGAAAGATGAGGAGGAGCTTCAGTGATGAAGAGATGTTCGGCACTCACCACATCATCCCCAAAGATCCGCCACCTGATGCGAGCAAAGGCGGGACAGTTACAGAGTGTCGTCTTCTTCTCCGCAAGCAGGACAGATGGTGGTGTCGCTGAAGCCCAACACATTTAAGTGTTTAGCTTGGTGGCCCGAAAGGACGCCCACAAGCAGTCTGCAGTCGATTCTCCTAAGAGAATCGGTTTGGTCTGCCTACACCCAGCACAGTCACGCTACCGACGCTCGTGTTCACGAGAAACCCAAGTATCAATGGATGACCTAACCGCAGATGCAGGCAGACCCAACGCAGGTACAGGTCCTGAGAAAGCTTCTTCGGAACCCCGTCTGGCAAGCTCATCAGCGATCTCATTTCCCTGGATACCAGTGTGACCTGGGACCCAAACAAGATTCACTGTGTTAAGCCTTCCGACTAAGTTCAGAGAAAGCTTGAGTTCGAGCACTAACTTGGACGAGGTAAGAGGGTTAAGCAACGCTTTTAATTAAGCTTGGCTATCACTGCAAACGCATATGCTTCTATCCCTCCACCTGTTTGTCACAAAATAGCGCATACTCATAAGGATAGCGAAAATCTCCGCTTGGAAGACAGACGCATGTTTACCTAAGGGGTAGTGTAGTCTAATGTTGTTGCTTTCCAACAAAGACTCCAAAACCAGGCCCCCTGTCCGGTTTTGGAGCCATCCGTGAATACACGATGGCATCCTTTCCCAGGCTCATAGTCTGGCCGAAGCCATTCCGTTACCTGGGGAAAGTTGACGTGGTAGTTTTGTCGCAGTAGGATTTCTGGTGTCATTGCGTCAGACGGCATAGCCATAAGACAGGGGTCAAAGGATAACTCTCGCACAAGTCCCCCAAAATTCCAATGCGCATGGTACCAAAAACCACCTCTCTTTAACCGAGACATGGTTTTCGGCGTACACCCCATGATCAAAATATCAAGAGCTCCAAACCGTTCTTTGAAGTTTGGCAAAAGAGGCAGTAACACAACAGGCGAAAGCCTATTGCACCATACAACCGATGCATATGAGAGAAGTGGTCTTATCATTGCCGTATAGATCCAAAGCACCCTTTTAGGAGATAAGCCCCATGTCTTGCCAAAAGCGCCTCTGCACTTACAGAAAGTTGACACGACTTTAACCATACGCCAAGTAGAAGGTATGTAGGCCAAAGACAAGCTGGCGGTGAAATTTCTTTTCAGCGTCGGCATCAGCTGACTGAAACCTTGTTTCAGCATAACCGTATAAATTCCATCCGGACCCAGTGACTTGAAGCCCTCAAAAGATGCAATTGCATATTTGATGGCGTCATCCGTCACCACTCTGGATGCAATACACCAGCTACGCCGCGAGGTGTTTGTTTGTTTAGAAGTGGCCACCGTTGCCGGTACCACTGAAGAGCACGTAGTGACCTGATTTCCCGGCAAGTGAGTCTCCAGCAGCAGATTAAAAGTCTCCGCCTTTGTCTCAGTGTAGGTACTATCAGATTCTTGGAGCGATTCCAGTTTACTTGGTCTGTCCCTTTTGAGGACTTTAACAATCCTGATGGCTGCACTTAATGATGTGACCTCCTCACAAAATTTCCTATAAGAGTCGTTTTTCGATTTACGGATTAGTCTCTTAAATTCTTTTTGTTTCAATCGATACAGATTCCAGTCTTCTTCTAAGTTGGTTTTTAAAGACCGATTTCGAAACTTCCTGGTTTCTCTGCGAAAGCACTGCCGTTCGATATTCCACCAAGGTACCGGTTTTCTACAGGGGTTTTTTGTAACTGGACACGCTAGTTCAAAACAATGGATAATGACTCTGCTCAGATCCTGAGCAGACCTCTCTAGCCCTTGTATTGATCTAAGTTTGAGTGGCGCTTTAACAGAATTGCCAAGCTCCTCCTTAAACCGAGCCCAATTTGTTTTTCTCGGATTTCTTCTCTCTAGGGAAGATGAAACTTCACAGTAGATTTGAAATTCGATGTATCGGTGATCTGACAAAGTGCTATCTGGCGATAGCCTCCAATTTGTGATAGCCTTGCAATGCCTGTTTGACAGAGTAACATCGATTACTTGCTATCTCCTGGCTGTAACAAATGTAGGTCGACAAACTACATTGTTGATGGTGATGTCGGACGATAAGATTAAGTCCAGAAGACGATCTCCTCGTATGTTATATTTGCTGACCCCATTAGCACCGCAACATAAGATAAGACGAGCTCAACAACAGCCTTTGGTGGTGGAGGAGTTAAAAAGTCGTAGGGGAAGTAAGCCGATGCAATGACAAAGGTTTCCCAATTGCATGGTAAGTAATAGTTGCAGCAACCAAATCTTGGCAACAGAACCGTTTGATTGTTACTGCCGTGAGGGATTTCGATACAACAAGACATGTCCTAGGCCTCTCGAACAGCTTATCGTAAAGAACATTGTGCGAACCGCTCAACTCCAAGCCCACAGATGCGATTTTTCCACACCCACGGTTCTTGGATGGATGTTATGCAGTTCTTTGTTCTACATACCGCAAGCCTACTACTTAAAAGAGCAGTAGCAGCCTTGCAGTGTTGTAGGTTTATTTGAGTAAACAAAATGGATGTAAACTCTGGGTTACGACCTCTATATGCACTATTTGGCATTGAAATGGAAATGAATTCTACCAAGATGCAGATAGGGACGCATGTCGTACCTAGACTTGATGATCTCGGCAGAAGCCATGTCTATACTCACAACCAGAGAGCTACCATCTTCATCGTGAGAACGGACAATCCAGGCTTTTATGTCGAGACCAGGGTTCTGGGAATGCAAACGCTTCAGCAGATCCGCCGATTTCCCCAGTTTCCCAGGGATCCAGCAGACGGCACGCGTGAGCTTGGGTGGCTTGTAGACCTCAACAATTGCGGTCCCAAGGGGAGGGATCTTCGGCACCATACTGCTGACCAATTCAGAGGTTTGCTGCGAGGAGGTCTTCACCACGAAGGTTCCATCCTTGAACTCACAGCCCTCAACCTGGATACAAGCATCCGTTGCCGCGACAAACTCCAAAAGATGGGCTTTGCAGTGTTTGCACTCTGCATCACTCATGCTATTTTCATTGCCTGTTTTCCCTATACGAACTGCTAAAGAAGAAACAGCAGCATCCTTATAGGACAACCTACTATCTCGCACCTTAGCTGTTCTGCGTTTAAAAGAAGCACGCATCTTCTTGCTTTTTGATTCGGCAGAAGAGGAGGCAGTGCCCAATCCAAGGGGCTGGTTAGCTTCAGTTGGTGAGACCTCCACCGACCTGTGGATGAGCCGATGAACTGAGAGACGTGCTTGCGCCTTCAGCAGGTAAAGCTTCTTTGCGCGGCAGATCCAACAGCTTCTTGCATTTCCTCTTCCGCTGTCCCTTAGACAGGCGCCGCTCAGAGCCCGCCTCTTCAGGAGCCCGTTTAACAATAGAGGTATCCCGAGTCTGACCGTCAGTGGCAGTGCAGTGGGCAGAAGCTTGTCCCATGCTACAATTTCCCGAGTGAATCGGACATAGAGCCACAAGGGTCGCATGCGGGTTTGGAGCTCACGCCTGTAGGTTGCATCGCAACATCCGGTTTCCGTCCACCAGTACTGCTTCCATTGCTGGTAGTACCACCGGTTTCATTTGGAGACCGTGCACGGGCAGACTCACAGACTTGAGCGGGATTTATTCTCTTTACGAGCTTGGGTCGCTTCTTCTTGCTTTTCGGTTCGGCAGAAGAGGAGGCAGAGCCCAATCCAAGGGGCTCATTAGCTTCAGTTGGTGAGACCTCCACCGACCTGTTCCTTTTCAAAGGCACTGCCGATGATCTGAGAGACGTGCTTGTGCCTTCAGCAGGTAAAGCTTCTTTGCGCCGCAGATCCAACAGCTTCTTCCTTTTCCTCTTCAGCTGTCCCTTAGACAGGCGGTGCTCAGAGCCCGCCTCTCCCGTTCAACCGTAGAAGTATACCGAGTCTGACCGTCAGTGGCAGAGCAGTGGGTAGCAGCTTGTCCCATGCTCAATTTGTCGAGGAAATCGGGTATAGAGCCGCAATGTGGGTTCGAATATGAATATTGGGGCCTCCAGAATCCGTGCCCAGGCCGTAGTCGAGAAGACTACGGATGGATTTTGGCTATTGCCATTACCACCTGGAGTAGGCAATTCCGTATGTTTCTCCATTCATAGCATGATTTGAGTGTTAACAACTGGCTCTTGTGGGATGAAGATGACTCGATTATTAGTGTGCAATCTACGCAATATAAACCAAAACCAATAAAATTCGGATTTAATTTTCGATTCGGCAGCAGAAATCTGAAATCTCAGTTCAAAATCGAAAACTACATAAGAGTTGGTTTTTTGACAAAGTACTATCTAAATTGTTTTATTTCTAAATTTATGTATTTAAATCAAGAGACGAAAGTGTTTCTTAAATTAGGTGTTAGATTAATTAAATAGAATGCTTTTCTGGTAAAACAAATAAAAAAAACACATAGATATTACCAATTCGAGCTCATGTGAATAGTCATTTAAGGCAAAGATAATGGAATACAGAGATATAACTTTCCAGTGGAAAGGCGGCTGCCTACAAGCTGTTTTCCCGTAAAATTCATGAACTCACGCCCCATGCTCATATCTTTTCTAGTATATGTGAGTTCATGAATTGGACTTTAATTCAAGAATATGCTATTCCGAAATGTGTATTTTACAATTTTTTTTTATTTTAATTGAAGCTGTTTGAGAATAAGATCCCGATCGTTGTGTTTTAAATTTGTAGAATTGTAATTTGTCATGCACGTCACATTCATTACGTTATCTAAACTTTGCACATCTCTAACAACAGAAAATTATCAATTCCTCTTTACTCTTATATTCTTTACTCTTATATTCTTATACTCTTATATTCTTAACGTTGCACTTACTTTCGATCTTGTTTCTCGGTCACTTGGATTCCGACCATCAAAACGATAAGTACCAATCAACCAAATAAATTATATTATAACGTTGTTTCGAATTTGCGTTTGTTCGTTCATTTGTTGAAGAAAATAGTTTTTCATCCAGGTGCTGGTCCTTCATCAGTCAACTCTCGTATTATAAACCATCTTTTTGGTCCGTATCGAGCCGGATCCCATTCCCATCGTGTTAATCATCGATTTTGGCTAATTCGCAGTAATTGTACTGTGTGAAAAGTGTCGCTGTGCTGTGCATTCTCGCTGGTTAACGGAATACCCGTTAATAAACTCTCTCGTCAGTTTCAAGCGCACCGTAATCACACAGTGATCGTAGCTCGAATCGAATTTTCTGACAATTATTTGAAGTGAACCTTTGTGACATTTTTTAAGCGACTTTGTTGTGTTGTGCACAGGTGCACAAGTGGTTGATGCAATTTTCATTGAGTCCCGCATATATGTATGAATCAGACAACACAAGTGATTAGGAGCAAACTGGTTTTTACCACGCTTATCAACATTTTCTTTTCTTTCGATAGTAACGGGGTTTATATAAACATTAGAACGGTCTCTTATAGAAAAGGTGCATACGTGGCTTTGCTCATTCATTTCGCGCGCGATTTTAAAGCTATTTAAAGACAATTTTGACATTGACCTCGTGGGAAAATGGTTGCCAGTTGTAGTCTTTCTGCTCTTCGTTCAGCTCGGGGAAACTTAAAGGGCTCGTTAACAAAATTATCTACCTTTACGGAAACTATCACCGAGCTCATTACACTTGCAAATCTTGAGGTTCGTTTAGAGAGGGCAAATGATTTGTGGGCCAAGTTTTATGCTTCCCAACAGCAAATGTATGAGCATAAAGATGAAGATGGATATGTCGATCCTGAAGAGGAATTCGAAGAATTTGAAGCTAAGTATATTCAGGTTAAGTCGGCTCTGCTGTCCGTGGTTCAAGATAGGCAGAAATGTACGCAAGGTAACATCGCTCATAATGATGTCCCTAATTCGCAAGCGTTGTGCGTTCAGCAGGTGGCCGCGGCTCCATCCCCTGACAATGCATATTTACCCAAAATTCATATCGAGCCGTTCTCGGGCTCTTATCACTTTTGGCCTTCGTTCCGCGACATGTTTCAGAGTTCGGTGCACAACAAAAACCACTTATCGCCCACTCAGAAATTCCATTTTCTGAGGTCCTGCCTCCGTGGCGAAGCACTGAATTTGCTCACACACATTCCGGTGTCTGACGCTACGTATGAGCAAGCATGGGATAGGATTGAGAAAAGGTATGATAGGCCACGGTATATCATCAGCAGCCTTGTAGAAACACTTATGCAGCTTCCATCAATGCAAGCTTCGAATGTCAAGACCCTAAGGAAGATTTCAGATGGAGCTGACGAGGTAATTAGGGGCCTTAATTCATTAGACTCGTATGACATTGACCTCGTGGGAAAATGGTTGCCAGTTGTAGTCTTTCTGCTCTTCGTTCAGCTCGGGGAAACTTAAAGGGCTCGTTAACAAAATTATCTACCTTTACGGAAACTATCACCGAGCTCATTACACTTGCAAATCTTGAGGTTCGTTTAGAGAGGGCAAATGATTTGTGGGCCAAGTTTTATGCTTCCCAACAGCAAATGTATGAGCATAAAGATGAAGACGGATATGTCGATCCTGAAGAGGAATTCGAAGAATTTGAAGCTAAGTATATTCAGGTTAAGTCGGCTCTCCTGTCCGTGGTTCAAGATAGGCAGAAATGTACGCAAGGTAACATCGCTCATAATGATGTCCCTAATTCGCAAGCGTTGTGCGTTCAGCAGGTGGCCGCGGCTCCATCCCCTGACAATGCATATTTACCCAAAATTCGTATCGAGCCGTTCTCGGGCTCTTATCACTTTTGGCCTTCGTTCCGCGACATGTTTCAGAGTTCGGTGCACAACAAAAACCACTTATCGCCCACTCAGAAATTCCATTTTCTGAGGTCCTGCCTCCGTGGCGAAGCACTGAATTTGCTCACACACATTCCGGTGTCTGACGCTACGTATGAGCAAGCATGGGATAGGATTGAGAAAAGGTATGATAGGCCACGGTATATCATCAGCAGCCTTGTAGAAACACTTATGCAGCTTCCATCAATGCAAGCTTCGAATGTCAAGACCCTAAGGAAGACTTCAGATGGAGCTGACGAGGTAATTAGGGGCCTTAATTCATTAGACTCGTATGAAAGAGACCCGTGGATAATTCACGTGCTGATAGGTAAATTAGATCTAGATACCCGACAGGCTTGGGCAGCAGCTAGTGTTGATGAAGATTACCCTGCCATCGTCGATTTCTTAAACTTTCTCGAACGACGTTGTGAGGCACTTGAGTCCTGTAAGGGAGTTTCGCGTGACATCAATAAAACTAAGCCAGCTGTTTTGAGAAGTATGCATGCGTCGTCCGCCGTTCAGTGTCAAAAGTGCAACTTATCGCATGCACTCCCGGAATGCCCGGAATTTCTCGCAATGCATATAGAGGCAAGAAGAGATTTGGTGAAATCGAAGAACATTTGCTTCAACTGTTTGCGTGGTAAACATAATGCGTCTAGCTGTCTGTCCAAGTTTCGGTGTAGAAGCTGTAATGCTAGGCACCACAGTTTGGTGCATCCCAGTTCTACTCAAACAAATCCCGGTGCTAACAGTCGCGTCATGGAAACCGCCGTTGTTCAAACAACCTGGTCTAATGCTAATACTCCATCAACCTCGGCAAACCACAATCCAGTTATAGCAAACCATTCACTTAACTGCACTTCTTTCTTGACCCAAACTTTGCTGCCAACGGCTGTTGGTAAGGCATTGGATCAATTCGGGAATTATCAGCTTGTGCGCATTTTGATCGATACCGGATCTCAGGTTTCTTTTGTCACCGAATCTTGTGTCCAAAGACTTGGACTTAAACGGACAAGAGCCCGCATACCAATTAGCGGAATCGGCGCTATCCCCGCTGGACAATCTAAAGGTATTGTTTCTATAACAATCGCTTCCCGCTACGACTCAGCAAACCTCTCGGTGGATACTTACATCTTGCCTCGCGTAACGTCAGCATTGCCAACTGTTTCTTTTGATGTGAAAAATTGGCACCACATCTCCAACCTAAATTTGGCCGATACGTCGTTTAATAACTCCAATCCAGTAGACATTTTGCTCGGTGCAGACAGGGCTTGGGACATTTTTGAAGGTTAAAATTATTCGCAGCGCAGAAGGACACCCTATTGCGCACAAAACTTTATTTGGTTGGGTGTTGGCGGGAAAGTTGTTTTCGGGCACACAAGAATGCAACAATAATAATCGATCTTTACAATCGCTTCACACAATCCTCGACATCGACTCGGCGTTACAGGCTTTTTGGACAATCGAGGAGGTAGATCCCCGATCACTCGTTTCCGCAGAGGATAGAGCTATTGAACAGCATTTTGTAGCAAGCCATCGACGTGACGACCAGGGAAAGTACATTGTTCGACTTCCTTTCAAACACCCACCAAACTTCACCGGCACTCGCGGTTGCGCCATTTCGCGTTTAAAGGCCATGGAAAGCAAATTTCTAAGAAATCCTGAACTTCTAACATCCTACTCTCGGTTTATGGACGAATATTTATCATTAGGTCATATGGAAAGAGTTCCTTCATCGGAGGTTGATAATCCTAATGTTTTTTATTTGCCTCACCATGCGGTGTTTAACCCTAATAGCTCCACTACGAAGCTTCGCGTGGTATTCGACGGTTCGGTTAAGGATGCCACAGGGAACTCTCTAAATGATTCACTCATGATAGGGCCGCCGATTCAACGCGACCTTTTCTCGGTATGTGTACGTTTTCGCCGACACACGTATGTGTTCACCGCCGATATCGTAAAGATGTTTCGTCAGATCTGGGTCGCCAGCGAAGATACTGACTACCAACGAATTGTCTGGCGAACATCTCCCACAAAACCCTTGGAACATTTCCGCTTGCGCACGGTGACGTATGGCACATCGTGTGCCCCATACTTATCGGTTCGGGTTCTCGAGCAATTAGCTTATGATTATCGCGACAGCTACCCGGTAGCGTCCGAGATAGTTCTCAATGACTTTTACGTCGATGATGTGGTATCAGGAGGTGACTCACTAACTGACGTCGTATTCAAGCGGCAACGGCTCATTGAACTTCTTTCAAAGGGTGGCTTAAAATTAAGCAAATGGCAGAGTAATTGTACAGAACTTCTCCAAGATGGACAGATACAGAGTGAAAGTGTTTTGATCGACAGCGAAAATGATTCGTGTGTAAAAGTTCTCGGTCTATATTGGAACTCTCGGCTCGATAATTTCTCTTTTCGTATTCATCTTTCTCCCGACGAATCCAATACAAAACGCCAACTGCTCAAAGAGGTTGCACGTATTTTCGACCCTCTCGGATTTCTCGCGCCTTCGGTCGTGCAACTCAAGATCATTCTGCAAGAGTTATGGTATCATAAACTGACCTGGGACGATCCTCTTCCAGACACTATTGCCGCCAACTGGCATAAAAAGCGTCAAGAACTGCCCATTCTAACCCAAATCCGCGTTTCTCGGTGCATAGGCTTATCGGATGCCAATGTTCAACTGCACGGGTTCTCCGACGCTTCGGCATCCGCGTATGCCGCGGTTATATATTCTCGCTTCGTTTTGCCGGACGGAACTTTAAAAACAAATATTGTTGCCGCCAAAACTCGCGTTGCCCCAATAAAACAACTAACCATTCCTCGATTAGAACTGTGCGGAGCCCTTCTGCTTACACGGCTACTCGTCGCGGTACAAAAATCGTTAAACCTAACCTGTTCGAACATTTTTGCGTGGTCCGACTCACAGGTAGTTCTCTCCTGGCTCTCGTCTTCCCCTCGTCGATGGGATATCTTTGTCGGCAATCGGACTGCCGAGATTCTTACCACCATACCCAGAGGAAGGTGGTTCCATGTCAGATCCGAACAAAATCCTGCGGATTGTGCCTCGCGCGGTTTAGCACCATCAGCCTTAGTAAGTCATTCCCTCTGGTGGACAGGACCCTATTGGTTAGCTCAGCATGAAGACTCCTGGCCCATCATAACAAATATTGAAGAACATCCAGACTGCAAGCAGGAGGAGAAGAAGCAGGCTGCACAAGCAGGTCTTGCCGTCAACCATAATCATTTTCTTGATTTTCTGTCCCTACGAGTATCTTCCTGGCACCGGTTGGTTCGCATCACAGCCTTCGTTTTTCGTTTTATTTTCAAGTGCCGCAGACGATCCCATGCTACCACAAACCATCTTCTTCCTGTCGAGCTTTACGACGCCAAACACGCTATAATTCAATGGCTACAAAATCGTTGCTTCGGAGAGTCTCTATCATTCTTTAAAAAACACAATCGTTTTCCCAAGTCATGCAAACTGAGTAATTTAACTCCATTTCTAGATGACCAGCAAATTTTACGGGTAGGAGGAAGGATTCAAAACGCAGAAATATCGTTTAACGTCAAACACCCGATTATTCTACCAAAGGGACATAATGTTACCAAGCTTATCGCCATCGACTTTCATCAACGCTTACTACATCCCGGAGTTTCAACGCTGTTTGTCCATATAAGGCAGGAGTTTTGGATAATTGGGTGCAGAAATCTTTTACGTAAGATTACCCATGACTGTGTAAATTGCTTCCGCCAACGAAAAGCGACGGCTACGCAAATCATGGGAAATCTCCCGGAGCCAAGAATCAACCAAAGCCGACCATTTACCCATTGTGGTTGTGACTACGCTGGTCCAATACTAGTTAAAGTAAAAATCGGAAGAAGAACTGACATCACGAAGGGGTACATTGCGTTATTTGTGTGCCTGAGTACGAAAGCCATTCACTTGGAACTCGTAAGCGACTTAACAACAAACGCTTTCCTCGCTGCACTCCGTCGGTTTGTCGCGCGTCGTGGTAAGCCATCTCACATGTACTCGGATAATGGCACCAACTTCCGTGGATCTGCCAAAGTGTTATCCGACATGCATAAGCTGACCCTCTCCGGCCATCACAATTCAATCGTTGCTGAGTCCCTTGCTCGCGATTCCATTAGTTGGCACTTTAACCCACCTTCGGCTCCACACTTCGGCGGCCTGTGGGAAGCCGGGGTGAAGTCCGTCAAGCAACACCTTCGGCGTGTTATAGGCCCCGACACCCTTACGTTTGAACAATTATATACCCTTTTGACTCAAATAGAATCTTTACTCAATTCTCGTCCACTCTGTAAAATATCCGACCAAGATATCGATGTATTAACACCCGCTCATTTCATTTTAGGAGAACCTTATTCAGCTGTACCTGAACCTTCGTCTGAGATCCCACAAAACCGGTTGTTATGCTGGCAGGCTATTCAAGCAAAGGTGCAAGGATTTTGGAAACGCTGGAGCATGGAGTATTTGACCTCGCTGCAGCAACGACCCCGATGGTTAAATACTCATCGAGACTTTCAGCTGAACGACTTGGTGGTAATCAAGGACACTAACTTACCGCCAGGGAAATGGGCCATGGGACGAATTATTTTACTACATCCTGGGAAAGATGGTCATATACGCGTTGTTACCTTGCGCACTAAACATGGAGACTTCGTGCGCCCGATACATAAGCTCGCATTACTGCCTATAAACTGAAACACTGTTCCAGGGGCGGGGGGATGTTTGAGAATAAGATCCCGATCGTTGTGTTTTAAATTTGTAGAATTGTAATTTGTCATGCACGTCACATTCATTACGTTATCTAAACTTTGCACATCTCTAACAACAGAAAATTATCAATTCCTCTTTACTCTTATATTCTTTACTCTTATATTCTTATACTCTTATATTCTTAACGTTGCACTTACTTTCGATCTTGTTTCTCGGTCACTTGGATTCCGACCATCAAAACGATAAGTACCAATCAACCAAATAAATTATATTATAACGTTGTTTCGAATTTGCGTTTGTTCGTTCATTTGTTGAAGAAAATAGTTTTTCATCCAGGTGCTGGTCCTTCATCAGTCAACTCTCGTATTATAAACCAGAAGCATTAACAAAAATCAAACAAGTTCAATACCAATCACATAACAATTGAGCAGTGGGATACCCGTAAAAGCAAAAGGAAAATCGGCCGGCCATTGGCAACATGCTTCTCTTAAGCTCACACGTATTCACAGACGGGGGTTGAAACTAAAAAACAACAATGTAAGCAAATGGTTTTTGGGGGGATACGTACGTCTATACATTTCTTTTAGTCATTCATCTCTGATATCAGTGGCCACAAACCATAACCGCCTAAGTCGACTTAAGACGAAATTGAGATTTTAATGCCATTAGATTCAGCGTACCCATATCTATTTTGCAATTTTTTTTCAGCTCTATTTCTTAAAAAAAGTGGCCACAATTTCAAAAAAAAAAACGGCTCAAGTCACTAGAGACAATGGAGTAAAAAACTTTAAACTGCTCTCCTGAACAATGAGTAAAACAGACTTAAGCGGTTATGCCTTGTGGCCACAGATATATGCCATTGGCCGCGTTTCAGTAGAAAGGCGGCTGCCTACAAGCTGTTTTCCCGAAAAATTCATGAAGTCACGCACATATGCTCATTTCTTTTTTAGTATATGTGAGTTCATGAATTGGACTTTAATGCAAGGATTCGCTATTCCGAAATGTGTATTTCACTATTTTTTTTATTTTAATCGAAGCCTTAACAAAAACTAAAATAGTTCAACACCAAACACAAAACAATTGAACAGCGCGATGTCTATAAAAGCAAAAGGAATGTTGGCCGGCCTCTAGCAACATGCTTTTTTCTACCTCACACGTATTCACAGACGAGGGTTGAAATTACAAAAACAACAATGTTAACAAATGGGTTTTGGAGGGATAGACGTACGAAAGATACCAATCTCTTTTATTCATTCATCTCTGACGTCTAGCACGAAATATCCAAGATGTTTCTTCATCTTCATCTTCATCTTCATCGTCCGCACTAGAACCCTAGCGATAGCGGCAAATTGACATTTGGCAATAATTATTTCCACACAATAACTAAAGAAATGAAAAACAATATCTTAATTACTATGTTCCGAACTGAGGCGAGTTGGAAATTACGGTTGAGATTATTGCACAAGAGGTGCTTGGCAATCGATGATAATAAAGAAAACTCGTTAGGGAAAAACGTTATAAAATTTATTCCTGTAGTACTTGGCGATCTGATAGCGAGTGATCTGAATTTCTGTACAAACAATTGAAATAATCTTGATGCTCTATATATTACAAAACAGCTGTTGTGTACATTAGGTCAATGACCCTATCATCATTTGCAATGTGTTATACAAATCCGACTTAGCTCTATTCCCCTACAGTTACTACATTGATAATTTTATTCTATTAATGCCCCATATTTAAAGGACTACAGACAGAGTGAAACGCAACTATTTTTTGTATACAATGCATAGGGTTTCACTTGTTTGCATTACACATGCAAATTAGTTCGAGCGAACCACTCGATTTGCTTAGGGCACCATATGTTGTTGAACAGAGACAGCTGTTTGTCTTGAGATCGGCGGCTCGGCGTCGGCATATTTGACATTTCTTTCTTGATTTCGTGTTGTTTGCCTCGTCGTCGTGCTGCGTGTTAAATTCAATGTTTGTTGATTGTTGTTTGTTGGGAACCATTTAACTTACCTTATTAACAATTTTATTGTTAAGTGCGGGTTTTAAGTACACACGACGGTTTGGAACTTTGGAACCTACCTGGAACTTCGCTTTGGTCACTTCGGGAAAATGCATTTGTCAGCATGACCCGGAAGTGATTGCATTTGCTTAGTAGGCCGCGGCCCATTGAATCATTGCGTCACGAAAGTGAATTGTAGTTGTGCTGTCGCTGCAGTGTAATTGTGTTATCATGTTATTACAATTCCACTGTGAAACCGTTTCACTGATGCAACAATGACTCAGTTAGCCGCGGCTCCTATATATGTGTTTTTGGGGCATAACATCCCTCCCCCCTTCGGAAGTTCAAGCCAGGTCTCAGAAAAAATGGTTTGTCTTCGTTTATTGTAATAACAATGTTTACAATTGGGGATTATTGTTTTTTACAACTTAAACATAAAATTTGTTAACAGTTATATAGGTAAATGGATATATCTTTCTTATTTGCTAACTAAAATGTAATGTACATTGATACATATCTTTCTTATTTGCTAACTAAAATGTAATGTACATGGATACATATCTTTCTTATTTGCTAACTAAAATATAATGTACATGGATATACTTATTATATATTATATATACTTATATACTATTTGGCTTAAGATAGTGCTTAGAATTAAACATGGATATATATATATTGTATAATTTTTTTACTTGATTCAAACCCTGGCAAACGTTAGATCTCCCGAGGCTTGGGTCATCGCAACTCTTCTTTTCGGCTGCTGTTTTCTTCTTGGAGGGCTTGGAACCTCGCGAAGTTCCATATCTTCTACCCCCGCTCCTGTATCCGTTTTCTTCCCTCTGCGTGCCTTGCATATTTTTCTTAACATGTGTGTTGTTGTCCCCAGTATTAATACCAAACACACCGACATTAATGCGTATTGATGACTTGTCACCTTCCAACTCTGGCTTCGGAGGGTTTCTTCAGTTTTGGTCTGCTCTATTTGTCTTTTCAGATCTTCCGAATATGTTTTTCCCTCGGTCAGGATTGCATTGATGTCCGCATGGCCACCATTTTTACAAACGTACCCTCTGACGCGGGAACGGCCATCTGTTGGCATCGTTCTTTGGCTGTCGTTGTGTGCTGCAAGATCGCGATAAGGCATTCTTCGCTGCTTCTTGTGATTACCGGTCTTTGGTGCTTACAGATTGACACGGCTACACGCTGCTTTGTTGTTATTTTATTGCATTTTACCAGATCGTCCTTGGTTATAAAAACGAAGAGTCCATGATCCTCTGACTCTGCTATATAATCTGCCCTTGTCTCGATAATTAGGTCCCAATTCTCGTTCAGTCTTGAGGCGATCGGATACACCTTTTGGATGTCAAACTTTGTTGGCTCCGGAAGAGGGATGACGACTTTTATGATCAGAGTATTGCCATTGAGGAATACGGTGACTTTTGCTGCCTAGTGAAGCGTTAATTCATTTTGGAAGAAGGGTTGTATTTTTGCCGTTAATGTCGGTTCCTTAAGGGTTTCAGATATGTTCCCAAGGTTTAGGATGAACGGGCGTAACCGGCCTTGGTAGAGCTCGTTCAGTATTGCTATTTCAACGGCTTGTCGGTGTTGTACTTTCAGGAGCTTGGCTGTTAGTATTGCCACAAGCTCATTTATTGCCGTCTTCAGCTGAAGGGTCGCTATAGCAGTGCTGGTTTTGTCTGCAAACTTTTGGTATGTTGAACCGAAGTCGTTTAGATGTTCCGTTATTGCGTCGATATCTGCAATTGCTTTGGTGAGGGGTTTACCTATGCTGTCGTAGTTTGATTTCATCACCGTCAGTTGCTTGTTGATCAGTGTGAATGTATCCTCACTATTTTTATGCAGAATCTGCAATTTGTTGTACACCTTTTCCGAGTCTTCGCTGTCCATAGTACCGAAAGCCCATTTTGAAAAACCTCCAACTGCGTTAAGAAGAGCTCTTCTGCTGCATTTGTGTGAAAACATATGCTGGAGATGAACGTTGTTTATCTTCAAGTTTTCCGATATTACTGCAGCTTCTTTAACCATTGTTCTGCAAGCATCCGTGAAGTCCTTTGAGCTTACGTCGTCTTTCAGGAACGAGCACATTTGGTTTATTTTGCTTTCGCAGATATTAACAAAGTCAACAACGCCAGGGAAATCCATTGGTGTGAACTTAGTAAAGATGATCCAACAATCTTTTGTTTCGAAAAGATGTCTCCTGTGGCGCGGTGAGCTCGATCAAGTTTGCCAGATACATAATGCTTATAATTCTAGTCACGCTTCTTATGTACATTTTTTTCTTAGTTTATAACTAATTCTAAATATATTACTTAGGCTCTATAAAGATTTCAGAAAGCTTCTATTCCTTGCGTTGTTTTGAGTTTGTTCTATTGAAAAGAAAAAAATTATATTAATATATATGGATATTAATATATCAAAATTTATCGGTAGAATGGTTTAAGTTGATTGTTATGGACCCTTTTAACCTTTTTTCCCATTTTGATATTTGTGTTTACCTTATTGCCTACGGACACAACCTCGTAGGGTCCTAACCAGATAGGGGAGAATTTATTCTTTCTGGCGGGATTCCTTAGCAAAACCTAAAACTCTCTGTCCAACATTAAACGTAATAGTCTTAGAACCTTTTTCATAGACGTCTTTCGATTTTAGTTTAGCTATTTTAAGGTTCTGATTGGCTAACTTGTGGGTAATCTCGAGTTGATACTTGAGTTGTGCAGGATAGTCGTCAGCATTCTAGAGAGGTGTGGGATTTCTTTTTAGATTAGTTGGCATTTCAAACTTAAAACCAAATAAGGCATTTAAAGGGGTTAATTGTGTTGCGGTGTGGATGGAGTTGTTGTTGCTTGCCGAAGCCATTGGTCCCAATTTCTTTTGTCATTTGCCACAAAGGATCTAAGATATTCGGCTAAAGGCCGATGACTTTTTTTCAACGAACCGTTTGATTGAGGGTGATATGCTGTTGTATGAAGTTTTTTCACGCCCCGTAACTTGCAAGTCTGTGAAAATATCTTTGACGTGAAGTTGGCGCCATTGTCCGTGACAAGGACCTTTGGAATTATATACCTCGTCAGGATTTGTTCATAAAAAACTCTAGCACCAGCCGAAGCTTCCATATCGGGAAGGGCTGCGCAATCCATGAACTTAGTCAAATCATCCTGAAACGTTAGAATATATCTGTTTCCTGAGTGTGATATGGGAAGTATACCATATCGAAAGGTAGTAAGGGCGTGCCTGTAACAGAGATGAATGAATAAAAGAGATGGATATCTTTCGTACGTCTATCCCCCCAAAACCCATTTGTTTACATTGTTGTTTTTGTAATTTCAACCCCCGTCTGTGAATACGTGTGAGCTACAAAAAAGCATGTTGCTAATGGCCGGCCAACAGTCCTTTTGCTTTGATAGGCATCGCGCTGTTCAATTGATTTGTGTTTGGTGTTGAACTTGTTTAGTTTTTGTTAAGGCTTCGATCAAAATAAAAAAAATAGTGAAATACATATTTCGGAATTTCGCTATTCCGTGCATTAAAGTCTAATTCATGAACTCACATATGCTTGAAAAGAAATGACCATATGTGCGTGACTTCATGAATATTTCGGGAAAACAGCTTGTAGGCAGCTGCCTTTCCACTGGAATGTTATCCATCTCTGTATTCCATTATCTTTGGTCTGTAATAACCATGGGCATCTTGTTAGAAGGGGAGCATTTATTCCTTTAGCACAATGGACATTTTCTTACGAAATCTTTAACATCCTTTGCCATTCCCTTCCACCTATATTGTTGTCTAATACGACCTAAAGTTTTTTTGTTACCCTGGTGACCGAGCGCTGAATTGTGAAAATCTCTTAAAATTGTATGGATTTCCGAGCGATCCGTTAAGAATTCTATCGTTTTAGGTACTTTTGGTACAGTTGGTACAGAGCCATTTTCCTCATTTGTATTACCTGTACCAGTGGAAGTCGTTGCTGCACCTACCGAGACCTTATGGTCTTTCAAAAACGCTTGTGCCCGAGTGACAGCTAGACACTGCTCAACAGGATTTTCTTGTGGAATACGACTTAGTGCATCAGCGTTTTTGTTCACTTTTCCCGGCTTATATTCGATTTTGAAATCGTATTCCGTGAGTTTGTGATGGAAACGTACTAGGCGGGAGGTGGGGTCTTTGACATGGAACACTCCCTTAAGAGGCTGATGATCTGTGTACACTGTAAAAGAGCGCCCTAAAAGATACGTCCAGATACAATGGCCAGGAGTTCCTTTTCTATTGTGGAATACTTTTTTTCGGCAGGATTTAGGGATCGGCTTGCGTAAGCTACAACCTTACCTTGCGACAGTACTGCCCCCAATGCTTCATTGCTAGCATCCGTAGTCAAGATAAATGGCTTAGATTCTTCGAAAGATCTTTGGTGATCCGGCGTCCATTTGAATTCTACCTCTTTTCTTAGCAATGAGTTAATTGGGGCGGCTATTTTTGCAAAATTTGGGATGAACTTCCTGTAATAGCTAGCGAAACCTAAAAACGATTGCACTTCTTTAATATTGTTCGGGATTGGAAAATTCGTGACGCAACTTGTTTTTGAGGGATCTAGTATTGCACCGTATTCGGAGGACTTGTGCCCTAAATATACAATCTCTTTGGACAGAAAATTGCATTTTTCGGTATTTAATTTGAGTTTGTAGTATCTCAACTGCGAAAATATACGTACCAATTTGTCGCAATGGTCTTCCAAATTTTTACTATAAATTACAAAACAGTCTATTCCTTGCAGACCTGTTAAAATATAGTTCATTATCCATTGGAAAGTAGCTGGAGCTCCCGTTAGTCCGAAAGGCATTCGGTTAAATTCATAGTGGCCCAACCCCGTGCTAAATGCAGTCTTTTTTCGGTCTTGTTTTTCAAGGAGCACTTGATGGTAACCGCTAGCCAGATCAAGAGTTGTGAAGTAGCGGCAGTTTCCTAGCTGGTGGAGAATATCTTCTATTCTTGGCAGAGGAAATGCGTCTTTAATCGTCACATCATTAAGTTTTCGAAAATCCACTACAACTCGCCATCTCTTTTGTCCATCGGCCCCTGTTTTTTTAGGGACGACTAAAAGAGGAGAGTTCCACGGTGATTTACTAGGGGCTATTACTTTGTCGCTTAGCATTTGCTTCACCTGATTGTGAATCTCATCCCTAGCGACTCGTGGGAGACGATATTGCTTCTGATTTATTGGGCCTTGATCCTGTTTGATTAAAATTTTATGCGCCAGAATATCGGTATGCGTCAACTGATCCCCTTCCAGGTGAAAAATGTCGTTAAATTGAATGCATATATTTTCTATTGCACATTTTTCTTCTTTGTTTAAGTTGGCTCTATATTAAGTGATTTAAGTAGTTTTGAAATTCGTTCACTTGGTTCCTGCCTACTTACGCTTAAGATCGCATTTTTATTCTTTTCCCTGCCTATATTTCGAAACTTGTTTAAATTTTCGAATTTGGGGACGAAATCTTTACTCAAGAAAAATGGATCGTCAGTGGAATTGAGTATTGAAACCGCAAGATGATGGTCCCTTACTCTTGATATTGTGTTCGCTAAGTAAACTCCAGGTTTAAGTTCCTGACTATGCACTAGAACGTCGCGTAACCCGGTATTAAACCTTAGCTTAGCTATGGTTTGCGTTCGAGCCTTTATTTCTCGGTTTGATACTTTAATTGTATGGTTAGCAACATTGATGGGTTCGCCTGGTCGTTTAAGATGACACTCCGACACCAAGTTCCTATTTTTGTCAAAGAACTTCAGTGTTTTGGTCACTGTATCAATAATTGTTCGGTTCCATAGGATATCCCGACCAATTATACCATCTGCGGGTAAGTCGTTTAGACCGTTTATAATATGAAATTTTCCCTTAACGCCATTTGTCAATAGTTTATTAGTGGTGAAAGTACCTACTTTTGTTCTATATCCACCGAATGCTCCCCCTACCTGCCTTGTCTCTTTTCTGGATATGTTGGTGTTGGGTTTTAACGAGCTTTCTTTCAAAAGAGATGTGTCTGCCCCCGTATCCAATAATACAGTTATTTTACTGCCTTTTGGTCTTTGCCGGAGTTTTATTTTGTGCATGCTTGTCTGTGCTTATTTTTGTGCCTCATAAGAGTTTTTTTCTTATTCTTGTTATTGGGCTCCGGCATACTTTATTGGCTAATCGTGGCATCTGAAACGGTGTTCTGGGTAGAGGGTGTCTCTTGATTTTCGTTTAACATTTTACTGGTTGGTATTGGCTTTTCTGCTTTGTTATGGCTATCAGCAGGAAATACTTTAGGGGCGCAGCTCACCACTTTTGCCTGGCCCCTCATTCGTTTCCCTGCCCTTTCTTTGCCAGGTAGTTCCTTTTATTGTAACAGTTCTCTTCAGAGTGGCCCACTCTTGAACACCAGTCACATTTAAGCTTTGGCTTACTACGTTTTGCCGCTGTCATGTAAACTTGTGCTTTGGGACAAGTCCCAGGGTCGTGGCCATATGCCTTGCAGGAGTCGTAGTACGGGGTGTTACGATGTACCCTACATTCGGCGTAAGTATGATTTAACTTACCACAGAACCCACACGTTAATTTCTCTGTTGGCCTGCTACGAATGTGCTGTACACTGGTCTTGTTTGAACCGTTTTGTGTGTACCGGTTCGAAGTACACGGATCTATATTGATTGAAATTTGCGGACTTTGGTATGCAGACGCTGGAGGAGCATTAGCCGGTTGCCAATCTTGGGTCATTCCTAGGGAGCTGTGTATGTAAGGATTAGTGCTCAAGTGAAAATTGTTAGGCATAGCATTATTCGGACTTGTAGGGTTTTGGAAATGTTACAGATGAAGGACATTAGACGTTTTTAACGCCGTATCTGCTAACGTCTCTAGTTCATCCCCACTGACCGTCAACATGAATTGACGCAACGCTGGATCTAATAACCCTACTTTGAAACTGCAGATTATTGCATTTTTAAGTTCCTTTTGAAGAACTACAGAGTCTGCTTTTCTTTCCTTGTAGTGTTGTAAGACGTCTGGCGAAAGCATGTATATCTTCTGTTGCAAGCTGATGCGACTGCTTTATTTCGGCAGTCACACTATCTAGTGTCCGTACAGTAAGATATGTGCTTTTGATCAGAGTCTCTAACTCCCGCACTGTGCTTACTTTGTTGCATCTAACCAATTCAAATGCATCACCAATTAATCTAGTTGACAACATTGCCACATAGATTGCTTCGCTCTCTGCGTCTATACACTTTAGACGTACAGAACAAGCATTAAGAAACTCATACACATTTCCCGATAGCTCTGGTGTTCTTGCTCCAGAAAATTTGGGAACAATTTGTGCAATTATTTTTGCAATGCCGTCGTAACTCATTGTGATGGTCGTATTGGATGATTCCATGCAATGTACCGTGTCTGGTGTGAAACCAGAGTTTTCGAGTTGTAGGGCTACTAGTTGTTGCTTTTGCTTCCTCTTCTCGTTTTTCATCAACTATATTCGCGATATATACCCTAATTCTCGCCCACGGATACTTTCGGTCTCCCGTTGGTTTTGGTCCTGCTTTGATAGGGAAGCTCTAAGCTCGCTTTTCACTTTGGTGAGGTTGGACTGGAGTGCCACAATTTCCAAGTTTAATCTTGAAATTGTTTCCTCGGCCTCAGTGTTTAATTTTTCGGCTTCAATTTGGCAGCGGTCTAAACTAAATCGCACCCTTTTGGTGTTATCTAGTTCAGCTTTAAGCGCTTGGATTTCACTTTGGTGACTCAATGAGTATTGCGTCAGTAGTCTCTAGCCTCGTAAACTGTCCCCACTGCGAACTTAATTGCGTATAAATTAATGCATATACTTCCCTGCTTGTAATGGTCTTAAGTTCAGATAACAGAGATTCGTTAACGTGTCTTATTTCTTTCCCTTGTTCTTTTATTTCTTTTTTAAGTTGATGAATTTCTTCTATCAACTGGGCTTTTGTGCACTCTCTTCTGTCCATAAACTTAAAACCAGAACAATTTATCCAGTGACCAAGCTGGAGCCGAAAATCAACGCTTTATTGAAATACTAATCTACTTAATTACCCCAACAAGGTTTAATGCAGTTTAAACAAAAACGTGAAACTACCCCTAACCTACCCCAATAAGGTAATGCCGCAAAGCAAAAATTAAAAAACAAAAAAACTTACCTGCTTCATCTACTGCTGCACTTCGTAAAAATTGTCACTCTCTTTTCTTTTTGTTTCATCCGCGTTTCTGGATACACTGTTTGTTTTATTTTACTCGCGTCGCAATTGTTTCTAGATACACTGTTTTGTTTTTTTTTTTTTTTCACTACAATAGTTCGCGAACCGGCTGCGCCAAATGTTAAGTGCACACGACCGTTTGTTTCTTTCGTTGAAATTCGACTCTCCGATTCTCCAAGACCTACCTGGAACTTCGCTTTGGTCACTTCGGGAAAATGCATTTGTCAGCATGACCCGGAAGTGATTGCATTTGCTTAGTAGGCCGCGGCCCATTGAATCATTGCGTCACGAAAGTGAATTGTAGTTGTGCTGTCGCTGCAGTGGAATTGTGTTATCATGTTATTACAATTCCACTGTGAAACCGTTTCACTGACGCAACCATGACTCAGTTAGCCGCGGCTCCTATATATGTGTTTTTGGGGCATAACATTATCACAATTACACTTGACGGGCTACCTACGCATTTATTTTTATTTTGTAAACGATTTCGATTCACCGTTCTTTTTGTTTTTTCTCTCAATGTAGTTGTGGGCTAGATTGAGAAATTTCCCTCAAAGGGATATTTCACAAAATGTGCTAGACGTCTAGCGCAAATGGTGAAAAATCCATTTTTTTATATGGAGTTTGAAATGGCGCCGGTCATCAAGCAGGCAGAACGCAGCCCATTTCTTTTATATGGAGTTTGATGTGCCGCTAGCCATCTAACTGGCAGTGGAACGCGGCCATTAATCTTTGACAAAACGTAGGTAACAGAGATGAATGAATAAAAGAGATGGATATCTTTGTTGAACTTGTTTGGTTTTAGTTAAGGCTTCGATTAAAATAAAAAAAAATAGTGAAATACACATTTCGTAATAGCGAATTTTTAGATTAAAGTCCATCCTCATGAACTCACATATTCTAGAAAAGAAATGAGCATAAGTGCGTGACTTTATGAATTTTACGGCAAAACAGCTCGTAGGCAGCCGCCTTTCCATTGGAAAGTTATGTATCTATGTGTTCTATTATCTTTGTAGGGTAATATCCAGAGATGAATGAATAAAAGAGATGGATATCTTTCGTACGTCTATCCCTCCAAAACCCATTTGTTTACATTGTTGTTTTTGTAATTTCAACCCCCGTCTGTGAATACGTGTGAGCTACAAAAAAGCATGTTGCTAATGGCCGGCCAACATTCCTTTTGCTTTTATAGGCATCACGCTGTTCGATTGTTTTGTGTTTGGTGTTGAACTTGTTTGGTTTTAGTTAAGGCTTCGATTAAAATAAAAAAAAATAGTGAAATACACATTTCGGAAGAGCGAATTCTTGCATTAAAGTCCTATTCATGAACTCACCCATATATAGAAAGGAAATGAGCATATGTGCGTGACTTCATGAATTTTTCGGGAAAACCGCTTGTTGGCAGGCGCCTTTCCACTGGAATGTGATATACCTATGGCTGTGTTCCATTATCTTTGCTCTGTATTCCATTATCTTTGGTAATATCTTTCACTTATAAGGTATTCCGTTTGCGCCTTAAGATGGCTGTAGCCACAAGCCAATAGCTGTACGATTCGTACTAGTCTGAAATGTGTGTGAAACGTGGCATTTCAAAATATATAGAAAATCTAGTTTCGAGCTTTGCAAAAAAAGAGACAGAGGTATAAATTATTTTCGTTTGTCCTCATTTATGATCTCGCTCACTTAGCTGCGTTGTCCATTATCGAAATCGTTTTATCATGGTTAAGTTAGGTTATATCGTATACATAAAATCATAGAATTCATTTTGTAAGTTAGTGTTTTAAGGCAAAACTAAATGAGTGGTTTTTTTAGTGTTCATTTTCACAATACTTGTTTGTTTAAACGGTGAGATAAAATGTCTTATTGTTTTTATATAAGTAATATATTATATTCAAATATGGTGCTGCTATGGTAGCTTTCATAAAAATCGCACCCGCTTATTCATTGTGGGTTTCAAAAATTTTATTTTATCTGCTGTAGTTTTAAGCTATAGTTGAATTTAAAACTAGGTACAAATTGTGCGTGGGTGATTTAGTCTGTATAATATACAATATTATTACTTTCTATCGCATATTGAATAGTTTCTTTAGTGATACCATGTATATTATATATGTATATGCATGCATTCTGTTGTGTTTGATATTTCACAGGGCTCCTGTATCACCAATGTATATTGTATATACAATCGATACATAAAAGTATATATAATTCTGTTAGATCGACATTTTGTAATCGCATTTTAATATTAATATATAGGTACTCTGCATATAATGTACAATATATACCTATATTCGTATTATAAGAACCTGCATTTTGTTTCCGCTTTTTTTCAATATTTGTCTCTTTCCTTTTTCTTCCAGGTTTATTTTATTGCAAACGTAGACAGCTATCAACTACTTCAAGATACTTAGTTCTGCCATTGTAAGACAAAAGAGTGGGACTGGTTTATCTAATTTAGCCCAAATAAGCAACCGGCGTTTCCTCATTTGCTCTAACGACAAAGAAGGAAAGTAATACGGTTTATATTTAGAAAGTTACGTGTCGAAGTTAATTATCATTGGTTACTTCGGAGTTTCCTACTTATAAAAAGTATTATACGATTCGTTCAAAATTATTAATATAAACAAATTTACCAAGTACATAAGTAAGAAAATTACAATTAATTTTCACAATTACGTCAATTAAAAAAAGCCCGCAAAAAATTATGGAAGAGGATGAGAGGGGCAAATTATTTGTTGGCGGTTTGTCATGGGAAACGACGCAAGAGAATCTATCGCGATATTTTTGTCGTTTTGGCGAAATCATTGATTGCGTAGTAATGAAAAATAATGAAAGCGGAAGATCACGCGGCTTTGGTTTTGTAACATTTGCCGATCCAGCTAATGTTAACCACGTGCTTCAAAGTGGACCCCACTCATTAGATGGTAGAACTATTGATCCGAAACCTTGTAATCCTAGAACATTGCAAAAACCTAAGAAGGGCGGCGGATACAAAGTGTTTCTTGGAGGCCTTCCTTCCAATGTCACGGAAACTGATTTAAGAACATTTTTCGGAAGATATGGCAAAGTAACTGAAGTGGTTATCATGTACGATCAAGAAAAGAAGAAGTCTCGTGGGTTTGGCTTTCTTTCGTTTGAGGAAGAGTCATCTGTGGAGCATGTTACCAATGAGCGCTACATCAATCTGAATGGCAAGCAGGTAATATATAAACATACACATATTTGGAACGTTATAAACAATAGGTCTTAAGTATTTTTTTCGAAGTGGCCATTCGCACGTCATTGGGGGCACGGCTTAGGTCGACGCTACGTATTTGAAGTAACGTAAGAATTAAAAATTGTATTTTAAGAAATAAGTTAGGCCTTAAAACGTACAGGCTCGTGCCCGAAAATGAAATACTGGAGTTTAGATCGCTTTAAGCTAGCCACATTACCCCTCTTTTACCGCATTTAACCGTAGCCGTCGAACTATGCCGTGTCTCTAACGACGTGCGAATAGCATCAGCCATTATTTTATGTACCTAATATGTATTGTAATGTTTACAAAACACTTGGTTATAAACATTTACCATTCTTATGTGTCAGTCAAAGGTAAAAGCTAAAAGGCTTGCCAAATTCACCAGTGGTTGCATTGCAAATCTTGCTAAATTATTAAAAAAGCTACAAAATATCTTAAAAAAATAACTGTAAAATATAAGGTTTTCTTTCTTTTCTTCTTATTTGGGGATGTTCCTGTACGTTTCAGAGCTCAACTTAATTTTGAAAAACTATTTTAAATCAAAATAGCAGTAGGTAACGTTACTTAGATTAAATAGCACCAAAGCCAGGCAAACGTCAGTCAATACAAAAATCTCTGGCAAATAGGTAGCCGCTTCGAAATTTTAAAAAGAGTAAATTTCTAATTATAATAATTTATTATATGTTATAATGCATATAAATGCTTATAAAACCAAAAATTTATTAGGAACTCAAATAAAATTTTCATTTGATAAGATTTTTCAATCTTTGTACCCACCCGGTTTGTCCGTGCCCAGGAATTTTTTTTTGCTTAAATATTTTCTTGTCTAGTGTCTTAAAAAGTATGCGACTTTTATTTTAAAAATGAAAACAAAAACAGCAATTTCTTTACGTATTGACCCATAAACAAAAAAAAAATACATGTATCTTCCATGTCACGTTCAATCCAACTAATACTTATATATATGTATATCGCGGGACGTAAATCTTCGGAGGAATTCAAATAAGTACCATAGTCAATCTACCGCATATTTCTTTTTAACTACATCATAGCATTGAATATGCTTTCTTATAGCCATTTTATCCATTATGAGATATGGTATAAGTTTCTTATTTTTTTCTTTCTAATGATGTAGTTTTAAGATCTAATTCATCCAATGACTACGGAACCCAGCTGTCACTTCAAAGTTGGTGGTCTGCCCCTAAGGTTGCACAACTAGCTTTAGAAAGATAATAAATAAATATTTAGCACAACATATACATGTAGGTATCGAATGCCTAGCTTCTTACAAACATGGAAGGGATCTGTAATTACTTTTATGTCAATTTCAATGGCTGAATGTATGTTCGACGTTTGCGAGAGGTGATGCAGTGGAAAAAACCTCGAGATGTAATTTGTGTTTTTCCTCGTCCAACACACTAAGCAACTTCGCCAACTCTATACAAAGCTACAAATATCTATAGGTAAATAAATAAATCAAAAAACACTAACAAATCCGATCTATCAAAGCATACTACATGCAAATTTGTAATGATAGTAAACTTGGTCGTTTGAAGTTTACTTTGTTTTCCGCTATAAACTACTAACAGTCCAAATATAATAAGTCTGTCCCTTGACTTTTAAATTGTACGAATTTGTCGGAGATCTGATGGTAAATCAAAGTCGTCCTCAAGCGGAGTTGCATTGACGATTACGATGTGTTTGATTTTCGGAAACATTTCTGTGCATTTTGGAGGCTATATTCCATGATTCGACTAATGCACTAAATACAAAAGTCGGCACACCACAAATCAAATTAATTTCCAAATTTGAAATTTCACATTACATGGGCTAAAAACGGTTTAAAGTATGTATTTTAAATGTGGCTTGTTGCCCCGTCTTGATGAAACCACATATCACTTTTGTAGGTAGTAAGTTTTAATAATTTGAACGCGTTGTTAAGATCCATTATCGTAAATGGCAATTGTCGTTTTCCATTGGGACCACCAAAAATCTTTTTCAGATCTCAGATTTTATGCGGCTCATGGAACATTCAAAGAAATTGATCTGCTTTTGTAAATGGATTTGTGCGTTATTTGACAACAATATCAGCTGTTCAAATTGCATTTCTTTTTGGTAAAATCAACCATGGAAATTGGCTTGAAAAATGTTTCCTCCGTTGTAGATACAAATGGAGTAGTTTTGGTGACTCGTAGTTTCCAGATGATGAGGAAAACAATGAAGATAATAATTCCTCCAAAACTATGTCCATTGCTGTTTATATATTTCTTTATTTTGCTTTTCACAGAACTTTGTACATCTGTTTTAAAACAAACTTTTTTAAATGACGTTAAACAGCTGTGCTGTGTTTGTGGTAGTATGTGTAAATCTGAAAAAATATCGAGATTTGCAAAAAGTGATCCGAATCAAAAAAAAGATTGATTTTTTTTCCCAATGGAACGCCAAAAGTGATTTAGATCAAAAAAAAAAAAGATTAATTTTTTGTCCCAATGGAAAACGACAAAACATTCGATCAATATAATGACACTTCAAATGACAGCTGAGTTTGACAGGTGTCAAATGCCAGCACTTCCAACTTAAAACCACCAAATTAATGACTTTATTTCCGCTCCACTGAGAATTTGTTGTCCTACTTGGCATACTAGTGCATATTGTTCCATTTTCCAATGGTAGCAACAGATGGACAAATAAAATTGAATGCTTTCCCCAAAATTCTTTTCTTTTTGGAAGTGGCGAAGAAATTCTTCGTCGCTGAAAAAAGGAACAACTCCTCCCCGTAATTTTATCGAATGCTTGTAGTTCAATCAGTAATCACATATTCGTATTCATTAAAAAGATGTTCGAATAATTCCGAATCACTTTCGTCGCTAGAAGATTCAACTAATTTTGTTAATAAATTAAAATTAGACAACTTTTCGAGTTTATCCAACATTTTAACGACATTTCGTACCACTATTTTGAATTTAAAAATCTGCCATTTTTCATAGATTACTAGAAAAGCGTTCTCTTATGGTATTCCGTTGGACACTCTCAGAGCATTTTTTGTTTTTGTTCTTGATCACTTTTTATGTTTGGTACAAAAAAAGCTATCTATTCCGATTTCAGAGCACTTTTACCTATACAAGTGTCTTTGAGTTTGACAACTAGTGGAATTTGTTTACGTTTTCGTGAATTTTTTTAACTGCAAAGAAAGGCTTTGCATCGGGTGAATCTCGTTTTGTTAATTATTTTAAGGTGCATAAAAAAGTGTCGAAGGCTAAACATGTTCGATTAGACATACGAAATCTGAAATCTGAGATTCACTCTGTAGGATCCCACATAACTTTTTTGTAAAAACGACAAATGCCAAACAAATTTCAACGAAAATTACGCCAAAGAAGGATTATTATGTTTTGGCATGGAAATCAGCAAGCTTAAATTCCAAATTTGTTATAGGTTCAAATTATTTCCCAGCAGTGAACTTTTTTTTTTTAAACTTTTGACTTAGCCAAGCAATGATTCGCAACTTTGCTCAGCGGTTCACCGACGCCGACTTCGCTCTGCATTCAAATTTGTGTTTTTTTTTTTATGAATATAAGCACGGACTGTTTGATTTCAGCTGTTTAGAGCAGCGAAGACATTTTAGAGTTAAGCCATTCTCCGAGCAATTTCAGACAAGTTTGAGGAAGGGAGTTTGTTGAGATTTCTTAAAAAATAATTATGCCAAATAAGGTTTTTTTGTTAAAGAAAATTTTAAGCTTACAAATGTAAGCCATCAAGTTATTTCTCTTACAGTTTTCCAACAAAATAATTTTAATTGATAGAATTGATCTGTGGCGATAAAACAGAGTGGCTTATGCCAAAAAAAGTGTTTTATGAAATAATCGCATATTCGCTACCTTTAATCCGTGTTAAAGGTTACACCTGGGTTTAAGTGAGTTGTTAAACCCGAACATAAAACTAGTTTTTTCAACTTGCCAGCGTTTAATTGGATTTTAACGCAATCCGGAGACCGGTCTAAGTACTTTAACTCGGGTTAAAACTCAATTTCATAATATTGACATTTCTTCGCTCGCAAAAAATTAGAAAAGTAGAAAAGGGGAATAGAAAAAAATGGCAAGAAACTAAAAAAGGTCTTCATTCGTGAAATGGACGAAATTAATGTTGATGTCTTTGTCATCAGAAGACGAATTTGTCGAAGAGCTGATGGTAAATCAACGTCGTTCTTGTCGTCGAATATATCGAATGCACAAGCGGGCTTGCGTCGACGATTACAATTTGGTATATTTTCCAAAATATTTCGTGCTGAAAAAGAGTAATTTTGGAGGCTGCATTCTATGATTCGATAGAAATTTTCGGCATAAATAATGCACTTTAAAATATAACTGGGCCCAAAACAAATGAAATCAATTTCCAAGTGACAAAAAAAAAGACATTATTTGTGAAATTTGACATTACGTGGGTTTAAAACGGTTTAAAGTATTTTAAATCCGCATTTAAATACATATTTAATCCAGCAGGTTTAATGCATGTTTTTCAGTGAATAATATGGACATAGGTTTAAATTATCAGGTGCAAATTTATTTTAAACCTGAGTTACATCCAGAGTGAATAATATGGCCGTTATTAAAAAAAAAAAAACTGTTAGGCCCAATCATAAAATATTAAGTCAACCTCTTATTTTACAATTGGGGCTAACATTTTATTAAAAATAATCATAAATGACCATTTTAGACAAAAATGCGATTACTTCAAAAGCACTTTTTTTGACATAAGCTACTCTGTCTTATTGCCACAGAGCAGACTTTGTTTTTCTACCACTGTCACTAGAAAGGATATATTTCAAGTAATATTTAACAAAAAACAATCCCGGCAACTCGTTTCTTTCAATTGAACCGCAAACCTTAAAATATACTTTAATTTCATTTCTTAACCGTTTCAAATAAAAATAATAACTTACTTCATACTGTACATAGTTCCAATACATGAACTTTTCGATTGGCCAAACAACCATAAGAACATAAATGAGACAACTGCATATAATAATAAAATGTGACTAATAGGCAACGCACAGATTAAATCGTAAACCACAGATTCATAAAACGTTGGAAGGGATTTTGTAATTCCTCAATTGGGTTGAAAAAGATTATGTACATTTTTTTATTTTGAGGTAATACATTTGACTTGTCAATTCTATTCATTGATCGAGCCCATTTAAAATCGCTTCATTTTGAGTTATCTGCACCTTCCGAAGGCAGGGCCATCATAAAAATAAACACACTTTATTGGACCAGAAACGAATATCGTTCTTTTTTGTTGGTTTTCAGCTGAGCTTTAAAGTGATGGGTGGGTTGGGTAACTTCACTCAAAAGATACACGCCACCCTTTGACATGGACGCTAAAAATGATTATTAGACGCACAGACTTCGTAATACCGTTCCGAAAAAAGTTCATGCGGTCGAAGTTGTGGGTAAAAGCTGGTTAACTATTTTAAATTCACTATAGTAGGCCAAATTAAAGTTGGTTGTATATGTTATATTGTTTCTTTTGCTATTACTCTATTTTCGCATTTTCGAATATTTTTTTAATGAGTTAGATACGTCTATTGTCATAGATTGGAGCGGTGTACTAAAAAAATTTAACTAATTAACAAAATATATATTCTGTTCTATTTTTAAGGTTGAAATTAAAAAAGCTGAGCCTCGAGATGGATCTGGTAACAACAGTACCAATAGTGGCGTTGGTGGTGGATATGGTAAAATGGGTAACGAATGTAACCACTGGGGTCCACATCATGCCCCCATAAACATGCTTCAAGGACAGAATGGTCAAATGGGTGGACCACCTTTAAATATGCCCATTGGTGCTCCAAACATGATGCCAGGGTATCAGGGATGGGGTACGTCTCCTCAGCAGCAAGGGTATGGATACGGAAGTAGCGGACCAGGCTCATACCAAGGTTGGGGTGCTCCACCAGGCCCACAAGGACCACCTCCTCAATGGAGCAACTATGCAGGACCGCAACAAACTCAAGGTTATGGCGGATACGATATGTACAGTTCAACCTCAACTGGTGGTCCTTCTGGACCATCGGGCGGTGGTAGCTGGAACTCATGGAATATGCCGCCCAATTCCGCAGGCCCAGCTGCACCGGCTGCTGGTGGCGGCTCAGCCACAGACATGTATTCGCGTGCTCAAACGTGGGCTGCTGGCGGTCCGTCTTCAACAGGACCTGTTGGAGGAATTCCAAGAGCTGGTCCAGGTAATTCAGCTTCTAAATCCGGTTCAGAATATGATTATGGTGGTTATGGGTCATCGGGGTACGATTATGAATATAACTATGCTAAAGAACAAGGTACATCAACCTACGGTACTGGTCCAAGATCTGCTTATGGGAATGACAGCTCATCGCAGCCTCCATATCCTGCTTCTCAGGCCGTTTAAGTAAAGTAGCTTTTTCAATTAAGAGAACTGTAAAAAAAAATACCTACACACAGAGATGTATTCAAATTATCAATTTATTAACATACATCAAACGTTTGACACAATTATGAAATTTAGCTAATTATATAATAAAATCTGTTTGCTAAATATATAAAAAAAATTAAATGCAACTACTAATTTGCCGTCTGCTCATACAAAATTGTTTAAAAATATTTATTGTTAATTTAAACAAGCGTAATGAGAATGATTTGCACGTACACAATGAACTGTATTACTTTCTTTTGCATAATAAAATTAGATGGTTCATTTGGCATACTCTACATTTCAGAGTATGAACAAAAAAACGTCGGCAGAAATTGTATTCGGTTACAAATATATATTATATACAAATATATTATAAAAAGTTAAATTAAAGAAAATACATATTTTAAAAAAGAGACACTTTACTAAATTAAGAAATAGGTAATATTAACTTCTACTACTACTTAAAATGGGATAAGTTCAAAAATTAACGCAAGAATCACCTGACGTAATTATAAATATAATTAATTAAATATTTCATAGAGAAAAATAAAGTAGTATTTAATAAAGTAAACAAAATAGTAATAAACTCTGACTGTTAATTATAAAACAATTTGTTTAAATATGAGAAATTCAAATATCATACACCATTTTCATATTGGTAATCTATGATTTAGCTTTTAAAGCCCTTACTTTAAAAAAATGTCTGCAATGCATATAAGGTTATTATAGAATATCTGGATAAATATTTTATGTAAGGCAAATGTCCAAGTAAAATACGATTTGATTTAATTATTATTTGAACATAATGTAATATCATTACTTTTCTGTTTTGCATTCGGCAATTGTTTTTTTTTCTATTTTTCTTTACATGAATTCTTGTTTTTAAATACTAGTACGGCTTCGTTTTATATTTTGGTTATACATAATATAATTTAATGGAAAGAAGAATCAAATGATTTTCTGAATAAACTCTGATTTGTTATGTAGAAAAATACAAATAACAACATTTAAGAAATTGACTGATTTTACAATACTATGAAATATGAGCTAACGATACTTTCATTAAAATATTTTAGAGGTAATTGTCTTAAGATTAAATACAATATTGTGTAAGACCTTAGTTCTTTCTGACGAAATTTCAGCAATAATTATACCCAATAAACTCATGTAATGTTTTAAGGCAGCAAGGATGTAAATTATTAATAGTAGTTTCCTCCTTTCTGGTACATATTTCTAATGATTGTTTTTAATTTATAATGAACACAGTGCCTAAGTAATCAAATATCTATTGAAGGACATTGTTACTAATATGTAAAGAATAAATAAGTGTAAACTCCTTCAGAGTTGTGTTGAACTTACTTAATAACATTAAAATAGTATATAAAATAAGTGATTAGCTCAGTAAATAACCGGAATAAATTCGTAACTTTTACATGGACATTTATAATTCTTTAAATTTTTGCAACCAGAGACTTACTTTATTTTTCTTTAAATGTACGTATTTATAAAGATTATTTTTTTTAATTCGAAACATATGGTTTATTTAATAAACATTTCAGTTTGGTGAATGTTTACAATGGATATTGTTCAGATTACTTCTTGTTTAAAATATATTATAATAATTAGCTGGCATTTGAGTATTTATAAAATATATATAGTTTGTATAAATCTTCAATCGTATAAAAACTTTGAATACAAACGCTCGCGTTGTTTATTTGTATTAAATAAATTAAGATGATTGTTCTACCTAATCGCGGCGGGGTAGTAGTAGTAGTAGAGCTATTACATACATATCGGAAATGGTTCAGTATAGATCAAGTCCCGCCAGAATCCTAAAAAGTTAATACCCTAAAGGATCAATTGACGAAGAACTTACGTATTTCCTTCTTCGCTGCTGGAGGCCAGGTGTGGAAATATAGCAGACCTACACTAACGGCCATATTATTCACTCTCTTTTATCCGGATTAAAGGTTACACCAGGGTTTAAGTGAGTTTAAACCAAAAATTAATATCCATAATTTTCAGTGGTTAAACCCGAACATAAACCCAGTTTTTTAAACTTGACAGCGTTTAATCCAATTGAATTTAACCGCAATCCGGAGACCAGTTTAAGTACTTTAACTCTGGTTAAAACTCAGTTTCATAATATTGACATTTCTTTGCCCGCAGGTTGCGAGAAATAAGTAAGGTGAAATAGAAAATAGGATGAAATATTGATGTCTTCGTCAACAAAAGACGAATTTGTGGGAGAGCTGATGGTAAATCAACGAAGGCACAACCGGGTTGCGCCGATGATTACGATATGTTTGATTTTCGGAAATAATTCCGGGCATTTGGAGGCACACTACAAATCAATTCAATTTCCGAGTGACAAACAAAATGACATTTTTGATGAAATTTGACATTACGTGGGTTTAAAACGGTTTAAAGTATTCTAGCATGTTCTTTAGTGAATAATATGGGCAAATCATTAGGTGTAAATTATGGGGTTTAAAAATTAGGATTAATGATCGGGTGTAAAATTAACTTAAACCTGAGTTACACCCGGAGTGAATAATATCAATATCAACATTTAGTTCTCCATTATATGCAGGTTGGAATTCTATAAAGCTTAAGAAACGATGTGCCAAAAAAGTTAAAGTTTGAGAAGCTGTATATACCAAATATATGTTGTTTTCACGGCTGACAGTTTTCAATGTAAATAATAATAATGTGAATACATTTAATAATTAACGACAATATAAACTGCCGCGGAAAAATGGGAACAATGGGAATGCCGCATGAAACGAAAATGTCTCGTTTTTGGAGTTACATGAAGCAAAGAAAACGAAAACGTCGATGAGATAGCTTTCGCGCAAATAAACTTTCCTTTCGTTTTCGTTACAAGAAGCAAAACGTTCGTATGAACGAAAACCCTTGAACGTTTTGATCTTACAGAATCCCACCCTATCTATAAATGATACATTCGTGCAGTTGATCTGATTACAAATATTCCAGGATATTCCCATGTATTTAGAAAGAAAGAATACGATACGATACGCCTATGATTCTAGGCATTTTAATTTTAGAAAACACTGCCAGTTTCTCGCAAAACCACGGAAAACCAACTGCATTTAAAGATTTCATAATCCGAGAAAACCGAGGGGTCGTGCTATGTCCTTGAGAATCTGGGGCCCTACTCTGTATCTCGTTTCGAAAGTAACATTTTTCGAAAATTTACGTTTCGTACTCTCTATTTCGAAAGCTGAATGAAATGTACTACTACTCCCATTTAGTATTTCAAAAGTTTACAAAGTACCAACTTCAAAGCAATTTCGAATAGAATTGCCTTTCGGAACGAAATAGAGAGTAGAGCCCCTGGTAGTTGGTTCGTTCGAAATAGAGTTATGCGAAAACTGAAAATATCCCGTCGGGATTTCCAATTTCCAAAAGTTATCGTTTTTTAAAATAGCGCCAGATAAAGCGTCCCACCTCTCATATAATAATCGTTTAATACTATTATATAAGCAAAATAAAATTCTTCCTTATAGGTAATCTGCTTACGGGTTGTTCCAATGCCCTTATTCTTTATTCTATACGTAACCCTCCGGAAATGCTCGAATTGTTCCCACGGGGAATTGCGCCAAACAATCCGTTGAAAGTCGCAGTCCTTTTCCGAGACAAGGATTTGGCGAAACATTATAATGATGCCTGCATTTATGGCGGCGAAATCATTTTAGTATGCGAAAGCCTACAACTACTCACATCGCTAGCTAGCACAGGCATAGACTAACCAAACTAGACAGTGGACTTTCACTGCACACACCCGATTTTGGGGCGGGTTTCCATTAGCGCACTAAGGAAAATTTTTTTTTCTGGCTTAAAATGGCCTAAAAAACATAATATTTTTTTCTTGAGGAAATTAAATTTTTTTTTATTTTTTAATTTTTTTTTTTTTTATTAAATTTTTAAATTTTTTTTTTAATATAAGTGTATACCAAAAACTGTCAGATGGGTGCCTGTAAGAAAGTATTGTGTATTTAAAGTAGGCGTGGGTGGCTCGGTTCGCTCGCTAACAGGGTCTTAACCCTTTTTTTTCAGGGTTTAGCTGCTCACGCGACTTCGTCGCTCCGCTAAGGGTATGTCAACAACTGTCAGGCAGGCGCCTGGAGCTAAAGTTTATATATATATTTATTTTGTATTTAGCGGAATAATATTTCAGTCAAAAAAAAAAAATCAAAAAAGACAAGATAGCCTCAATTGTTTTAATTTTTTGACATATGGCAATACCTATAATATTTTCCAAAATCCACTGCATTCACCACCCCACACATCCCCCTCCTAAACAACAGAAAACACTTAGCACTAGAGATGAATGAATAAAAGAGATGGATATCTTTCGTACGTCTATCCCCCCAAAACCCATTTGTTTATATTGTTGTTTTTGTAATTTAAACCCCCGTCTGTGAATACGTGTGAGCTACAAGAAAGCATGTTGCTAATGGCCGGCCAACATTCCTTTTGCTTTTATAGACATCTCGCTGTTCAGTTGTTTTGTGTTTGGTGTTGAACTTTTTTATTTTTTGTTAAGGCTTCGATTAAAATAAAAAAAATTGTTAAATACACATTTCGGAATAGCGAATTTTTGCATTAAAGTCCAATTCATGAACTCACATATCCTAGAAAAGAAATGAGCGTATGTGCGTGACTTCATGAATTTTTCGGGAAAACAGCTTTTAGGCAGCCGCCTTTCCACTGTTATCTTGTTAAGAGCGTTTTGTAGGAGTTCTTTTAAAGTGTTAAGCAACTTTCCTGATACAGCAATAGCAACGTCGTCCAACACATTGAAACCTCCCGCTTCCAGACATATCAACAGTTCATTTACCAACAAATTCTAGAGAAGGGGAGATAGGACGCCACCTCGTGGGGTTCCTCCATTATCTTTGGCAAAGATAATGGATACAGAGATATATAACTTTCCAGTGGAAACGCGGCTGCCTACAAGCTGTTTTCCCATAAAATTCATGAAGTCACGCACGTTGCTCATTTCTTTTCTAGTATATGTGAGTTCATGAATTGAACTTTAATGCAATAATTCGCTACTCCGAAATGCGTATTTCATTTTTTTTTTTATTTTAATCGAATCCTTAACAAAAACCAAACAAGTTCAATACCAAACACGAAACAATTGAAGAGCGCGATGCACATAAAAGCAAAAGGAATGTTGGCCGGCCATTAGCAACATGCTTTTTTGTAGCTCACACGTATTCACAGACGGGGGTTGAAATTACAAAATCAACAATGTAAACAAATGGGTTTTGGGGGGATAGACGTACGAAAGATATCCATCTCTTTTATTCTTTCATCTCTGATCTTTGGTTATAAACAAAGATAATGGAATACAGAGATATATAACTTTCCAGAGGAATGGCGGCTGCCTACAAGCTCATTTCTTTTCTAGTTGATGTGAGTTCATGAATTGAACTTTTGCAAGAATTCGCTATTCCGAAATGTGTATTTCACTATTTTTTTTATTTTAATCGAAGCCTTAACAAAAACTAAACAAGTTTAACAACAGACACAAAACAATTGAACAGCGCGATGCCTGTAAAAGCCATTAGCAACATGCTTTTTTGTAGCTCACACGTTTTCACAGACGGGGGTTGAATGGTTATAAAACTACAGAATTTCCAATCAAATTTTGATTTTATTCAAATATGGTACTAAATAAACGAAAACGAAAAAAAACCCACCAAGCTCAATAGAAATTTATTTAATTCAATGTTCGGGAATATTTTCAAAAATTCACTTGGGTAAATACCCTAGTGGAAACTTGGGCTTATCTTGCATGTTGTTATTTTTGAAACAACTTGTAGGCAGAGATGAATGAATAAAAGAGATGGATATCTTTCGTACGTCTATCCCCCCAAAACCCATTTGTTTACATTGTTGTTTTTGTAATTTCAACCCCCGTTTGTGAATACGTGTGTCCTACAAAAAAAGCATATTGCTAATGGCCGGCCAACAAACCTTTTGCTTTTATAGGCATAGCGCTTTTCAATTGTTTTGTGTTTGGTGTTGAACTTGTTTAGTTTTTGTAAAGGCTTCGATTAAAATAAAAAAAAAATAGTGAAATACACATTTCGGAATAGCGAATTCTTGCATTAAAGTCCAATTCATGAACTCACATATGATAGAATAGAAATGAGCATATGTGCGTGACTTCATGAATTTTTCGGGAAAACAGCTTGTAGGCAGCCGCCTTTCCACTGGAAAGTTATATAACTCTGTATTCCATTATCTTTATACCATTCACAAATTATTCGCCTTTTAACAACATATAATTAATAACTAATGGCGTTCAGTAATGTAAAAATGTGTTATTCCCGAATTCTAGCACATTTTCCCACGTGTGTCGAGGTTGGCAGCATTTATTTTTGTATGTTTTTGCATGTCATACGGATTCTTAAATGACACAACGCCGATAGGAAAACAAAATTGCGAATTTCAAAAAAAAAAAAACTGAGGGGCCCAGCGGCAAGAGGATTGTGAGTTGGGGGTCTCAGTATCATTTGTCTCTGACAGAAACCACAGTATGGTTCAGAGACAAGGTGAGAGGTGGCGTCCTATCTCCCCTTCACTAGAATTTGTTGGTAAATGAACTGTTGATATGTCTGGAAGCGGGAGGTTTCAATGTGATGGACGACGTTGCTATTTTTGTATCAGGAAAGTTGCTTAACACTTTAAAAGAACTCCTACAAAACGCTCTTAACAAGATAATAATATGGGCAAACAGATCTGGGTACGGCGTAAGCCCTCACAAAACTACGAAAATACAAAATTTCACTAATTGACGATCCATCTACAAATGGCACTAGTTTGACTTTCTCAACTGAAGCTAAATACTTGGGTCTTATTTTTGATAGAAAGTTAACCTGTAAGCCTAACATTCAAGAAAGAGTTTAAAAGGCAACTGTGGCATTTTTCTCTTGCAAAACAGCCATAGGAGACAAATGGGGTTTACAGCCTCGCATCACTCACTGACTATACGTCTCTGTCATAAGGCAAGACCGATACTCACATACTTGGATACTTGGACATAGCGATTAATCACGATAAGGTAAGCAAAGTCCAAAGAACTGCTTGTTTGTGCTTCGGAGGGGCTCTTCGTACCACCTTCTATGCTGACCTTGACATCCTGTTGCATCTGACACCCATTGAATTCTTCAGCAGGCAAACGGCAGCTTATGTAGCCATATGGCTCAAATCTACTTCACAATGAACCAGTCAATAAACTGGCCATGCCTCAATCCTAAAAAAACTTTAAGAACCTTCCAGGAAACATCGACTACACCACACCAAAACTACAATTTGATAGGAACCTCCAAGTCTTAATTCCCACTAGATCATTCTGGAAGGAGGAAGCATTCTTGTATGATGAATCGATCCATTTCTTCACATATGGTTCGAAAACTGTGGACTGTGTTGGTGGCGGTATCTTCTCCGATAGACTAAATCTTATTCTACACTTCCGTCTTCCTGATCACTGTAGAGTTTTTAAAGCTGAGCAGGTGTAGAAATTCAATATTCACCTCTGTTGGGTGCAGGGGCATAGGGACATCATAGGTAACTGCAAGACTGATGATTTCTCCAATCACGGAACTACACTACCTACTACTATGCTTCCAATTAAGGATTCCTTAGGTATACCAATCGCTACTTGTAAACTCATCATAAAGATAGATGCTATCGAAAGAACAAATCTTAGGTGAACAACTGGCTCGACATGTCTATAGCGACAAAACAGATCTGGCCAAAGCTGGATATATACGTATAGGTATAGAGGATTTCTTTCATTTAACCTGGATAATCTATATAGTACGGGATGTTTACATTTATGTTGTAAACAATGGAAATCATCGACAAAAATAAAAAAAACGCTTATGATAAAAAATATCCGATTACTAATCATTATGAATTCGTATGAATAAAAAGAAAATTGTACGCAGCAAAACTTAAAGGCGTGAGACATATCAGGGTGCAAATCAGCAAACATGTTTGAGTTTCGTTTCCCGTACATTTTAAAGAAAATACATTTTTGTTGATTGTGTCTATTAGACTTTTTTTTTTATTATAAATGAACATTATTCATACTTTTAAAAGTATTTGTATTGTTCGGAAAGAAAATCACATAAAATTAATCTTCAATATAAAAATCACAGTTTCCTAACATTATAGTACCTCCCGCCATTTCGAATTTAATTTTTTGCTGCTTCACACGTATTCACAGATAGGAAATTTAAGAAAGAATTTTCTTTTTAAAAGTTGTCTGTGGAATCGGGTTAATCGGCGGGAGCTGACGGTCTATTTAATAGTTAGTTTTTGGTCGAGAGCATTTCGCATAGCCGATTGGTAATGCGTTGTTTGACATTGATTTTTTCCAAGGCGTTTTTGATTGCCTCTTCCTGAGATTATTAAAAGTCCAAAAAGGCAACTAGTGCAAATCCTTTATATGAATGTCAAAAAGCCTTTCAAGTGTCATGAGGAGAAAAGACGACAGACTAATAGTTCTGAAGTCTTTCGCTAAATTATGACTTGGTTTCGGCCCACGAGCCGTCATTTCTTTATGAAGCTAGGAACGGCCGCTTCCTTGGCAAGCATTTTGCGGATTGGCTGATCAAGTTTTTAAACTCTTTCTTGCTCTTTATGTATAGATCCCAAGTTATGTCGTCCCCCTTTGGTCCTATTGCAGAAATGTCTAACTTCCCTTCATTTGGAGCTTAACTCCTTGTTGCACCGTTGAGGCTGGGACCTCTTGGTTGGCTTTCTGAGTTGGCAAACTTTGTCACAAGTCATGTTCATAATTTTGCCTAAGTTATCCACTGCCTTGTCTAAGTCTGATGAAGTGTTAAGACATGGTACCTCATTTCCTAACTGATGCCTAATTATAGATTCGTACCTATTCCAATCAGCATTCCAAGGGTTTCGATAGCTATTCGCAGCCTTAATGTGGAAGCTTATTTGAAAGCGAATCCACTTGTGATCCGATAGAGGTGCCTCTTCTAAAACCCTTACGGAGAGGCCTTGGATCCGATTAAGTTTGTTAATCCAGGGCTCTTGTATCAGTACGGCTGAAACGTCGTGGTTGATTATATAGTTGATCAAGCACGCCTTCGCAACCCTACTGCTATGCAGGTTTATCTGCATCGTCTCCATCATGGGGTTCTTCAGCCTCCACTCCCTTAGTCATGATTTTTACCATGACTTTCCCCATGCTGTACCTTACCATCCCCTTTGTCTTCTCCAGGGATGGGAGTGATTCCCTATTTAGGCTCAGCAGCTTTTACCAGTTTTTACCACTCTCCATATGTTGCCTTTTAAATCCATATTTTGGATGTGGAGAACGCCGAGTAATTTGTCGGGATATATATACGGCAACGGAACCCAAACCCAAGCCTTGGGCGGAGAGTACTTGTCCAACTCGGTCACGGTAACGCACTTGAGCTGAGCCCCGCTCCATACCTCGCCAATTCCCAGCACAAACTCCCTGAGGAAGCCAACGGATTCCTTTCGACCGCAATCCCATCCAGCGATTGAGACCTTACCGTAAGGGACCTTATAATGTCCTAAGTGTGTCGGCTAGCCGACAGCCACTTTAACATAACTTAACCTAACCCAAAAATTAAAAGTCCAAGAAACATAAAATAAAAAGCGATTTCTAAGCATTCTAGATGCAGCATAAAAAACAATTACTGATAAAAGAAAAGGGCAGTCGATAGGTTATTTATGTCGTTTTCCATTGGGCAAAAAGAAGCGTCCGGGAGAGTCCGGAATCGAAAAAATCACTTCTGACACCGTTCCATTGGCACAAAAAATACTCTTTTGGTGATTTTGAGAAGAGAATTTCCCTTCTCGATTTGAAGTCAGAATCCACTCAAGAAGCACTCACACAAGTGTAATTTTATGTATTTTATAGAAGTCAGCTGACAGCCGCCGTAGATTATTTTTTGGCATTTTACCAATACTTTTGTTGGGTTCAATCAGAAGCAGTTTTGTTGTTCCATTGGATCACAGAATGAGTGTATCCCCGAGTGAAACCAATGGAAAACGACATTATTAAGTGCCGATTGGACATATGATGGCATTTTGATATTCCACCCTAATCTACGAACAGAAACTTTAGTAAAACGTTTTTGGATTTTCTCAATTCTACTGAAATTAACTTCATAAAATTAATTCCATACTATACTACAGTATTCAAGATTAAACCTCACAAAAGCAAACTATAGACATTTAAGAGTTCCGCAATATAAAATCCAATATAGAATTACTCTTAGCAACCAGAAAGTCAATATACTTAGAGAAATCAATTTTTTTTGTCTTTTTAGAGGAGATAATAGACAGTTTGATATTATTGAGCATGTACGTATATGAAACTGGGGAGAGGTTACAAAAGAAAATATATACTTTGACATTTAGAGACGTAAAGGCGAAGGCCATTATAATGACGCCACAAAGAAAGTATTTTAAAATCTTATTGTAAAAGTATGCAGTCATGTTCAGACTGAATACTTTTAAATCATCAGCAAGCATCAGACACTCTGAATTCAATAGAAAGTTGGATTGAAATCCAATTTTGGAAATTAAGCATGGTGATTACAGCTGTCGCTTTGGCAAAATCAGTATAAATTATATCATATTGTAATCCTTTTTCAATGTTATTCAGCACCGTGCACACACTCGAGTTATGAACAAGTTCTTCCAAACTTTCAAAAAATTAAATGTCAGCAGAGAAAAGTTAAACATTACACAAAAAGACACGGACAGCATAAGAACGCTTTTGAAGTAAAATTGGTGGAATGCCATCAAAACCAGGATTTATATCTAATTTTAATAAAGAAAGAACATTTTGAACTTGTTGGAAGTTGTTTGCGAACATATTAAAAATAGTCGCAAGGTCGGACGAGGATACATTATTATGGCGCATACAGTTAGGAATACCAATAGATTGTTTTTTACTGTTGATGAAGCTCCAAAAACGATTACTATTAGTCTTTAAATTAGATTCAACATAAATAAATTTATTAAGAACATCAAATTCTTTTTGAAGCTTTCGGAACAGCTTATAGGTCTTATTTTTTGTATTATTTAAGTTCACGATCCTTTTGGATTAGTGCTCGATACAATCCTTACTTTAACTTTGGATGTAAGCATATCGATTGCCATTTTAACAGTTTCTACAAATAAAATAAATGAGTTATTAAGATCTCCGTTAGTGTTATTATACTACAGAATTAACAATCATATTTTGATTTTGGTGCTAAATAAACGAGTTTGAAAATACCCACCAATTTAATTTAATTAATAATATTTAATTCAATGTTCGGGAATATTTTCAAAAATTCACTTATGCCCTAGTGGATACTTGGGCTTATCTTGCATGTTGTGAACTTATTTTTGAAACAACCCCCAGGTTTATATTTATACCCTATTCACACCGCACCGAAAATCGTGTTTTCGTCGAAAACTGGTCGATGCATTCACACCGAACACCAACTAGTTTTCGTTCGTTTGACGTTTCAATCAGCTGTGAAACTTCTGTGTAAAGTAAGATTTTGATCTGAAATTACATATTTCTGCTGCCAAATCGAAAATAAAATCCGAATTTTGTTGGTTCTTTCGTGATTTGAGTTGGCCGCAAAAAGTTTTTTTTTTTCATTTGCACTGGAAATACGAATAATAACGAATTTCAAAATAATTTAATATAAAATCTCGTTTTCATACGCGAAAAATGAATAATTCAGTTAAAAAAGTAATCCTTCCAACGATAAACAATTCGTAACCGCCAGCTGTATGTCATACACATTGGTATATTAGTGAAAATAAAAAAAAATAGTGAAATATACATTTCGGAATAGAGAATTCTTGCATTAACACCCCGACTTCACTAGAGATATATCTGTGGCCACAAACCATAACCTCTATAGTTGACTTTAGACGAAAGTGTACTCAAATCTGTTTTGTATATTTTTTTGAGCTTTATATCTTTAAAAAAGTGGCCACAATTTCAAAAACAAAACAACAGCTTAAGTCACTAGAGTCATTGGAGTAAAAAAAAACTTGAAACTGCTCTCCTGAACAATGAGTAAAACAGACTTTAGCGGTTTTGCCTTGTGACCACAGATATCTTTCCAACTAAATGTCTGATATCATTCAATTTTCACATATCTGTGATCGGCAAATCATGCCATGGCATTTCATTTCGGTGGCAACAGCAAGAGAGGTTTTAGGTGTAAAAATGACATTTCCAGGCGAAAAGCAACAAAAAAACAAGCATCCGTCAAATTCATGGCAGGCATCATGATATAATCGCAGAGAGCGATTGCTGACAACCAATCATGAGATGAAATAGAGTGACGCCACGAGATAGAGTCGGGGTGTAAAGTCCAATTCATGAACTCAAATCCAAAGATAATGGAATACAGAGATATATATCTTTCCAGTGGAAAGGCGGCTGCCTACAAGCTGTTTTCCCGTAAAATTCATGAAGTCACGCACACATGCTCATTTCTTTTCTAGCATATGTGAGTTCATGAATTGAACTTAAATGCAATAGTACGCTAATCCGAAATGCGTATTTCATTATTTTTTTTATTTTAATCGAATTCTTAACAAAAACCAAACAAGTTCAATACCAAACACAAAACAATTGAACAGCGCGATGCCTATAAAAGCAAAAGGAATGTTGGCCGGCCATTAGCAACATGCTTTTTTGTAGCTCACACGTATTCACAGACGGGGGTTGAAATTACAAAAACAACAATGTAAATAAATGGGTTTTGGAGGGATAGACGTACGAAAGTTATCCATATCTTTTATTCATTCATCTCTGACTCACATGCTTATTTGCGTGTTTCATGATTTTTTCGGGAATACAGCTTGTAGACAGCCGCCTTTCCACTGGAGAGTTATATATCTCTGTGTTCTATTATCTTTGATAGTTGATGCGTATACATTTCTGAGTAAGGATGGGTGGAGGAATTCCGGAATGTATTAAATATACAATCGATGAACTTAATGAGTATAAAAACACAAAAGGATCATGCGTTCACAAATTTAACACTGTCTTGCATTTGAATATTTTGCCGTTTGGTTTGAACGATTTTAATAGGTCGTTATATACCCTACTGTCGTTAAAGAAAATTGGTACTTACAATCAGAAATTAAAGGGAATAATACTCGATATACATAACATAAAACTACTTGGAAATTCTGCGGCTATTCGATTCGACGATCCAAAGATACATCTAGATATTGAAGCTGATTGTTACGTGTTTAAGCCCACGATTGGAGCAATTGTGCGAGGAACTGTGCGGCATGTGTCTTACTCTCAATTAGGTGTAATTATATATCGGGTTTTTAGCGTATCCATACGCCTTTTGAATAAACCAGAAGTGCCAATCGAAGTAGATTCCGAAATTGATTTTAGAGTAAAGAACTACTGCCTCGAAAATGTTTTTCCGTATATTGAAGGAGAGCTCCTGGAGGACAGCACTGTGCCCAAAGATGTAAGTAAAACTAATTATGATTAAATTTTAAACTCGCGTTATAAGCGACTCTTAAAATGCAAAGTTATGATTTACTTGGATGGATGGCATGCCACGTGGACTATGTACAAGTACATAATATGCTATGGGTAAGATTTACAGCAATTTTCCCACTGATGTAAATGTTCCATTGGTTACAAAACAAGAAAACTTTTTTACAGACCACTTTTGCGAATCTTGATTTCTTGGAAGAATTTGTATTTGGATTTTTTTTTAATTACAATTTATATCCAAGTGACACACTAACCGAAATGCAAAAAAACAGTGATATCATTTTATGTTCCATTAGTCAAGGACCATATTAAATAAGAGAGCAAAATCTGAAAAGCCCAATGGAATAAAAAACCTTCGGAGATGGCTAGACATTAGTACAATGGCAACGGTCGAATATCCATTTCGAAAATTGAAATAAATATTGCACACAGGCAGATGTAAATCTGTTCCGGATGAACCGTGGTTTCAGCCAAGAAGCCTTTCCAGTCCGTAACCAACTGTCTTCATTTTCGCACTCTAAGTCGTTCGAGGTGATTACGCGATGCTATCTTTTATCCTGTACCATTGAACCTGTGACTTAAGACTTTGACGACGACTATGCGGACGTTAATGGTCATTCACCATATCCGCTTTATTACAGTAATCCCCGGATTGCTGCGTCGGGGAAAATGTACACTTTTTAACGCATTTATCCGAGGAACGCGATTACGAGAATCCCGCTTAAATGCGTTGACGGCGAAATAAGGAATTAGGTCTTTGATTTTATTAAAGCTGTAAGCACAACAAATTTTTCAATGTTTTTGTTGAATGTGTGCATTTAACCGAAAGATTTTGTATGAAGTTTTACGAGAAGCTTTACGTTTAGTGGCGCAATTACCCGGCTAACGTATTTAAGCGGAACGCATTTAAACAGCAAAAGTTCTGTACGTTTCGTATGGAAAGCTTTATTTGTTCATTTTTCGGCTGAATTAAATAAGGAATGCAACTAAGCGAGGATCACTTATCCGGGGATCACTGTATTTTTGTACTATAGATCTTCTCTGTGGTTCCCAGCCCACAATCACCTAATTTTAACAAGCGAAGTGTCAAAAGAATAATGTTTTTAGGGTTTTAGTAACTTAATAACAATTTAAAAAAGTTCAAGAGTTCTTAGTTTTATTGTTTTGTCGGCGCTGTGGCTTAGTGGTTAGTGTGTTGGACTACTAAGCGAGGGGTCTCAGGTTCGAATCCCGAAAAAAAAAACAATTTTCAACTTAGGATTTTTTTCATTGCGCCACCTCTCGCGAAAGTCTGACAAACATACTTAAATAATAATAAGTAGTTGACGCAACAGGTCCTACGCCTATGTTCTCACAACTATTCGTTTTGTGTGTTTTTAATTTTTGGGGCGAATGGAAGGGATCTACAATTATAGGTATGCCTAGTCCAAACCGCTAAATGAGAAGCTCTTTCATGACAGTTATAATCTCGGATGTTTGACAGACGTTTGCGAGAGGTGTCGCAGCCACTGCGCTTAGCGTTTTTAGGAAATATATTTAATTTGCATTGAGTTATTTAGTAACTCGTTATACGTCAACTTCTTTAAATAAAATGCAGTTTGACAATTTGTGTTCACACAGCTCTTAATTTAGATTCTTGACTCACTTCTTTAACTGCTGGTTTTTAAGTTCCGTATATACTCTACTAATTTTCCGTCAAGTAGTTGCTCGTTCCCATGAAGATAATTTTAAATATAAAGAGATAACGAATTTCACTTTGCTGTTTGCAAATTTCAGATCGTATTTATAATTCACAGTCTTAACCTACGGATTAGGACTCCACTATTTTTGAGGTGAATATAAAGGGTTGCAAATAAATAAAATGTACTAATGAATTCAAAATAATATAATAAGATACAAATTCAATTAATATTAATCATAAAAGTCCGGGTGTCAACACTTGCTCGTCACTTTGATCATTTGACATGGCACAGATTTAAAATTCTCTCGATGTCCGCCACCACCATAGTATGTCTTGGCCCAGCGTTCGTAACAATTGCGATTTCGCCGATTTGACAGCAGTCTCCTTTATGCCACCGAAGTGAGATGCTCGAAGGGGAATGTGGTGTTCTCCGGTACACCAAACAGCAATTTCCTTCTGACTTTGTTGTTAGAGAAATAGGGTTTTTGAATACGTTTCGAGCTCCCACAAAATTCATACCCAAAAGCACAGACAAATGATACTGAGACCCCCAACTCACAATCCTCTTGCCACTGGGCCCCTCAGTTTTTTTTTCAAATTCGCCATGTTGTTTCAATTAAGAATCCGTGTGACATGCAGAAACATACAAAAAATACAAAAATAAATGCTGCCAACCTAGACAACCGTGGGGAAATGTGCTAGAGTTCGGGTATATCACATTTTTACATTACTGAATGCCATTGGTTAGTAATAATATGTTGTTAAAAGGCAAATAATTTGATTTCTTTGGTTAATAAAACTAGCTAAATGAGATGTTCTATATACTAAAAACTTATTATGACAAACATGGTTGCGTATTTTGCGCTTTTGAATATCATTAACTTCGATTTCATGCGTAAATTTTTCTTAGAAAACTGGAGAAAATTTGCTCAAAATGTTTTTATTTTCCTTCAACCAATCTACGTTGTTCATTTTTAATATATATTTTAGGCAAATCTACACTTATTCCTTAAAAAAAATATTATGCACACGTAACGAATAATTTCAAATGTAACGGATAAAATTCTATGAACGCTGTCAGCACCTTTGCCCACAGCGGAAGTGGCATATGCAGGGTACGAGGGTGTTGGTGAGCCGGAAATTTTGAAGTTACGTGACATTTGCCAATACGAATTTCTATGTAACAATACAAGCGCACTTAGCATTTGCCAGCCGAAGTTGGTGGTCTCAGTATTGTCTCTGCCCAAAAGTGTGGCGTCCAATTCTCCAACCGTCAGTGGTGCAATGTCTTTGAATCTTGGACACTCGATTCGCAATAAACACATCCCAAGTTAATTTGGCTGATCCTGTATTTCGGCCGAAGCGCATCTGTTCGATTTATATGTCCTAGCCATCCTAGACGACTGTTGCGTACTTTTCTGACCAAATATGACCAAAATTACTCGCAGAATTTTTTGTTCGCATTTCGAAGCGACCAAGAAGATCTTAATCCCCGGTTTCTTAAAGCCCATGTTTGTGGCTATGCAGCGGGACTGGAACGAAGAGAATCTTATATAGTCTCATTATTGTTTCTTAAGAAGTCCTTACCAATCAATTGCCTTCTTAGCCCAAAAAAACAGCGATTGCCAAGTGTGACTCCTTGTTTGATTTCTGCTGTGATATTATTAACCGACCAAGAAGGAGGGTAATTTTTTCGCCCGTACGTATGTCCACTCCATTGCGACCCTATTCACACCTATTCGCGAAAACACTCAAAAAATTCATACGAAAAAATAAGTTTTCCCATACATATTTCACTTTTCTTTAGGATCTGCCGTAGGTATTGTGAATATTCGGTCAGTTGATGACTTACCGGGCCTAAAACTGAACTGTTAGGGACCAATTATGTCGTTAGCGAATGGTTTCAGGCGATGGTACAGCAGACAGAATTTTATGGAGACTGGTGCTTCTATATCTGGAGCAGTCAGAGGGTCTTCTTTCTTATGGATCGGACAAACAATGCTGAGGCTCCATTTATCTCACACACTTTGCTCCGACTAAATCTTGAAGATGAGTTAGTTTATTTCCTCTACCAAGTCATCTCGAGGTACCTTCAAAAGCTCGGCAGTTAAGCCGTGCGGTCCAGCAGCATTGTTGGACTGCAGTTTGAGTTTTGGCATCCTTACATCATTTTGGTCAGCTGGGCGGAAGTCGCGTCTTTCATCGCCCGGGTTTAATTGTTTGTTCTTTCTGCTGACGGAACTTAGTTGAACAGTCTGCATGGTTGGTTTTTTCATGTCCTCAGCACTGATTGTGATTATTCTGAGTACAAGGTTTGCTTTTTCATCTCTCCAGGTTCCTGTGCGAGTCTTTGTGCCATAACATATTTTTGTACCTTTTGACAAAACTTTCTAGCACTGTTTACACCTCTTTCTTTCTTTTGGAGAAGCTCGTAGAGCTTTCTCTTTTTCCGTTTTCTGTGTTGCTGGCACAATTTTATGTTAAGAGAGAAGGCTTCATTAACTAATACGCTTAAGTCTATTGTTCGTACATCTCTGGGTTTTAAATGAATGTTCAGATTTTTAACCCTCGGATAGCAACACTTTTTACCATACGCCAATAGAAACAGGAGTGAGACGGTAAGAGATTAAATCAAAATTACACTTCTGAAAATATATGCGGTTTTTCGAACAAAGGGCAAATCTCGACTGGTTCTTTAACTTTGGTCATTTTAAATAGAAAGAATATGTAATTCTAAGCGAATTTTATATAAAAAGGAAATGCGGTGATGTCACCGCAGCCATGTCTATAAAACAAAAAGTACCAAGCCGTGACCCTTTTTTTTCACTTCATTTCATTTTTGTTCATTTCTCGCTAATTACAAAATTAGAAAATATACCTTAAGTTTTGACATATGTAAATCGAATGAATAAATTCAATGATCGTTCTGTAACTATTGACAGTAAGTGGCGAACGACCTTACAAAAAAAAATTTCAAAAATCTGATGTGGGGTAACAGGTAGGAATTGGAATTAATCTTAATAACAAAAAATATTATTATAACGAATAAAGAAAATTCATGGAGCCACAAATGTACAATAATTGAAAATAAATAAATTTAAGCAAAAAGTTTCTGGAGAAAAAAAAATAAAGAGTACAAAGGAACCAATTTGAAGATTATCCTTCTCTTGACATTGATTATACAATAACACTAAACAGCAACTCAATTTCATCATTATTCTTAGTGAAGAGCCAACCTTTTAATTTTTGAATAAATAAAGAGAGACTGGATTGTTCTAATACAAAAGGGGAGGTTGTTAAAAAGTCTAGGTGCAGTCACATAATAAAAACGAGAAAAATGAGTCTTGTGGGCAATAGGTACATCGACAAGAGTTAAATTGTTGACACGTAAGTTATAGAGACTGGAGTTTCTTGTTGCTATGGTACCACTTTGCTTAAAGAACTCCTTCAGATTCATTGACATATATGTAATTTTCTGTCATATTCTGGAAAATAATTTATTTTGTAGAACAAGAGTAGCAAAAGAGCATTTACTTTATGTTAAAACAAGAATTAAGCTTTTCGCACTCACTGGCTCTGTAAAGTGGTCAGAAAAGTCTGTTTGCGAGAAGCATCAATTCACGTGCACAATAATACATGTGAAAGTGAACAGCTTTTTTGCGCGAGGGCTTAAAGCATGCTCGACTTGGTTATGATACTATAGTGTTCATATATGTATTTACAATGCTAATACGTGTATACTTTTTTACTTTGCAGAGCCAATTGAAACCTAAAACGGAAACTTTTGAAGCCGATGAGAGTGATGGTCTTGTTCGTTTATTAGAGGAAATAAAAACGGAGGAAATTAACACATGCTGAATGAAGCTACTAATCAACAAAAATAATAAATTACGTGTGATTAGCCAAACATGATGTCGATATAAAATATTGAATGTACAATAAAGCATTATGCAATATGCATTTATTTCACTTAACACTCATATGCTTGCAATTTGGGTGTTAATAAACAAAACTATATTTAATTGTTATGTACGTGTTTATATTTTCGTGGGGCAAAACCCCCATTTATTTGGCTTATTACATGCTATTACAATGACTTAATCTAAATTAAAACTAAAAGTAGGACTAATTAGAACTTTAAGCTAAGGAAGGTGAAGGAGGTCAGTTTTAAGGGAGGAACTACTGCGGTTGAAGTCAAAAACAGTAAGGTTTGAATTAACCTTCCGCAAAGCAGTTGCAGTTATGTTTTGTGATAGTGTATGGGGAAAAAGGATATTGCATAGTCACCCCTATCGGGAATAATATTTCCCACGGAATGTTTCCAATTCAGCAATCTGATTTACTTTGCTGACAAGGGAAACATTTCCATCGGAATTTGTTCACGGTACCCCTGAGTAACACTCAGATTTCTAGGAGGTGGGAATGCTCACCAAAACCTTAATTTTTCACATACAATTTGTAAAGCAATAATAAAAGTACTTAGAGATTAATATTATTTTAATGAAATCGAAAAAAGAACTCTCGAAGACGTTGATTCATCGCCAACTGCGATTGACATTGATTCAGACGTATCAGACATCAGTTTACTTGTTAACTCAACTAACAACTAATGGGAATTCCATCAGTTTGGAGTTGCAGTTTCGATTGCATGTATACATTTTTCTTAAATAACTGATGAAAGTTGACTTAAAATGTCATTATTTTCTTACAACAATAATGCATTGTTTATTTTTCATAAACATTTTAACTAACTAACATTTTAATTAACATTTTTAAATGTATAAAATTAATTGATTTCTATGGTTTCCAACAACAATTGTGTAAACCATGAAAATCAATGATATATATAGATCATGTGGGTAAAATAAAAAACGCCTATTCAATAGCAACTTTACAGATTTAGTGTGTTTTAAAATGTTGCAGTAAAGAACATTTATATCTTCGTAACGTGAATTGTAACAAAAATGACAAATAGAGTCATTGGGCCTTACCAATAAATATTTTTAGTTTCGACTCTAAATTTGGGTATATTTGCTATATTTTCCATACAAATTTCGCAATTGTAAGCTTGCGTAAATTTAAAGTCGAGAATTAAATCTGTTTTTGGTATCGTGCATTGAATGCCTTTTTCGAAGTAAATATATCGTATCAAATTTCTATTGTCCGTCGCATTAATTTTTTGACATTTCAGCGTGAAAAATGATTTGAAGGAAAGCGGTTTAGAAATTTATTGGAATTTCAGATGTTTCTTTAAGAGATTACTAAGTTTTTCGCACTTGTAATAGTTTTTTTATTGAATATAATGCGATAATGTTAGGTGTACACAAATTTGGAGGCATGTGTGACCTTTTTCATTAGCAGGGTGCCTCAATAAAAATGTTCTACCCAGCTTTCCTAAAAAAAAAGCCAACAGATAAATTCACGGATCTTTGAAAATTATGTACAATTTCCATGCACTGTTAATTGTATAAATTTGACGGCCGTTCTTATTATATTACAAATCAGACTTTATTTGCCAATTTAAAAAACTATTAAAATTGTCCTGAACAAAAAACAAAACATTTTGTTTTTTTTTTTGTTTGGAGGTTCACTGAAAGGGAAAACCATCGAAAGGCATTCCAGAGGTAGTGTGTACGCCAGAGATGCTTCTGCAATAGGGAAGGACTTTAAACCGTTCTAAAATCACGAGGGCACTAACTTTTGTCATACACTTTGGGATTGCACGTAGCCGTTCCACTGAAAGGCAATTTATTTAAGAATTATTTGAAAAATTTTAAACGGAAAATTCCTCTTTTGTCGAATTTCTGATATTTTTCGATTGAGAATTTTTACGGAATTTCTTTGCCTTAGCTACTTTTTATAGATCAAGAGGTTTCATCCGCCTCAATCTCCTGATTACATTGTCTGTATTTAATAAATCGGTTATTCCGAAGCTAACGTGGTTGAGAAACATATTTTTGTACATTTAAGCAACTTGTTTAACTTCATTTTTTAACCATTTTAATATTTAGATCTGTATGTAGTTCAGAGTTGTGTACGTACCAAGGTGCGTGGACCATGTTCCTTTGTAATATATTTTGAAAGGCCTTAGTTTGTTTTAATTCGATTGGCGTGTTCATGCCCACAACACTGGTGCCCGTATACTCACACTGGTTTCGGAATTTGGTTGTATATCATTAACTTATTATAGTTGTACACTGATGAATATCTTCCAATCAGCCAATACATTTTAATGTATCGCATGAGTCACAAAATGTGAAGTTCTCAATTTTTTTCCTCCAGCTGTTTTCTTTTTTAGTAGAATAAGAGTGTGAAAATTGAATATTGAAGTATTTTATATTTTATAGGTAACCTAAAATTGTTTAAGCTCAATCAAATCTCCAAAAAAAATACTTCACTTTCGATTTCACAGCACTTTTTGGAGAGGAGTGAAAATTTCAGGTGACTCGAACACCGTACCAGCCTTAAAAAAGAAAAACGGCTGTTATATTTTCAAAATGCCCTCCACCACATGATGGCGGACGGTGTATATTTTATCAACCTTGTTAATATGGTTATCAAAGCTTGAAGAGGAGAAAGAAGTGACGTCGTTTAAAAATGAGCCACCTATGTTATGAGAGTTGGCTGCTGGAGACGAGAAATTGGTCTGGTCCTACTCAGCTTGTTTACGCCATTGCGCCGAACTTTTTGTGTCGCAGATTCTCTTTTCTTGACAAGCTCTTTACACAGCTGATCGAGCTAGGCTGTGTATAAATTGTGTGCTCATGAGACACTTCAAGTCGTATATGTAATTCAAAGCTATTTCCGGAGGACTACAATTTATATCAATTCAAACGCGGAATAAATATCTGCAAACATTTCGTGGTTGTTCATCTTTCCCGAATGAATATTCACAAAAAAAAAGAACATAATTGTTAGTCAAATGATTTATTAGCAAAAGCGGAAGCACTGTCATAGCTTAAAACAGTATTTTGTATTTTTTTCATCCGCTTAATAAAAAGCGCATGCTGCTTGGATTTACAATTCTTGTATTTGACATCTTTAATTAGTTTATGTAGAATATAGTGGAGCCACAAAACATTCGTGTAAGGATTATAAGTTTTCCAATTGTTTCTGAAAAAAAAGATATTACATTAGTATTTATACTGTACAATGATCATCATTATAATAAAATAGTTTCATAAGGCGTTTTTCTATTTAAGTTCAGAGCAGAACCTGAACTGTTATACAAAAAGTTCGTGTTTCTTTTTAGCTCAGACACATCAGAGCTCAGAATTTGTGTTCATTTTTTCTCATTAGGCGTTTTTCTTTTTTAGTTCAGAGCTGAGCTCTGAACCGAGCTCGAGCATTATGATCGCGCTCTGAGCCGAGCGTGCTCAGATCGTTCTGATGTATTTATGAAACACACTTGAGCACGTAGCTGACATTTTTAATAAATGTATGAAAAAATTGAATATTTATCAATTTTTATTTATTAAATTGGTTATCCTTTAGTTCCAGAACAACAAAGTTCGTCCACCATTTCATTTATTTTGTTTTCCTGGTTTTTTTTTCTGTCAAATGTGACTGTGAGTGTGTATTCAGCTTTTTACTCAGCATGCTCAGTCAATTTATTCTGAGCTCATCGAGCGCGCTCTGATAATGCTCAGATCGAAAAAAGAAACACAAATCTGAGCTCTGATGTATCTGAGCTAAAAAAGAAACACGAACTTTTTGTATAACAGTTCAGGTTGTGCTCTGAACTAAAAAAGAAAAACGCCTATTGACTGAGCAGGCTGAGTATAAAGCTAATTACATACAGGATAAACAAAATAATTGAAATGGCGGACGAATCTTGTTGTTCTGGAACTGAAGGTTTACCAATTTAATTAATTACAATTAATAAATATTCAAATTATACATATATTTATTAAAAATGACAGCTATTTGCTCAAGTGTGTTTTATAAATACATCAGAATGATCTGAGTACGCTCGGTTCAGAGCGCGCTCATAATGCTCGAGTTCGGTTTAGAGCTCAGCTCTGAACTAAAAAAGAAAAACGCCTAATATTCAGTCGTTAAACCCGAACATAAACCCAGTTTTTTAAACTTGACAGCGTTTAATCCGATTGGATTTAAACGCAATCCGGAGACCAGTTTAAGAACTTTAACTCGGGTTAAAACTCAATTTCATAATATTGACATTTTTTCGCTTGCAAGAAATAAGAAACAAAAATGGCAAGAAACAAAAAAGGACTTCATTCGTGAAATGAACGAAATTAATGTTGATGTCTTCGTCGCCAGAAGATGAATTTTTCGAAGAGCTGATAAAACAGCAACTGATGGTAAATCAAAATCAAAATCGTCCTTGTCGTCGAATATATCGAATGGACAAGCGGGCTTGCGTCGACTATAACGATGTGGTATATTTACGAAATATTTCCGGCTGGAAAAAAGAGGCATTTTGGAGGCTACATTCAATGATTCGACAGAAATTTCGGCATAATTAATGCACCTTAAAATATAACTGGGCTCAAAACAAATGAAATAAATTTCCGAGTGACAAACAACAAAAAAAAAGTTATTATTTGTGAAATTTGACCTTACAAACAGATTAAAAATCCATTTTTAATCCAGCGGGTTTAATGCATGTTTTTCAGTGAATAGTATGGACATAGGTTTAAATTATTATTGACTTACACCCGGAGTGAATAATATGGCTTTTGCTTCGAACTTGTATGAGCCTGTTATTAACGTTTTCAGCTAAGAAGCGCGAATGTCATCAAAGTGTGTTGCAATATCCAAAATGAAGTAGTTTGTTTTATTTGTGTATATAGACTTCATTCATCATCACCTACATGTTTTTTAGATGAATTATCTATCTTTTTGGAAAATTAACGATCTGGAAATCTTATTATCTTAGGTGACTTTAACTTAGATATTTTAGTTTCCAACTCAGTTTCTGATATATATCAAACACTCTTGGCTGAAAACGGACTTCTTTTCTTCATTGAAGAACGTACCAGGCCAACTGCAGGCTCCTGCCTAGACCATGTTTTTGCTAGTCTTGAGAATTTTGCTGTTGATCATCTTGCTGGTATCAACATGGATCTTAATATAACTGACCACTGTATGACAGGAATCTTCTTGTCTTAAACAATAAGCTTCTATATGAAAGTTGGGATAGTGTGTATGTGGCACAAAATGCTTCTATAGCATATGGAATTTTTCTTAACATTTTAAAAAGATTTATTGGTTCTTCAATCTTTTCCTTATCACTTAAAAAATCAGAATATCGTCTTAATAAATATTAAACACAAAATGAGGAAAAAATGTTTGAAACATTCAACGAATAACAGCTTAAAAAGTCGCTTCAGAAATGTTTGTAAAAAAGTGAACAAGCAAAATACCTCAGGCAAATGGAAATCTTAAGAAGGAGTGGCAAGTCGTTGACAGTATTTTTAATCGAAAAGTTCCAACTAACCCAGATCCTATTATACTGAAGAACGGAGGTACTGACATTTTGAATCCATTAGAAATAGCCAACGAATTTAAGAATTACTTCGCTTCCATTGGAGAATCCTCTTTTTCATACAGTTCGCAAACTTCCTGTAATTGTTGTACTAAGCCTGTTACTCTATGTAATGGCTTTAGTAACAGCTTCGCTTTTGAGCCTTTCACAGGATTTGAATTGCTAAAAACTATTAATTCTCTGCCTAACTCTAATTCGTGTGGTAGTGATGAGACCTCGAATCTGGTTCTAAAGAATATTGGTCTCAATTTAGTAGACATTTTGTCTTATCTTTTTAATTTCAGCATTATGTCTGGAAGTTTTCCCACTGATCTGAAATGCGAAATAGTAATTGCCTTATTTAAAAAGGGTATTACGGCAGACAAATCCAATTACAGACCAATTTCATTGTTGTCTTGTATTTCCAAAGTTTTTGAAGAAGTAGTTTGAAGCGAGAATCCTAGCATATCTCAATTATTTTGTTTTTGTTAGTCCCCTACAGTTTGGTTTTCGGACTGGCCATTCCACTGAGGATGCTCTACTGGACTTATGCTCTATTTTATATAAGGGTTTAGATGACAAACTATTCGGCGCTGGCCGAATCGACATTTGTCGACATTTCCAAGGCATTTGATATGGTTGATGAGGTAATTCTCCTAGATAAATTATATAAGGCCGGATTCAGAGGATTCATATACGACTGGTTTGAGTCGTATCTTAAAGATAGAATACAGCGAGTTAAAATTGGAAGCAGTATAAGCAGTCCTAAAACGAATTACTTGGGAGTACCCCAAGGTTCCGTACTTGGTCCAATTTTATTCCTAATATATATAAATTCCTTATTTTCAATTCCATTTTTAGGTAAAACTAATATCTCACATAAACCATGACGTATCCTTACTAAGATACTGGTTTGCAGAAAACAGGCTTATTGTTAGTAACAAAACTAAACTGATGTATTTGAGTCTTACTGAACAGGAGCTCCCCGACTCAGAAATTGTTTTTCATTCCCATGTTTGTGTTAGTCATAAGCTATCGAGCAACATCTGCTACTTCCAAAATGGCCCATCTTTCAATAGAAACGCAGATTGCAGTCCTAATTTATTCAAAATTGAAATCGTTGATAGTTTTAAGTACCTTGGAGTTACTTAATTTGAACTGGTCCACGCACATTTCTCTTTTGAAAAAATATCTTCTTTCCTCTATTCGTTGTTTTTTTCGTCTTAGAAAGTACTGCTCTTCCGACACAATGAAAATGGTTTATTATGGCTTATTCCATTCAAAACTGCAATATCGACTCCGCAGTTGGGGTGGCGCATATTTTTATAAGCTCCAGCAATTAATAGTTATTCGAAAATCTGTTATACGTACAATTTGTATCTCTCGACGTTTAGCCCACGCTATGGACCTGTTTAGGTCGTTAAAATTCTTCCTTTGCGACATTTATATTATTTCAAAGTTCTTAAGATCTTTTTTATAGAGGCGGGTATCTGGAAAGTCCGATTTCTGACTTTCGCTGCTTGCGTTTATATCGGGTTTATTTTCCGGTTTAACGACTGAATATTATTGGACTTGGATTTAGTTTTTGGGTTAAACTCACTTAAACCGGGGTGTAACCTTTAACCCGGATTAAAGTGAGTGACTAATATGGCCGTTGTACTCATACGTTCGCGAGAGGTGGGGCCTGAGACCACTCGCTTAGCAGCCCACACACTAAGCCACTGCGTCTTTATTAAAAAACATTACGAATCGTAAACATGTTTTTATTGAATACTAGCTGTACCCGCCCGGCTTCGCCCGTGCAAAATGTGGTTTCAGAACAATTGATGGAAACAATTCTTTTAAAAATTTGCTGTCTTGTAGGGGACACAATTTTTTTTGATAATCGCTCAAAGAAAAATCATCGATAGACATTGCAGACGTATAACGCGAGGGAGCGGTCTGCAATAGTGAGGGACTTGATTAAAAAGCATCCCAAAGACTGAGTCCACTCTGCCTTCTTGGCATTGTACCTGGTCGTTGGACTAATCAGCAACAATTTAATATTCTTTGGACAATGGAAATGAAAGAAAAAAATGTTATAATAGGTATTTAAATCACTTTTTTATTAATATAACGCTTCTTTGTATACCTATATTAGTAGTTTTGTTTCTATCGGCTGAGATAGTGATATTTCCTGCATTATTTACCCCGGAGCATGCTACATAGTTATCTGTAACTGCCCGTGAATTCAACTCCCAGTTTTCTTAAAGTTTGACCCTGTGACTTATTGATTGTCATGGCAGAACAAACATTAATAGGAAATTGAATCCGTTTAAACTGAAATGGATAATTAAAAATAATTGGCGCAACAGGTCCGTATCGACCCAAGCCTAGCTTCTCACAACCATTCGTCTTGTGTGAGTTTTTATTTTTGGGACGAATGGAAGGGATCTACAATTTTATGCCGAGTCCAAACGGCCAATTGAGAAGCTCTTTCATGACAGTTATACTCTCGGTTGTTTGTCAGACGTTCGCGAGAGGTGGCGCAGTGAAAAAAACCTTAAGTTGGAATTTGTTTTTTTTTCTCGGGATTCGAACCTGGGACCCCTCGCTTAGTAGTCCAACACACTAACCACTAAGCCACTGCGGATAATTGCTGGGATTTATTTGTATTCTTGGTATAAATACCGTATCTTCTTTACCATACCCAGCTAAAATTAACGTATCTATAACGTTTTTCTGTAACGAAATCACATTCTGGTACCATTACGAAGCTTGGGGGATTCAAATTGCGAAGCAACATAATTGGAACTCCAACTTTTAATTCAATTTTATAAGCAAGAAGGCCATGGGCTGTAATATTATTTAAAAACTCCACCGGGTAATTTACTGCCTCATCTTGATTGCAAATAGCATTTATAAATAGTACGACGTGTATCACCTGTAATTTTCCCTAATATAAATCCCCCAATGTAATAATAATACGATTTGGTATCACTGGTAACTATAACTATTTGACATTTCTTTCTAGACACTTTATTTTGTAAGCAAAACAGAGGCAAACAAACCTTTCCTACATATTTTCGATTTCTTTTGTTTTTTTTTTCTTAGCAAACCACACAGCGTACTGCCTCTGTCTGTCTCCCTCTACGTCACAGGAGTAAAATAGGGTTAACAGAGATGTCAATATATACAAGAATGAATTGTATATCTACTCACTCATGTGAAAATCGTAGAAATGTTTCAAATTTTGCCTTTTTATTTAAAAACCTTTTAAGTTATCGAGTTATTGGATATCCTAAGTTGTACCTGCAGATGTCCTCTATAAGCTGGTATTTACTATACTTAAATGCTCCCAGTATTTTCGAACGGAAAGCGTGACAAAGAAAAAAGCAAAACGAAACGAAAAAATAAATTACACTTGTCCAATTTTTTCCGGAATTTATAGAGATATAGAGTTGAAACAAAGTAGAGATTGTAGGCCTAGGTATCCTCTATAGGCCTGTGAAAAATCCACCAGAATATATTGAGCAGTTTCTAAGATTTTTGCATACAAGTCAAATTCAATCTCTAGTCGAACAGAACTACACCAATTTTATTTATATGATTATATTAGCTGATCGGCGCAGTGGCTTAGTGGTTAGTGTGTTGGACTACTAAGCGAGGGGTCCCAGGTTCGAATCCCGAGAAAAACCCAAATTCCAACTTAAGGTTTTTTTCACTGCGCCACCTCTCGCGAACGTCTGACAAACATCCGAGAGTATAACTGTCATGAAAGAGCTTCTCAATTGGCCGTTTGGACTCGGCATAAAATTGTAGATCCCTTCCATTCGTTCCAAAAATAAAAACTCACACAAGACGAATGGTTGTGAGAAGCTAGGCTTGGGTCCATACCGACCTGTTGCGCCAATTATTTTTATATTAGCTGATATGATACATTGTTGGTTGCTTTGACTAAAAATTAAAACATACATGATGAAAAACATAATTGAACATTTGGTCTTGAACGTATTCGTGTTTTGAATGTAAGATTTCAGATGAGCTAGTGATCTCAGCCGTATCGGTCTCTGTCTTATCATAAGAACTAGAGTATCTAAATCGATTCTATGCAAATTGTACCACTGGGATTTCTTTAGAAATAAAACTGAGAAAAAATCCTCTTCTGACGACATTGAAGGGGAGATTATGTTCCTTCAAATGTAGTCAGTTTCATTTCAATCGCTACAGTAATAATTTCTGAGTCAGGGAAACAAAATGTAATTTTTTGCACTTTTGCTCGATTTCTTGGTAGGGGCCTCTTAAAGTCGTGCGATCTTACTTATGCTGTTGGGATTGAATGATCGTCTTTTTTGGACAACTTCTGCAATCGATTATAAGATTAATTTGTGGCTTGATCTCTGCTTCGATATTTTTTTGGACAGAAATGATAAAGCCAATCAACCATTTTTGACAGCAAAGGGATTCGTAGTGCCCATCGCACCCTCGCTTCTTTTAAAGAACATACAAAATTTTGAGAAGAAAGCCGAAACTGATTTGAGTTTTCCTACATTCTTTCTTTTAAAGATTTGCCGGGTTAAATTATTTGAAGGGTACAATATTTTTTGTTGGTCATATTTTCTTTGCAATAAATATTTTTTTTGTCAATTATTTAAGAGCACTTTTGATCTTTATATATTAGTTCTGCTCTTCGATTTTTTTTAAATTTTGCTCCATATCCTTATAAAACCTGATAACACTGCAGCACAAATGTTAAAATTTTCGCAAGCAATTAATGTCCCAGACAATAAATGTGTGCGAAAAGAGACTGAATAATTGTACCAAGCAATCTACTACAACTACTAAATTTTTCGCATCTCATCCCCTGATCTTAGCGACATCTACATCTCAGCTCTGCAACTGGACACTTAACTTCGGACTATTCACCCTTATCGTTCGAGTTGTAGTCTAAGGTATTTAATGTGGGAAATAAGTGATACCATATTCCAATTCATTTCCTTTCTTCCTTCCTTTCGCCATAGATGAAGATGGCTCTAGTTGCGAAATTTGGCAGAGCTTGAGTAGTCCGGGGATGAGGTGCACCCGACCCATTTTGGGGGTTATACAAGCAAAATAAATAAGAAAATTGCCCTACATTTTTATGCCGAGCCGGAACGGCTGAGTTAAGAAGCTCTGTCAGGACAGATATACTCTCCGATGTTTGTTAGACGTCCACTCTTTTGTTTTTCAAGGAAAACAAAATAAACCCTTTAGAATTTTGCTACACCAAATATCTTTAAAGGCTACTACTCCATAACATAAAATATATTTGGTCATAATACATTATGTACACACTACATACATACATCATTTTTTTCAAATTTTCCAATTTTTTATTAACTTTTTACCATAGACAAATCATACCTAAAACTTCGGCCGACTTACCGCTACTTGCCTACGGGCTATATTTCTATGGGGTGGCAAATGATAGGTGCGCTAGCACTGTTAAATAGAAATTCGTATCACCAACGCATATGCCACTTCCGCTGTGGCCAACGTTCATAGAATGTTATCCGTTAAATTTTAAATTATTCGTTACGTGTTACGTATAGTATTTTTTTTTAGAAATATGAGGAATACACATAATATGTGTACATTTGCTTAAAATATTTATGAAAAATTAAGAGTGCAGAATGGTTGTACGAAAATAAAAATAATTTGAGCAAACTTTCATCAGTTATTTAGTACAAATGTGCATATAAAATAGATGTTATTGATATTGAAAAGTGGTAAAATACATAACATTGTGTGTCTCTAACAATGTAATACATCTCCAGTAGATAGTTTTATTATTTAAAATTCCCGAACTTTTTCACATTCCCTCACAGTTGACAGAATACCTTTTTTTATTTTTAGTACGTTTTTGCATGCACACGGATTCTTATTGACGTTACACCGATAGGAAAATAATATGGCAGAATTCGAAATGAGGTAATAAGTGTATTGTAATGAACTTACATGTAATCTAATATATACATACATATTTTCTCTTAAATGTAAAATAATGTCAATTGAATCTTAGCTGCGTCTTTCAATAGACAAACAACAATAAATGGTGGCAGCGGAAAAGTAAATATTAAATGAACACACTGGTATATCTAAAGGGTCCACAGGGCGACGAGGTTTTCCTTTCTGGAGAGCAACAGGGAAATCTACACAGATGTCATAAACGCCTTCGAAAATTCAACTCTAGAAATTAAATAAATGGAGAGAAAATCGAGGATTTCATTACAGCGCTTTACACATTATCTGAAAATTGTGCGTATAGTTCTTTTAAAGAAGAAATGTTTTGCGAACGTCGTCTAGTCGTTAGCGATCGTGACAAACGGTTGTCGGAAAAATTACAGCTAGAATCAAATCTTACACTGGAAAGTGTAATACGCATTACAAGACAAAGCGACGTAGTACAAGAACTTTTTTCACAAACTACTAAAAGCAACAGAAGCATACACAATGTGAACTCGAAAAGCAATAAAAACGCGAAATCAAAGCAAATCGGCAACGGTAGGAGTCAGGCAACGGAATAAAATGTGCATGGGTGTGGTAACAGCACAGTACATCAAAGATCACAGTGTCCTGCAAATGGCAAGTAGTGTTCATCGTGCAAAAAGTGCAACCACTTCGCTAGAGTGTGTAATTCATCGAAAAGTCCCGTACATGCAGTAAGTACATTCTTAAGAAATGTCTGCGACAACATATCCCAAAGGCAGTGGCATGTGAATGTTCGTGTGGAAAACATAGTGGTAACATTTTTAGTCGATACGGGAGCACCGGTCACAATCATTCGATCTTCTCTTTTTAAATCATGAAGCTTGTGAAAACAGATCGTGTGGTTACAGGTCCTACTGGTAATTTATTGAAAATGTCGGTAAAATTCGACAGTAAATTAGAGTACAACAATAAATACCTAATAACAAGTGTTTACGTAATACACTATGTGCATACTTCGCTATTAAGCCTGCAACATGGTCATGGTGAAGCGTTAAACATAATTTCTCGGGTGAACCAATTTCCGTGAAACAAACGGCCTTACCAATAGTCAACTTTAGTCTGGCAGTTTACGCAAAGACTCCAAACTTTCCAAAACCCCTACGAATAAACAAACATAGTTAACAGAATATTGCTAACTGTAGGCTGAAATGTTAATGTTTAGAAACTCATTTTTATCTCGGGCATTAGCTAAATAAATCCTCCCTAATGCCATTTTGAAGAGGAGTGTTGCCCAACCATCCAAAATGACGGTATTGAATTTCGTAATAGTACCGAATTTAAATACACTTTTGTTCAGCCTGAACGTTTACAATTATAAACTAATTTTAGTAAATTGTAAACGTTTTCGGACTTTATTCATTGGAATACAACAATGCAAGTTGTTCTTAAGTTTAGCAAAGATACATTTTTACAAATGCACGCACAGAATTGAAAAATATTGCATTTTTGTTTTATTTCTAAACACTTGAAATATATATTTCGAATATTTTTATTAAATGAAAGGTTTGGTATCTTTTTGAATCGCTAGTGCTTGCTTTTTGATTGGTTTTCCTTTTTTAATAGTTTGCAAGTTATGAATTCATACGTAGTAAAAAATAAATTTGATATAAGTTTAAGCCTAAAACACATGCGCATAAAGTCTGGACGCAGCACAGAACGCAGTGCTGCAAGTAAAACAGATGTGCAGATAATCATTTAACATGCCTTGCTTTGGCTACTGTCATTCACTGACGTGTTTGAATCTAAATCAAAAACAAACACGATCAGCAAATGTCAAAAGCCGATGATGTCAAATACATGAAATTGCAATTTATTTTCTTTTGTGTTGTGGTACGCTTGAATTTTGCAGCAAATTTAGAAATAGAGACATGTTGCAGTGCGGCGGTGAGTGCAGAATTTACGTGTGCCTATACCCATTTAAACATGTGTATTCTAATCTTGCTGCGCAGTGATTTCTGCACATTTGTTTTGGGCATTAGGATATTTCCAAGACTTTCTTGAGAGTCGTATTTTCAAAGCGAAAAGAGTAGGCTGGAGAAATGAAACGCTTGACGACCAGTTTAAGACTGACTTTATTCTTACAATACTAACGCTAATGTCTTACATACTAAATAGAGCTAATATCATACATACTAAATAGATAGAAATAAAAGTTCATGTAATACCATAGTAGGTATAACCATACAGTGGGGCTAATAAGTAGTGTATTTAGTGTATCTGATTTAGTATTTATCAGATAAAGAACTTTACCTAACTTTTTCTCTATTATTCCAGGAATCCAATTGTAAACAAGATTATTTTTCATTTTGTATAAAACTTTATCCCCTGGATTTAAACCTTTTGTTTTTTTCCTTGGTTTACACTTACGGATGACTTCTTGACACTTTTTTTCATTAGTATTCTTCTGTTTGCTCGATGTGTTTTATTTAAGTTTATCGCTCTTCGAATTTTAGGATTTACATAATCAAGAATAGTTTCAAGTCTAACTTTAAATATAAGTTCATTTGGGCAACAATTAGTTGTTGACGATGGAGTGGATCGATACTTTAAAAGATAATTGTAAATCAAAAGTTGGAATGTGGTTATAGTTCGGATCCATCATCAATTTTTTCAAAGCACTTTTATAAGTTTGGCGGGTTCTTTAAACATTTTATATTGTTAATAAGACAAAATGGTATAAAAACTTCCGAATTGAAAGGCGGGCCATTATCCGATACTAATGTGGATGGCGTCCCAAAATACGTAAAAAGAGGTCTTAAGACGCAAATTAAACTTTCAACAGTATGTCGCTTCATTATTTTAACATCTATCAATTCTTTTCACTTTCCAATCTTTTTTTGATTCTTCAGCTACATTTGACAGCTTAACGTTTATATATGAAGAATTCAAGAATCTTATGCTATCTTCTTCAAGACCAGTGGGTTTGGTAAGTGGAAGCCGTGATAGCCCATCCGCATTTGTCATAAGCGTTCCTTTTTTGTATTCGATCTTATATTGGTACATAGTAAGAGTCACCGCCCAGCGCTGAATCCTCGCTGCTGCCACTGCTGGCGTTCCCTTTCTGGTATTAAAAATTTCCCTTATTTCCGTGATCTGAATAAATGGTAAACGACTTTCCATAAATATACTTATGAAATTTTTTACCGTAAAAATAATTGCTAACGCCTCTCGATGTAGCTGCGAGTATTTCTGCTCTGCAGCAATTAATGTGCTGGAAGCAAACAAAACCGGTCTCTCGACTCCATTTACAACATGTGACAGGATCCCACCCACTCCATATGGGCTGGCGTCACAACGCAACCTAATTTCCTTTTCAGGGTGATAATGGGCTAACACCTTATTGCTCAAAATTAAGTCCTTACTCTTCTCAAAAGCAGCTTCACAGTCAGCAGACCACAGAAAACTAACCTCTTTTTTGGTTAGATAATAAAGATCTTTTGATTCCGCGGAAAGGTTTGGAATAAACCTTGAATAATAATTTAAGAGTCCCAGATACGATTTCAACTCAGTCAGATTTCTTGGTTGTGGAGCATTTCGAATTGCTTCTAACTTCTTTGGGCTAGGTTTATACCATCCTGACTAATAACATGACCTTAGTACTCAATTTCTTTCTGAAAAAAAATGGCATTTATCATAATTTACCCGCACATTATGTTGTTTTAACCTTTCCAGCACCTATATCAAATTTTTCTCACAATTCTTCAAATATGTACCTCCAATAATTATGTAGTCGATGTAACACCTCACTCTACCAATACCTCTTAATATTTCGTTCATAATTGATTGAAATATGGCAGGAGGCGATTTTAACCTAAAAAGACCCATATGGGTATTAACGGTGAGAAATTCCCGCCACTGCTTTTCGAGCTCCACCTGCTGATAAGCCCCTTCCAAATCTAGAACACAGAAACATGAGCAATCGCACAAACTCGCAAAAAATATCCTCAGTCAGTGGTATAGGAGAATGATCGGTACACACCCACGGATTGACTGTCATCTTACAATTAACCCACAGTCGAATAGTTCCGTTTGGCTTTAACACCGCCACCACTGGTGATGCCCAATCGCTGTACCTTACTGGATATTATGATACCTTCAGACAACATTCTGTCGATTTCCTTCTCCACCTGGTCCCTAAGCCGAAAAGGAACCGTATACGGCCCTGAAAACACCGGCACCTACCTTCTTTAATGACAATATTGGCCTTGAAATTCCGAATACAGTCTTTCTTGTCACCATGAAACATATTGTTATATTTTTGTACTATATCTGTCACATATAACAAATTTCTCTTTACATAAGCAATCAAATCTTCCTTTACCACTAAGCTTTTCCAATTCGGAAATAATTTATCAATCCAAGATCTTCCTAACAAAGGCACGAACAATTTTGGACCATCAACTATAACCAGTTCCAATACAAACACTTCATTATTTGGTGATAAACTAACCACAGCGATGATAAATCCCACTACATTAACTTTGTCCCCAGAAATAACATTCAAAGTCCGACTGCTCTTCAAAATCTTATCACTGATGTACAGGCACCAGAGTCAATTTCCATCCGTAACCGTTGGCCATTACAAAATAAATTTATATAAAGTGGATTATTACCTGAGTCTATGGATTCACTAGTTTCAAAATTGGAATCATGTTTAATTGAACTTATTTTGTTACCTCGTTGTCCATTATAGCTGATTCTACTCCTACTCTTGGACCTGTGTTTTCTGTTGCTTTTTAAAAAACAGTACTTTAGCATGTGGCCATATTTGCAGCAGAAATGGCATTGCACTTTGGCCAAATTTGACCTCGTTGTCCTTGAAAAATGTCGCCCGTTTTGTTCTTCCGTTTTTTTGCTATCTGATGAATTTCTTCCGCTTCTAGAACGACCCACTGCTCCTGCTCCGCTCAAATATCTTGTGTCCATTGAATGCACTGCTGCTGATGAAGATCCCTTGCTCATGTGCAACATCTCCAACTCTATCATTTCCATGTCTCAAAAGTCTTGTAATATCTCAGTGATGGTACCACCTACAGCAAGCTTTTTCACATTTCTGGAAAGTAGAGACACAGACGCTTCTTTTGAGGGGTAAAACGTGGCCGTGGGATTAAAACTGTGCCAATGTTGCCAATATCAAATACCACATTTTTTCACAAGTTTGCAAAATAAATATATAAAAAATGCTTCTGGAATTGCAACTTTCTCAGAGGTGGTACGACCTACAGCAAGATTTTTTACATTTCTGGAAAATAGAGACACAGACGCTTCTTTTGAGGGGTAAAACGTGGCCGTGGGATTAAAACTGTGCCAATGTTGCCAATATCAAATACCACATTTTTTCACAAGTTTGCAAAATAAATATATAAAAAATGATTGTGGAAATTGCAACTTTCTCAGAGGTCGTACAACCCTACAGCAAGATTTTTCACATTTCTGGAAAGTAGAGACACAGACGCTTCTTTTCAGTGGTAAAACGTGGCAGTGGGCTTAAAACTGTGCCAATGTTGCCAACATCAAATACCACATTTTTTCACAACTTTGCAAAATAAATATATACAAAATGCTTGTGGAAATTGCAACTTTCTCAGAGGTGTTACAACCTACAGCTAGATTTTTCACATTTCTGGAAAGTAGATACACAGACGCTTCTTTTCAGTGGTAAAACGTGGCAGTGGGCTTAAAACTGTGCCAATGTTGCCAACATCAAATACCACATTTTTTCACAACTTTGCAAAATAAATATATACAAAATGCTTGTGGAAATTGCAACTTTCTCAGAGGTGGTACCACCTACAGCAAGATTTTTTACATTTCTTTTCAGGGGTAAAACGTGGCAGGGGCTTATGCCAATATGCCAACTTCAAATACTACATTTTTCATCAGATAGCAAAATAAATATATAAAAAATGCTTCTGGAAATTGCAACTTTCTCAGAGGTGGTACCACCTACAGCAAGATTTTTTACATTTCTGGAAAGTAGACACACAGACGCTTTTTTTGAGGGGCAGTGGGCTTAAAACTGAGCCAATGTGGCCAACTTCAAATACCACATTTTTCATTATTTTGCAAAATACATATGTAAAATATTAAGCTTCCAAAAAATGCAAATATCTCAGTGATGGTACCACCTACAGCAAGCTTTTTCACATTTCTGGAAAGTAGAGACACAGACGCTTTGTTCTTAATGCCCATTAATAATCTGTCCTTGAGCGCTTCTTCTAGAAAATCGCCGTATTTGCAATTATCTGCCAACTGCGTCACAATAAAATCGGAGAGATCTTCCTCCCCCTCTTGACTTCTATTAATGAATTTAAAACGTTCTGCCGTGGTATTTCGTTTTGGTTGAAAGTGTGCTTTTAGCTTTTCCACCAATTCCCCATACTTCAGGTCATCAACAGCTACCAGCGTTTTCGCAATATTATACAGTTCTCCTCCTCCTACTCCGATCAAAAATGAAACCTGGTCCTCATCTGTCGAGATTTTATTCAGTTTTAATAAATGGTTTAATCGCTCAATGTAACTATTGAAATTATCACCCGCATTAAAATACTCAATACGTCCAATAAAGCTAAACATCTTCGGTTTTTCACTGTTGTTGTCCTCGACTTTTATTTTAGACTCGATATCGATATTCATAACCCGGAATCACGCACTCGTATTGTAATAATAATACGGTTATCCTCGTTCCCAGTTTTGTGTATTCAAAGCGAAAAAAGGAGGCTGGAGAAATGAAACGCTTGACGCCCAGTTTAAAACTGACTTTATTCTTACAATACTAACGCTACTGTCTTACATACTAAATAGAGCTAATATCTTACATACTAAATAGAGAGAAATAAAAGGGCATGTAATACATAGTAGGTAAAGGGTGATTTTTTAAGAGGTTTAGAACTTTTTTTAAAAAAAAACACAAAAAATTCGAAAAAATGAATGAAATATTTATGTGAATCGATAGTTTGAACCTTGCAATTTAATGTTTAAAGATAATTTCATGCAAATGTTGACCGCGGCTGCGTCTCAGATAGCCCATCCGCTGAGTCCAATTTTGGCATACTCTTTCACACATATCGGCCGGTATCTCACGAATGAATGCATGGATGTTGGCTTCCAGTGCGTCAATCGAAGCGGGCTTGTCCCTATACACATTAGCCTTGGCATACCCCCACAAAAAATAATCTAATGGTGTCAAATCGCACGATCTAGGCGGCCAATTGACCGGCCCGAAACGTGAAATTAACTGTTCACCAAACTCGCCTCGCAATTGCGCCATTGTTTCGCGTGCAGTGTGGCATGTGGCACCGTCTTGTTGAAACCACATGTCATGCAAGTCAAGAACTTCCATTTCGGGAAAAAAAAGTTTGTTATCATCGCTCGGTAGCGTTCACCATTGACAGTAACGCTGCGATTCGCATCATCTTTGAAGAAATATGGCCCAATAATGCCGCCGGCCCATAAACCGCACCAAACAGTGGCTTTTTCGGGATGCATTGGTAGCTGTTGCAATGCTTCTGGCTGATCTTCACTCCAAATGCGGCAATTTTGCTTATTTACGTACCCATTCAACCAAAAATGAGCCTCATCGCTGAAAACAATTTTTCGATAAAAAAGCGGATCCTCGGCCAGCTTTCCAAGAGCCCATTCACCAAAAATTCGGCGTTGTGGTAGGTCGGCTGGCTTTAATTCTCTCACCAGCTGTATCTTAAAAGGCTTTACGCCCAAATCCTTCCGCAAAATTTTCCACGTAATGCTGTAACAAAGGCCTAACTGCTGGGAACGGCGCCGAATCGACATTTCGCGGTCTTCTGTCACACTAGCTGATACGGCCGCAATATTTTCTTCACTACGCACAGTACGTAAACGTGTTGGTGGTTTAATGTCCAACAAAGTAAATTTGGTGCGAAATTTGGTCACAATCTTCCGAATAGACTGCTCAGAAGGTCGAGAATGCCGATCATAAAATGGAAGCAGCGCGCGATGAACATTTCGAACCGAGCACGAATTTTGATAGTAAAATTCAATAATTTGCAAGCGTTGTTCATTTGTAAGACGATCCATGGTTAAATTGCAAACCAAACTGAAGCTGTTTGACAGTGACACAAGGTACTAAACACACGTCAGCTGTCAAAACCGGTGTTGCCAAAACCAAACCAGCTAAAAAATCACCCTTTATAACCATACAGTGGGGATAACAAGTAATGTTTTACATTCACATTAGAGAAGAGAATAAAATATCGGTTCACTTAAGATTGGACAGCTCATACTCGAATTTTCCTACAACTCTCAGTACCTTCGGCGGCACAGGTAGATATTTGGCTGCAACCAAACCCTCTTTGGAAATGGAGTTTGATCCAAGAGAATGAGAATTTTCAATGCATCAATGGTTGGTGTGAAAAGGTTGACTTCGCGGAAATATAGATATAAGAATTGCGAAATAATAAATTTAGGAACTTCTGGAGGAATAACAGGTAGTATGTGCGAATTCAAGATATACAAAATTTTGTTTTATTTCGTGTGAATTCATAGTGGAGTTCGCATGACAGCTTTCGTGTAGAAAACTGTCCACGGGTTTATATTTTTCTGAATGAATTTAACATTTTGTCGCTGTCTAAGTTTCCCGAATTAAGTAATATAGGCTATACAATTTTTAAAAGATCAAATTGTATTTATTTTTATATTTCTATATACTTTCACAAGCACTGTTGCGTTGCTTGGCAGATTGAAATTCAAAAACCGAAGCAATAGGTCCTTAAAACGCTTTTGGCTTCCTACGTGAGTTTTTATTGTATTCTAAAATTAGCTGTACCCGCCCGGCTTCGCCCCTGCAAAATGTGGTTTCAGAACAATTGATGGAAATTTTTTTTATAAATTTGCTGTCTTGTAGGGGACACAATTTTTTTTTGATAATCGCTCGAAGGAAAAATCATCGATATACATTGCAGAGGTACAACGCGAGGGAGCGTTCTGCAATAGTGAGGGACTTGACTCCGTATTAAAAAAACCTCCCAAAGACTGAGTCCAATCTGCCTTCATCTTCATGGTCGTTGGACTAATCGGCAATAATTTAATATTGGACAATGAAAATGAAAGAAAATAATTTTATAATAAGTATTTAACTAACACACTTTTTTATTAATGTAATGCTTCTTTATATACTATATTAGCCGTTTTGTTTCTATCGGCTAAGATAGTGATATTTCCTGCATTACTTACCCTGGAGCACGCTACATAATTATTTATAACTCCCACTTTTCTTAAAGTGACTTATTGATTGTCATGGCAGAACAAACATTAATAGGAAATTGAATCCGTTTCACTGAAATGGATAATCGCTGGGAATTATTTGTATTCTTGGTATAAATACCGTATCTCCTTTTCCACGCCCAGTTAAAATTAACGCATCTATTTATAACGTTTTTCTGCAACGAAATCATTCAAATTGCGAAGCAACATAATGGGAACTCCAACTTGTAATTCAATTTTACGAGCAAGAAGCGTACAACAACAATAGCTGTAATGCTATTTAAAAACTCCACCGGGTAATTTACTACCTCATCTTGATTGCAAATAGCATTTATAAACAGTACGACGTGTATCACCAGGAATTTTCCCTAATATAAATCTCCTAATGTAATAATACCACGATCTGGTACACTGGTACCTACATATGTATTTGACATTTCTTTTGTTTTTTTTTGCTTCTTAGCAAACCACACAGCGTAATGCCTCTGTCTGTCTCCCTTTTCGTCACAGGAGTAAAATAGGGTTAAAAGAGATGTCAATACATTGCGCAGTTAGTATGTTTGATTTAAGAATGAAGTGCATATCTATTCAATCAGGTGACAATCTTAGAAATGTTTCAAATTTTGCCTTTCTATTTAAAAATCTTTTAAGTTATTGGATATTCTAAGTTGTACCTGTAGATGTCCTCTATAAGCTACTAAGTATTATCAACCGCAAAGCGTTACAAAGAAAAAAGCGAAACGAAACGAAAAAATAAATTACTCTTGTCCAATTTTTTCCAAAATTTATAAAGATATAGAGTTGAATCAAAGTAGAGATTGTGGGGCTAGGTATCCTCTATAGGCCTGCGAAAAATGCACCAGAATGTATTGAACAGTTTCTAAGATTTGTGCATTTAAAGACATGCAGTCAAATTCAATCTTAGTCGAATAGAACTACACCAATATTAGATATCCCAGTAAACGGTGTTTTTTTTTTTGGTTTACCCGTAATCAATTTTTTGTTCAATATCTTAACAAGTACGTCGGGACGGAAAATTAGTTTAATTGAAAAAAAATATCAATATTAAAATGTCTGGTTCGGCAATGCAAATCGACAAGCTCGACGGTGATAATTTTACATCTTGGTCGGTCCAAATGAGGAGCTTGCTTATCACATTGGATTATTGGTATGTGGTAGTGGAAAAGAGCGATGTTATATTAACTTCTACGGAAAAAACTGCTAGGGACAGAACAGATGCCAAAGCGTTGGCAATGATAACACTATGTGTAAAGCCTTCGGAGTTAATACACCTAAAAGGATGTAATACTTCCAAGGCAGCGTGGGAAAAATTAAATGAAACCTATTATGGAAAGGGGCCTGCTCAGAAGGTTAATTTATTTGAACAGTTGGTTCGATTTCAGTTTAAGACTGGATTGAAGTTCAGTGGCCAAATAAATGAATTCTGTTCAATAGTCGATGCATTAAATGAAATCAATGTTCAAATTCCCGGTGATTTGTTAAGCATTCTATTGTTGTGCAGTTTGCCAGATGAAATGGAGAATTTTGTTGTTACCATAGCGTCGAGATGATCTGCCATCGATTAGTCAATTGAAGATCAATATCTTGGAGGAAGAACACCGTCGCGGGGACAGAGGTGATTCGAACGAACATGTGTTAGCAGTTAAGAATAGGGAACAGAAAATTAAATACCAGCAAAATGGACAGCGTGCTTGGGGAAACGAGAAACGGGGCAGGAGGAACGTTAAATGCTATGGGTGTGGGATGAGAGGGCATATAAAATCGCAGTGCAAAAACAAAAGCACTGATCATGCGGTAGTTCTAAGCGCATGTACCCAAGCAAGAAAAAACGAACAACAACAATCAGTGGATTTTGGATAGCGGTGCATCCTCTCATATGTGCTATGAAAAGAAATTATTTTCGTCACTGAAAAAGCATGTACAAAAGGTTTTCATGGCATCAGGTGATAACGTAAAGGCAAATGGAGTAGGTAATGTGACGTTGAAATCAGATTATGCTGACATTACATTGCAAAACGTTCTCCATGTGCCAGAGCTTAATTCTAATTTTTTATCAGTAAGCAAAATAATTAAAAATGGAAATCGTGTTCAGTTCACTGATGACAAAGCTTTTGTTAAACCGAGAAAGACAATTTAATTTTCGTAGCTTACTTGCAAGATGGAATATTCACGACGAAGATGAAGGCATACAAAGAAACGGTTTTAAGTGCTACTCAGGAAGATGCATCGATGATGTGGCATAGACGTTTTGGACACCTTAACATGGGAGATCTATACAAGTTGTCACAGAAATAAAGTAATGCTTAACGTGAACACCTGCCTCGACGGCTTAATTTCACGATGGGCATACCCATATTAGTGTCCTTGAGAAAAACGTTGACAAGATGTCCCAGAGCCAATACAAGTATTGACCCTGGTGCAATTACCGTGGCTGTTAAGTTGGCAACAGCCAACGACCCATTGGTTTGGGCGAGGCCTACCAAGACACCTCTTCGTTCTGAAAGAACGCTTCTTCGTCTCCGCTTTCGGTTAAACCACAGCCACCACGAATCCAACCTCAAATGATGGGGCTGCACCAGATTTGGCACAGAGGCTGTCCCCATCCCCGTGGTACCATTATATAGCTAATGGTCGAGCTTTCGTAACCCGAGAGTTACTACCAATTTGGTTTGCCAACCCAAACCGAGGAAAGGTCAACCTCAATGTCAGGTGTATAGAGCATCTTGAATTCCATATTACTAGCGAAAACAAGATAACTCTCACCTATTTAATCTTGCACTGTTTAATTTGGTGATGCCCACAATAAAGGCACCACTCAAATTTGGGCAGTGGCCCACAAGTTGTCACAGACGGAAATGGTTCGAGGGATAAGCCTAAATAAGCCAAGTGATTTTAAATACGTTACGTGTGCATTATGCAAAATATGTACCAAGCCGTTTAATAACTACAACAGTGCATTGTTTCCTTCCAGTGTGCTTGACGTGGTACATACGGACATATGTGGTCCAATGCGAGTCTCATCTCAAGGTGGGTCTAATTACTTCATCACCTTTATAGATGATTTTTCGAGGTACAACCACGTATTTTCTGAAGCGAAAATCAGATGTATTTAAGGAGTTTAATATAAGCATTCGTTATATGAAGACGTGTCTTTTTCTTGGTTCTTTGCTACGGTCTTGATTTGCTTCGCCAACAGTTTGTAGCAACCTCAGAAAAACAAACTGGAAAAAAGGTAAAATGTATTCGTAGTGACAATGGGCGAGAGTATGTCAATGGCGAGTTTGATAATTATTTAAAATCAAACGGGATAATCGAGGTACAACCACGTATTTTATACACCACAGCAAAACGGTGTCGCCGAAAGGGCGAACAGAACTCTCGTCGAAATGGCACGATGTATGTTAGAGGAATCCAAGCTACCACAATACCTATGGTCAGAGGCAATCAATACTGCCACGTATATAAGAAATCGTTCTCCGACTAAGGCACTGAAGGAGAAAACACCATATGAGTGTTGATTTGGGAAAATACCATCTGTATGTCATATGAGAGCATTTGGGTGTGATGCTATTGTATTACTTAAGCGGCTAGGTCGGTCTAAGCTGCATCCGAAGGGCGAAATGTTGACCCTTGTTGGTTATGCAAATCACAAGAAGGGATACAGGCGGTACAATAAGAGTCTAAAAACAATTACTGTATCCACATTGTCACATTTTTTGAAAAAAGCTTCTCAAACGATGGCTTCGATGCCAGTAGTTCTTTGGATAGAGCACAAACTATTTTTTTTGATGAAATGATGGCTAAGGATGTTGCTGATGGAAATGTGAGGGAAAAATCTGAGCATACTGCTGGAGACGTAGCAGAAGAAGTTGCTGAGGATGTAGTTGCGGAAGACGTTGCTGAAAAAGAGTGGAGCGATTTAGCTGAAGAGGAGCCGGACGTGCTGACTAACAACAAAAAGGGGAGCGAAGGAAAATGGAGAGTTTCGCGAATATGCCATCTTAGACGACCAGGATTACGACCTCCGAAAGTCCCGGCTTCAAGTACGGCTCGAGAAGTTGCAAATAAACTTACATCGATCGTTCCAGATCCGATTTCTGTTCAAGAAGCGTTACAGGGTGATAATGCTACGGAATGGAAACAAGCGATGCAACAGGAATATTATTCGTTGGTCGAAAATAATACGTGGGATCTTGTTAGTAAACCGAAAAACAAAAATATTATCGGATGTAAATGGGTTCTTGCAACGAAAAGAAATGCAGATGGAGTTGTGGAGAAGTATAAAGCACGTTTAGTAGCTCAGGGATGTTTCCAGAAATACAACTTGGATTATTTCGAAACCTATGCACCGGTTGTTAGGCATCCTACAATTCGTTTAATTGTAGCGCTAGCTGTGCAGAATAAACTTCTAATAAATTACATTGATATTGCAGCCGCTTACCTCAACGGACATTTAAAAGAGGAAGTTTATATGCGTCAACTCGATATGTTTGTAGATCAGAGTCAACCAGAGAAGGTTTGTAAACTAAAAAGGTCTTTGTATGGACTCAAACAAGCTGGAAGAGACTGGAATAGGAAAATTAACGAGGTGTTGATAAGCATTGGGTTCATAAGGTGCAAAACAGATGGTTCTTTATATTTTGTGCGGAATGGAGGCGGCATTAATATAATTGGAGTATATGTTGACGATTTTATTGTAGCATGTTCATCAGAAGCAACTATGCACAGAATTGTGAAAAATTTAAATAGCTTCGTCGAGGCTGTTGATCGTGGGCCGATCAAATTTTATCTCAGAATGGAAATCGAAAGAGATGGTCTACGTGGAAATATAACTGTTCACCAGAGACGTTATGTTGAAGATTTGCTGTCTCACTGGGGAATGGAAAATTGCAAACCTGCATATACACCGCTTGCCTGTGGAACAGTATTAAAAAATGTACGAGGCAGAACTGTGTTGGAACAAAAATCAAGGAATATCAATCTCTTATGGGTGCACTTAACTATTTGGCGACAATATCCAGACCTGATATAACTCATGTTATTTCGAAGCTATCAAAGTTTAGCTCCCATCCACATCAGGATCACTTTGTGGCAGCTAAGCACATACTTCGATATTAGCGAAACGACTCAGAGGATTGTTTGACTTACAAAAATAATAATGGTTTAATTTGTTATACAGATGCTGATTGGGGTTCGGATGCAACTGACCAGAAGTCCTACAGTGGTTATGTTGTTTATTTTGCCGGTGGTCCAGTCGCCTGGGAATCCAAGAAGCAGAACGTTATAGCACTTAGCACGATGGAGGCTGAGTACATCGCCATGTGTCAAGGTACGAAGGAAGTCGTATTTCAGCGAAGATTGCTGGCGGAGATGAGATTTTTGCAACATACAGATAAGGCAACTACCATATATTACGACAACCAGGGTGCCAGTTTTCTTGCTACAAATCATATTACACATAAACGTAGTAAGCATATTAATATAAAATATATTTAAAAGATAAGTGTATGCGTAATGAAATATCATTCGCATATATACCAAGGAATGATAACGTTGCTGATATTTCCACAAAATGTTTAAATAAGAGTAAACACATGAATTTGTTTAAAGAACTTTTTAATCATTAATATAATGCATTTTTTATGAATTTTGGTTGAGATGGAGTTTATAGGATTAACATGTCTTGGCAACTCTAATTCACTCGTATGTATACATTGTACATTACATATTTATTTTTCTCATATTTAACTGCACTCATGCATCATTGTAACATTTTTTTTTTTTTGAAAACGTGTCTTTTTCTTGGTTCTTTGCTACGGTCTTGATTTGCTTCGCCAACATGATAAACTAGCCGGCTATTATTCATTTTTTCAAAAATATTCACTTGCTAAATATTTAGATCAATAAGCTTCGATTTGCATAATCAGGATAACAAACTGTGTTCCGACACAAATTCACTCATGTGAAGGATTAGAAAACAACAACGGTACCGAAAATTGTGCTCGATCAAAGGAGAGGGAATTACTGATTTGCATATGATATGCATATGAGAGATAAGCGGATATTGTATGCATTTCCTATTTTGTGTTTTGTTTTTTGCTTACAATAAGCTTCAAAAGGCTTTTGAAAGATATCTGTTGGGCAAATTAATTTGCGATTTATATATTCCTTTTCTTAGAATAAAATCCTCTTTCTGAAATAAAACATTGACCTTGTTTGTCACGAAAACAAATTAAGAGAAAAGACAAACTAAGAGAAAAACTTGATGCAATGATCCTGCAGAAAGTAATTAAGACAGTGGAAAAATCAACCGAATGGTTGTATTTTTCAAAACTAGATGGTAATCCCGGACTCTGGCAGATCAAACTAGCTCCAAGAAGTCAATTATTTACCACATATTTAGCTCCTTTCGGTCGGTTTTGATTTTCAGCGCTTACCATTGGAATTACATACGCATCAGAACACTTAAAACGAAAAATTCAAAATGTTCTCCAGAATTTACCACTGTTCATATGGCGCATAGATGACATTTTGCATATGGCGCAACATTAGAATATTACGGCGCAATGCTGAGAACCATTATTGACTCGATTAATATAAGCAGTTTTCAGGCTCAACAAGGATAAATGTTCAATTAGAGTAACAAGTGTGATATTTGTTGGACACCAAATAGATCAAGAGAGCATCATACCAGATGCATGTAAAATAGAAGCCATCCAGAAATTTCGACTGCCGTTTTAAGTAGCAGAACTTACTACTATCCTGGGATTTTTGAACTATCTAGGTAAATTCGTTCCAAACCTATTTCAATTACTAAATCCACTAAACGAGGTTTTACGTAGCAATGCAGTTTTTCAATGGGATTGTGTGCAGGAGACGCCACATTTGAAAAGGTCTCATACTGTTCAACCCGAAGTGTCAAACAGTCAGCAGACGCGTCGTAATTAGGCATAGTTGCCGTCTTGCAACTGGAGGATGGCAGAGGCAAGTTGAAACCAGTCTTGGGCTTGTGAGTGAGTGAAGTGGAGACTGATCACAAGCCACTGGTAGCCATATACTCAACTAAAAATCTTAAGGACTTGACACCCATGCTGCAAAGGATGAAAATGAGAGCGATGCAGTTCTGTTTACACACCAGGTAAACAACTGCTTTCACGCCAACCGCTGGACAAGATGGATGAAACTGATCTAGAATAAGATATCCGAGTTTATGTTGTTGAAATCCTATCTGATCTTCCTGATACTGATCTCAAAACTTAACAAATTCAAGATGCGCAACAAAAAGACGAGGATCTGAGGATTGTCATCCAATACACACTAAAAGAATGGCCGAAAAGACAAACAGCATGTGGAAAACTGCAAGCGTTTTGGAATGACCGGTTCAGCTTTTCGGTTAACGTCGGTTTGCTCATGTATGGAACACGCATCGTTATCGCACAATGTTTTCGAAAATATATTTTAGAGATACACATCGGACACCTTGGAATAGTAAAGTGCAGAGCCAGGGCCAAGATTTCAGTATGGTGGCCAAACTGTTCGAAGGAGATCGAAGACTTTATCTCTAGATGTTATATCTGCATTAAAGATAGGGTTCCGCGACACGAACCGCTGATACCTTCAGTAGTTACATAACGTCCTTGGCAAATGCAGTTGATCTATTTTCTTTGGGCACTAATCATTACTTACTTGTTGCAGATACGTATTCGAGGTATCCAGAGCTCTCGCACGTTTAGAAGATCTATCATCACGCTGCGTCATCAACCATCTCAAATCAATCTTCGCTAAACACGAAATTGTAGAAGTTTTTAGGAGTGACAATGGGCCACGATGCGCCTTAGCCGAATTTCGCTATTTTACTCGAGACTGGAACTTCAAACACATTACTTCAAGTCCCCGTTACCCGCAAAGTAATAGCTTCATTAAATCGATAATCCAAGCGATAAAGGCACAAGTAAAGCACCAATCCGATCAATACTTTGCTTTTATAAAATACAGAGCTACTCCATTAGAAGATGAACTCTCGTCGTTGCAGTTTCTGATGGGACGATTAAAACAATGTTACAAACAGTCACAACTTTTGCAAGGAGCAGTAAGCAGCGAAAATCATAAAATGGCTGACGAGCGTCGGAAAGTGTCATCTCGAGGCCAAAGTTCCAAAAAGGAGATGTAGTGTGGTTGCGTGAGACAAAGGTTTGGGGTAAGATAGCAGCTTGGGGACTCACTCCAGGATCATACATCATACATTCAGCAAGGGGCACTCTTAAACGAAACTCTTTTCATTTAAATCAAACAAACCAGATATGGACGTAAACTCATCAACGACTCGAGACCCAGAGAAAGGCGATGACGACAAAATGCCGCAGATTAAAGTCGGAACTCCATATGATACTCCGGACGCTGAGGATTCCACAAAGCAAATTAGACGAAAATAATCTTTATGTCAGAAGAAGTGGTAGGGAAGTCCGTATACCAAGTAGACATTTAAAGACATAAATTATATTTTGAATTCGAATTATGTATTGTTTCAATAACTTTAGTGCATATAATAATTAAGTATAAATTGCATGTATGTATTTACTTCTTGAAAATAGAGATGTATTGTGAACTAACATGCAATCTAAAACATGCTTACTTATACATGTATTCTCTTATATGCTAAATAAAGGCAGTTGAATCTTAGCTGCGCAAGAGATCGGACGTCTTTCAAAAGACAAACAACAATACAGCAAGAGGATTGCGAGTTAGTATGATATGTCTATGCTTTTTTACCTTTTGACACATTCAGAGAAGAGCGACAAATTATTTTATTAAATGGGTTGACAGCTAATGAATACACAAAATTAACTTAGCGATAAGTTATACAATTCTATGAGTTAATAGCTAAGTAGAATTCGTACCGTATATATATATATTTTTTTTAATTTTTCAAAATGTTTGTTTTAGCTTATATTTTGACCCATTTAGAGTAGGGGTGTTACGGAGGTGGTTTCACCGGAGTCGAAGTCGGAGTCGGAAGCCTCAAACCGAACTCCGCGGAGTCGAGGTTAAATCAAAGTCGGAGGCGGGGGTTGCACGCAGTCACAGATTATAAAAAAATTTAAAAAATGCATTATTACTAGAAAATTATAACAAAACAATGTAAAATACGTAATTCAAAGAGTGAAACGAAAGTCACATTGTAACATGTCACACCTCGATAATTCTTTGTCGATCATGTTCATCGTTCGTCTTGTCACCGATGGTGGTCCGAAAAACTTCCGATGTGATTTTATCGGAACCGAAGCCGGATTCGGAGGTGTAATTGAAACCGGAGGTTCTGACATATCTGACAAAAATTTGATTTATTGTAGTAGTAGTATTTTGGCGTAGTTAAGTTCGGACGGTTTTCAATTTTTAATAATTTTTTTTTTCTTTTCCTTATAAAACAAAAGAGTGCGAACTGCCAGTTGAAAAAAAAACTTAAATTTAAAATTTCGTTCGCGTATAGCTTGTTTGATTAAAAATTAATTTAATAGATTGAACAAGAGATACAGGTGGGCTGTGGTGTGTGTAGAAGGCTTATTCGGAGAAGAGACTTGATGCACTTACGTGATAAGATAACATATTGACATTTGGTGACAATGAGTTTTAAACAGTTATTGAGGTACCAGCTGACAAAAAGTATCTATATAGATCTATTTCAAGCAGGCTTGCGTCATGTTGTGGAGCGATGGGTGTGAAAAATTAGGTGTTGCCAGCAGAAAGAGAAAGTGCCGAGTGTTGAGTGACCCTTTCCAAAATCAATAATGGTTAGGTAAGGTTTCGTCACAAAAAAAGTTTCAATTACAAGCACAAAACAATTGCGATATAAAGGAAGGCACATTTAATACACTAAAGTCTGACCTGTCTCGACGGCACAGCACCTTACCCGAGTACGCTTGGCTCGGTATCATCTGCATTGGGGTCTTGATAAACTTGCGCGTCATTCCTTTACATGAATACAAATTACAATAAAAGCGATACAGTCTATTAAGCGGGCCTGCTAAAGAAACATTAACACAAAATATTGGAGTTTCCATTGTGTCCCCTTTTTGGGAAGTTGGTGTGAAGGTTTAGGTTGCAAAGACTCAATGGGCTATGCTGTCGGCGGCTTTAGTCGCCAGAAGGGTCACCCATGTCAGACAGGCTGTTCATTGAACCAATAACCGACCAAAACTCTTAGTTAGAGTTCTGTTAGATACCTAATTTCAATGGTGGTGTGAGCGATTAATAAACAGTACTTAAGGATGAAAGGCTGAAGGGTAAAACCAGTCGCGTACGAGCTCCCTCACACGCCCTGGCGCTGGTCTGTTGTATATAGCCTTACTCAGGTATGGCGGCGCTGCCTGAGCTGACCTTTTGTTTCCGGCCCTACTCGTGGGAACTAAATTAAAATTAAATTATAATGAAAACTGTTGTATTCTTCAATAAAACTAACTCCGTTTATTTCAATATTTATTAGTTGAGAGTCAAGTTACAACTGAGCTTATCGCATTCAATCAAAGATCGAGACCAGCATGACATCTGAATCAGCTCGCACACAAACATATGCTCGAGTGTACATAGGTGTTAGGTGTTGCCAGGCTCAATAATACATCATCTCTCTTCTTTAAATAAATTTGGATCACTTTTGTTTTAAACTTAGCAAACTATCTACTCAGTTCAGTGTACCATTATTTTTGAAATTATTTATAGAATCCATGATTTCAATAATTTTTTTTTAGGACATATTTGTAAAATTCAAATTTAACCTTTGCCTAACTGGGCGAAAATAATCTGGTTTCTTACTGATCCTACCATATTTGGTAACATACGGTGCAGTACTGCTTTATGCGATAAATCAGATTCAGCATTGTTTGTAGTACTTGATTCAGGCAGTTCATTTCTCTTCGGTTTAGAATTATCAGAGTCGCGATCTATTAAACTTGCACTCGTTACACTTGTATCAGAAACATATGGAGCTTTCGAATCTGATGGGTTCGTTTCAGCCATTTTGAAATTTGGGGCATGTTGTGACTTTCTTAGATGAAATGTATTACGACGAATAAACCTATTGTTCTCATTTTGTATAATATATGACCTAGGCATATCATGCTTCGCAACTACGCGAGCTGGTTCCCATATCCCATTATTCCTATAAACTACATTTTCACCCTCATGTACTTCTAACTCTTGTCTAGGTTTCACGGGATTATTATTCTTGACCATATTTTGTTGACGTGCTTCCAATCTAGTTGGTAAATCCAAGGGTATTTTCGGAACAAGTTCTTCGTTTCTAATGGGTAGCCACGTTCTGAACTTTCGGCTCATTAACATTTCAGCTGGAGAATAACTTAATCCAGTGACAGGTGTAGCTCTATACTCCAATAACGCAGCTTCTAAACTACCTTCCCCATTGTTGATTTTTCTTAACATTGATTTTGTGATATGCACTGCCTTTTCTGCCAAGCCATTTGATTTTGGATATCGAGGGCTGCTGTAAATAAATTCAAAGTTTGAATCCTTTGCAAAACTTCTCAATTCGTAGGAATTGAACGGCATATTATCAGCCACAATTATTTTTGGAATGCCATGCATTGAAAATATCTTATTCAGAACATTTTTCATAGTTCTCGCAGTTTTATCCGGAATCGGATGAAGTTCAATCCATTTGGAGTAATAGTCAATGGCGACGAAATATGATTTTCCGGCATAGTCTAGACAATCTACTCCAATTTTCAGAAATGGTGTTTCCGGTGGAGAGTGTGGCATAATGGAATGGTTTTTGTTTTGTGGCCTAAATCTCTCACACTCACGGCATTTGAGAATCATATTCTCAATATCTCTTGCCATGTATGGCCAGTAAAGAGACCCTTTTGCTCTACTCAAAGTCTTAGTTATTCCCATGTGAGATTTGTGAAGAAGGCTTAAAGTTTCTTTTATTAGCGCACGCGGAACAAAAACACGATTTTCGTAAAAGATCAATCCATTTTCAACATGAATGTTGTTTTTCAATTGCCAGAAAAATTTTAAATTTTCAGGTACCTTATGCTTATCAGTTGGCCACCCCTCAAAGTAGTATCGTTTAAGTGATTGTAAGATCTCATCGTTCTTAGTCGCTTCTTCAAAATCGATTCTCTTGGGCTCACTCATATTAACAGTGTGAACCAAATCTTTCAAAGTTTTTTCCATATCTATAGTGGGATCATCAATAAAATTTCTAGAGAGAAGATCCGCTACATACAGAAACTTACCAGGGACATACTTTAATTCTAGTTTGTATTTAGACAGCTTTAATTTCATTCTCTGTAAACGTGCAGAGTGCACTTGACCTATCTCTTTCTTTATAATGGCAACCAAGGGTTTATGGTCTGAGTGCACCGTAACAGGGTAACCATATATATAGTTATTGAATTTTTCACATGCGTATACCACGGCTAACAACTCTTTTTCAATCTGAGTATATCTCGTCTCAGCATCAGTTAAACTTTTTGAAGCAAATGCTACAGGTTTATCATCCTGCAATAAACAACATCCAAGACCATTTTGAGACGCATCGGTTTGGATGATTATCTTCTTGCTGGGATCAAAAATATGAAGAATTGAATGTTTGGCTAGAATATCTTTGATTTCGTGTAAAACGTTGGTATGGGAACTAGTCCACTGAAAATCACTATTTTTCTTCAATAAAGCACGAATTGGTGCGTTAAGATTTGAAAAGTTTGGGATGAAATCACGTAAGTAATTAAACATTCCCATTATTCTTTCAAGCTCTTTTCTATCTTTTGGTTCTTTCAATCTGAGGATCGATTCTACGCGACTTGGATCAGGACGTATCGTATTACCAGTAAAAATATGACCTAAATATTTTACTTCACTTACGCAATATTGAACTTTATCTTTGTTGAATTTAACATTTACTTCACGGGCCTTTCTTAACACATTCTCAACATTTATATCGTGCTCTTCCTTAGTCCTTCCCCCCGTAATTATATCATCTATATAAATAAATGTTCCAGGCAAATTACCGAAATATTTATTATTCAAATTTTGAAATTCTTCCGCGGCTATTTTGAGTCCAAAAGGCAGTACATTGTATTCAAATGTTCCGTAACGCGTACTAAACACCGTGAATTTCTTAGATGAAGGGCATAATTCGACCTGCCAAAACCCTTCCTTTAAATCGAATACCGTGAAATATTTAAACCCTCTCATCGCATCACAAAAATCAGACAGCGTTGGAATTATCCCATGCTCTTCTTGAAGATTATCATTCAAGGCACTGGGATCCAAACTGCCATTGGATTTTTCTACTACCACTAATTGATGAGACCATTCTGAAGGTTCCTCTCGCCTACGAATAATACCCCGTCGTTCCATGTTTTCGAGAGCTTTCTTAACTTTATCCCTTATTCCCAACGGAATTCTACGCGGAGGTTTACAGACAGGTATAGCATTAGGTTTGAGCTCTAACCTACATTTATCGGGAAATCTACCGTCTCCTGAAAAAACGTCACTATTTTTGACCAAAAAACATTTCACTTCACTAATTGCATTCACTCTGCGGATTAAATCAAATTGAATACAGGTTTTCAAACCAATTAACGGCTTTGAACTTCCATCAACTACAATATATTCAACGTCATCTACTAAATCCTTATACTGTGTGCGAAGACGAACCGAACCCAATGTTGCAATACGAGAGCCTCCATACGCTTCTAATCTGTGTTTTGCCGGACACAATTTCGCTTCGCATTTAATTCGTTTTAGCGTTTTAAACGTAATAATGTTAACATCTGCTCCACTATCAAGCTTAAATTCTACTAAACAGTTTTCAACGGTTATATTTTCGCACCAACTACCAAAATCATGCCGAACCTGACTTACCGCACCAATAGCGCCAATATACGCAACTGATTCACTACTGTCATCATCATCACTCTCATTCGTAGCTTCGTTAATACAGTTAATTCCTTTAGATTTGCAAACAACTGCAAAATGGTTAAATCTTCCACACGCCTGACATCTTTTTCCAAATGCTGGACAATTACCTAGAGCATGATGTCTATTACATTTGAAACAAACATTGCCTGTATACTTTAAATTGATACCACTCTGCTTTATACTGTCATGCCTGTCAGGCATGAAATCATGGATTCTATAAATAATTTCAAAAATAATGGTACACTGAACTGAGTAGATAGTTTGCTAAGTTTAAAACAAAAGTGATCCAAATTTATTTAAAGAAGAGAGATGATGTATTATTGAGCCTGGCAACACCTAACACCTATGTACACTCGAGCATATGTTTGTGTGCGAGCTGATTCAGATGTCATGCTGGTCTCTGTTCTTTGTTACAGAATTTCTAGAACGAGAAGAAAATGGAAAATTTAAATTTTGTCGAACATTATTGTTATTTGAATAAGAATTAAATTGTTTATCTCTTTTATTTTTAACAGCATCAACAGACGATCCTCTTTCGGCTTGCATCTCCTTTGCTTGCATATCCGCTTGTTCAGCCACCCGACAAATTTCTTTAGCTTTTGATAAATCAAGGTTATCTGTTTTTAAAAGCTGTAATCGTATGTTTTGTTCAGCTATGCCCATCACGATACGGTCCCTTATCATACTCTCCTTCTGGTCTCCAAATTCGCAGCTTTCCGCAAGTTTCACAGTATCAGAAACGAACTGTTCGAACGGTTCTCCTTCTTTTTGGTATCGAGAAAAAAACATATAGCGTTCGTATACCACATTGCTTCTCGGAACACAGTACAGTTGAAATGCTTCAATAACCTTTGTAAGTATATTCCTGTTTTCCTCTGATATTGGCAGTGTTTGGTAAACTTCAATGGCTTTTTCTCCCGCACACGAAAGAAATCTTGCAGTTTTTATTTCCTCGGATTCACTATTGGTTTTAGTTGCGACAGAATAGATCTTCCACATATTATGAAATTTCCGCCAATTTTCCTTCACATTCCCTTCCATTAACAGTGGACCAGGTTTCTGGAAATCGCTGGCCATTTTAACTCGTTTTGTATTTCAATTATTAGTTTTATGTTACGATTAATTCGTTTTATATTTCAATTTCAATTATTAATTTTAAATTGTATTATATGTATGTATATATTTTTTTTTTAAGCAACTACCGACTGCGCCATGTTGTATTCTTCAATAAAACTAACTCCGTTTATTTCAATATTTATTAGTTGAGAGTCAAGTTACAACTGAGCTTATCGCATTCAATCAAAGATCGAGACCAGCATGACATCTGAATCAGCTCGCACACAAACATATGCTCGAGTGTACATAGGTGTTAGGTGTTGCCAGGCTCAATAATACATCAAAAACAAAACAACAAAATTTAAAATCAAAAAGCAATTTTGGTGCGGTATTCGTCGGATTCGAGGATTCGCTGGAATTGGAGGAAAGACAACTTTTGGCTAGCAATGGTGAGGAATCAGACAAAGCCCTAACGTTAGCATTTATTTGTGAGAAGGCTGAGACCTGGATCATCCGCTTCCTGTGAAGACGTATCTACAGACTTTTCAAAGGGCAAAACTGCGGACGAGGAAAAGGCGGAGGCAGCTGGAACATCCGCTGCCAATGAAGCTGGATCCAAAGCCATCAGTAAACAAAGGATCAAACCAAGGAGGAGCAAAGTGGAAAAAACTGGTTCTATCGCTGAATCCACCGCGTCCTCTAACAAAAAGGGTGCAAAGGAAAATGCGCAACAGAATGCAAAGGCTACGCTACAGAATGCATTGTGTAAGGTGGCAAAGTAGAGGAGTTGCGATTTGAACACCCTCAGTGACTGGGAAAAAACAGTTTTTGATCCATTGCTCAACCAAAGGCAAAGAAATGCTTAAAAAAATGCGCAGATAAGAGAATTAGACGCACAAGCAACCTCAACTTCACAATATAGTTACCAGTGTTCATTAATGTCAAATGCAAAACGGTAGCGGAGTTGGCGCAGTACAATCCACCGACGGCATGGGTTGGAACCCATATACTTACCCGCAGAAACTGCTAGGACTTCTCCATGTTCAAAATCGGGAAATGAAAGCCAATACATGGAGAGAGTTCCTGCTGTCCCTAAACATTTTCCCATCCGTGGAAAAATCGAGAGGGATGGTTCGATATATGTAACAAAGGGAATTCACCTACTTTTTTAGTTAGAAATTGACAGGAGGTACTCGATATTACCCTTGTCTCTAATACGGACAAAGTAGAAATAGGAAACTGGAGCGATATGGAAGAGTCATCTATGTCAGATCATAGATGGATATGCTTTAAATTCAAATTTCGAAACACGGCATGTAGTTTTCATAGGAATCCCAAAAAATCGGATTGTGTCAAATATGCGCAAATTGTTAATCAACGTCCAGCCTTCCCTCAGTGTTACTGCTAAGGACACTGGGGGTAGAGCTAATTAATAAGACACTACAACAGCTTTTAAAGAGCTTGCCCAGAAAACAAGGCACCAAAAATGGCCCAGCTTAAATGGTGGAGTAGGGAAATAGGTCTGAAAAGAAAAGAAAACCTTATAACAGCGCAAAACTAATAAAAGACGACAACATATAGAATGAGTACAAGGAAGGCAAAAGGCAATTCAAGTACTTAGTTATGAAATCCAAAAAGTATTCATGGACATATTTTTGCGAAACTATTGCTGACACAGATGAGACTTCTAGACTACACAAAATGCTCTCAAAAGAGGCAAGCTACATCAAAAAGACAGATGGATGGATGGTTCTAGAAACTCTGGTAGAGTCCCACTTCCCCGGGGCTTCTATCACAGAGGAACAAGACTTGCATAGGCACTCGGAAATCAACAGTAACACTCTCTTCCGACACATCCACCATAGTTGACTCCTGTAGTGTTGTATCCGAGAAGTTAGGATGCTCTTCTATTGGGAAGAGTCTGGCTGGACTACAGGTTCAATAAAGTGGATTCGTTAAGCTGAGTGGCTTCGGAAAAAGACGCTAGGCAGAGAGAAAATGCTCTCATTCTAGCCAAAGCCGCTCTTAAAGATAGGCCGATCTCTAAACGAGTTAGGTCGGAAGACAACACCCCCCGGCATCGGCCGTCAAGAAGGTCACTAATTAGATGACGAGGCATTTGGCTAGAACATATTAAGGCCTGTCTGCCAGTCGGCCAATTTATTTATAAATTAAATTATACATTATTTTATCTTAAGGCTAGATCTTAATATACTGGAGTTCTTAATTTTTCCACTTTTGCGGAAGTGGTACCGTGATTGAGTTCATGGGTTTACCATGAGTTTTTAGCTGTTCACGTTGGTAAAATGGGACGTCTGTCCAGAGGGATTCCTGGCCTTCTTCTCCAGACAAACGCCATGAAGTCCCTGTGTATGTTGATGCTGCCCTTGATGGTGCTGGGTATGATGTCTTCTACGTCCCTTGATGTTAGATTTATTTGGTGGGCAATGAACTTGTTTTGCTGACACCATATCCCTTGGGCCCCCAGAATCAGAGGTAGCACGTATATTACCCTATTTGGGAACATTTGTTTGAGTTTCTCGAGAAACGGAGGCGAACTGTACACAGCTACCTTGTGAGCGTACTGGAGCCCTAGATGGTTTGGGCCTTCCCAGTGAACGCCCACATCACAAACGATGAGCTTCTGGTCCTTTAGTAGTAGGATATCCGGTTTTTTTAGCAGGCCATCGGATCCTCTGATGTTGGGTTCTACTATCGTGGACCATCCTCTTCTGCTTGCAATGGTCCCCAGTCGATTCACTGCAAAATCGTGCCTATGGATCCTTGGCCAATGAGTCAGCGGGCAGTTTTGCAAGATATGTGACACTGACTCGTTCTTTTGACATCCGGCTCGACATCTCCGTGCGCTTGGAGGATTTGACGGTATTCCAGCGCATGGGAGAAGATTATACCGTAGTTGGACAGACCGGATATAATCTTCCCCACTCCAGTTCTTCGGCGGGTTTTGCAGGAACTTGACACTGCTTGTGTGGTGTTTTGCCTGGTGAAGTCCGTTTCCCGAGAATGAGGCTTCTAGCTTGGAGGCATGTTTTAACTCGATGGCAGCTTTGTCCTTCGCGTCACTTTTTATTAGGCGGTTGATCCTTAGAACACTCTTTTGATGGAGTGCTATTGTTTTTTTGAACAGATCACTGATGTTAGACAAATTATCGATCCGCCTCTTTAGTATAGTAGGTATCTTGTCGCTGAAACTAAAGAGGCCGAGACCACCGGCTTTAATCGAGGCGTAGAATATGCTGGAGTGGGCGTGTGCATTAATATGTAGAGTTGCCCTTAGGCAGACTCTAATTTTCCTATCTACGACACTCAAAATCTTGCTTGTAATGTTTGGCGTTTGCAAGCTAGAGATGTATCTCGGGATCAAAAATTCTTTCACAATACATAGCTTTTGTGCAGGTTTCAGTGGTGCTCTTTTAATCCTTTTTAGTTGTTCAAAAAGGACGCCAGGATTCTATGGTAAAAGGCCCATGAAACTGAACCGGCATCCCAAATACTTGAGACAACTCTCCGTGTCCATGTTGGGAATGGTTTCCTCACCAACGGGGTATCTGGCGAGGGTGTCCACGAAGAGTTTCTTCTTCGCCGGAACAGTTCGTAGGGTGAGGGCGGCACATTTTTTAGCGTTTAGTTTCATGCCCATGCTGTCTAGGAAGCTGAGCATTTCCCTAAGCATTAACTGCATGTCTTCTGGTGTGTTCGCTGTTAGGATTAGGTCATCAGCATAGGCCAGGCAGCAAATTCTTCCGTCATCTATGCCTATTCCGGAGAACTTACTGTGCAGCGTGGAGATAATTTCGTCAAGGAAGATGTTAAATAAGATCGGTGAGAGTGGGTCCCCTTGTTTCACTCCTTTTTTTATCCTTATATCACCGATTTTGTTCCCGTTGCAGGAAATGGATGTTGTTGCTCCCGTGTAACCGTTTTTAACGAGTTCGATAAACTTATCGTCCACTTTTGCTCGCTTAAGAGCACTGCTAATAGCCCAATGAGGAACAGAATCAAAGGCACTAGCCAGGTCGAGGGAAAGTATTGTTATTGGCCGTCCTGTGAGGCGATGATGCTGTATTAGGCTTTGTACAGACCAAATGTTGGCGAAGCATCCATCGATCCTCGTAAATCCCCTCTGGCAGTCATTTAACTCCACTTCAGACAGTCTTTTAGCCAAGATTTTATTTAGGCATCGCAGAATAATTGATGAGATGGTGATTGGCCTCCAATTTTTAATGTTGTCCAAATTGTCCTTTGTTTTAGGAAGAAGGGTTGTGTTGTTCGCCTTCAGTCCCTCCGGAATGTAATTTGCAAGCAATATACCATTAAAGAGCAGAGTCAGTTTCGCAGGACAAATTTTTTGCAGTTCCTTTTTTGAAATCCCGTCCGGACCACTTGCATTAGACTTCATATTTTTGGCGGTTTCAGTCATTTCCTCAATGGTAATTGGTCTCGAGACAGTGGTTCCTGCAAATTGGCTGCTGTGACAAGGTGGTAAGGTTGTTGTTTCTGTTTGCCCAAAGATGTTGTTATAGTGCTCAAGAACGGTTGCATCGTTTGGGGAATTATAGTCGTCTTCCCATGCTATGTCGTCTAGTAGACGATTTGCGTAATCCGCTTTGTGCTTTTTGAACCCATTCTGAGCAAGTGCATACAGAAAACGCTTTTTTTTTCTATTGCTGCTAGCGTTCGAAAGTGCTCTAATCAGATTTCGATGGTTTGCGTTCGATGAAGGGCCTTCTCTCGTTTTTCCAAATCGATTCTTAATTTCGTTGTAGACCGTTTCGATCTCCCTTTCAATATTTACTCCATTGATACATGCGTTTAACAAAGCAGTATCAACTTCGTCCATGTGCTCTGTTGGGATCCTTGTGATGTGAGCCAAAAGATCATCGTTTATTACGATATCTGACTCACCGCTGTACAAATGATGGTCCTCTGTAGATGACGCCCTAATTTCGGCGACCAGTTCTTGATAAGACTGTTTTTGTCGTCGTTTTTTGATGGCGTCCCTTGATCTCGTAGATGACGTTGCCAGAGCATCAATTATATTGGTGGGATCTGGATCTGCCAGTGCTGCTTCGATTGTTGCAAGCTCCCTCTCCTGATCTATTGTCCAAATTCTTCTGCTGGTCCCCGTTTCTTCCATCATCTCGTTGTTATATACCACCGGATGAGCTTTTTTGACGTGTAAACGAAGGCCAGCAAAAGTTCCAAACACTCTCTCACACACTGTACATTTGTTAACTGTTTCTGAGGAACCTGGGCCCCTACAGTATCTCCTCTGATGTTGAAGGAGTTTTGGTCGTGTATCGTAGTCCTTTCCACATACACAGGGAAACCTTTCAAGTTCCACGCTACCAACGTTTTGCGGGGCAGCCATATCGTGAATTTCGACAGACTGCTAATTAATTTATTGGTTTAAAACCGCAAATGTATTACTTCTTGCGAAGCGTCTTCTCATTAAATTCGTTTGGTTTCCGCACTTTAAACGACTGTTCTTATCATAAACGTTGACCCGATTATATTTTTAAAAACCGAAAAGTGTATGCCGCTTCATACAAACAATTTTACCTATAAATTTTCTTAGGTCCCACTGTCAATTTGAAGTTGGTTGTATTGTATGCAATTCTGTTTCCCGACACAGATCACTTTCTGCGGATGGGACGTGACGTATACTAGTACAATCGAGCCCACAACCTATATTGTTTTCCACTACGAACGTGTCTCTCAACGGCACACAATTTGAATTAACGGCTGGGTTTTTTCCACTGGTACCGAAACCGAAGCTGTTTATTAAATTTTATAGGGGCAAAGTAATCTCTCAATATCTAAAGCATCCTTCAACCGAATTTCACGAAATAAAGTTTATCCTTTGCGTAACACTCAGTACATTAAACGTCCGAAAACCGCACACTTCTAGACGACATATAACGATGGCGCCATCCAATATGGCTGGTAGTTTTCCGTGCACAACGATTTGTATGGAAGTACGAAAATTTTGTATAGGCAAAGTAATCTTTGAATATCAAAGCAATCCTTCAACCGTTTTTGGCGAGACAAAAAAAATACTGTACGTTACACTCCATACAAACGATATGACTCAACCGTCCAGCTGTAGACTATATATAGGATAACCGGCGCCTATCGATATTGCTGGTACTTTTCCACGAACGATTTGTATGGGAATACGAGAACTTTATATGGGAAAAAGTAATCTTTGAATATCTCGGGAATCCTTTGACCGATTTTGACGAAATAAAAATTGTCTTATAGGTTTCACTCGCGACTACCGTTGTCCGTGGCCCGTTTATTTTTAGCGATTTTTTTACCGTACTTTTTTCTCAAAAATTGCGGAGCTAAAAAAAACACGTCTGCTCTCGACGAAATTTAAGAGAGTCATAGTTACTCCCGCCGTTTACCCGCGCTTACTTGAATTTCTTCACTTTGACATTCAGAGCACTGGGCAGAAATCACATTGTGTCAACACCCGTTAGGGCCATCACAATGCTTTGTTTTAATTAGACAGTCGGATTCCCCAAGTCCGTGCCAGTTCTGAATTGATTGTTAATTGATAGTCGTTATATATCAAAAGAAAATACCTTGCGATATATCTTAAGATTTTTAGCAAGAAAATTCCACAATTGGTTACGTAAACTACTATCCGGGGAACAAAATCCGAAAATTTTTATTTACCCAGAACGAGTACATAAACCATGTTATTGCTTCCACTTCAAGCCCGACTATCTCAATCTTCAGAGCCAATCCTTATCCCGAAGTTACGGATCTAATTTGCCGACTTCCCTTACCTACATTATTCTATCGGCTAGAGACTCTTCACCTTGGAGACCAGCTGCGGATATCGGTACGGCCTGTTGAGAAGTTTGCGTAACCCCACCATAAATTTTCAAGGTCCGAGGAGAAAATATCGACACAACAGTAAATGTCATGCTCTTCTAGTCCATCTACCATATCTCTCTTCGAAAGACTTCCATGGTAGTACGACTATAAAACAGAAAAGAAAACTCTTTCGATATCTCTCGACGGCTTCTTTATGGTCGTTCCTGTTGCCAGGATGAGCAAAATGCCCATTTTTAATAACAAACGGATACTCAACAGGTTACGGAATTGGAACCGTATTCCCTTTCGTTCAAAAATAATCAAGTATTTTAAATTTTTATATACATGATATGTATACATATATTTAATTATAACTTGAAAATTTTCGGCTTTCGCCTTGAACTTAGGACCGACTAACTCGTGATCAACCACTGTTCACACGAAACCCTTCTCCACTTCAGTCCTCCAAGGTCTCATTCGATTATTTGCTACTACCACCAAGATCTGTACCAATAGCGGCTCCATGCAGGCTTACGCCAAACACTTCTAAGCACACCATTGTACCCTCCTACTCACTAAAGTTTCAAAATTTATATTCAATCGAAATTAAATATAAATCATCTACTTTAGCGGTAATGTATAGGTATACAACTTAAGCGCCATCCATTTTAAGGGCTAGTTGCTTCGGCAGGTGAGTTGTTACACACTCCTTAGCGGATTACGACTTCCATGTCCACCGTCCTGCTGTTTTAAGCAACCAACGCCTTTCATGGTATCTGCATGAGTTGTTAATTTGGGCACCGTAACATTACGTTTGGTTCATCCCACAGCGCCAGTTCTGCTTACCAAAAGTGGCCCACTGGGCACAATATATCACAACCTAAACCTTCATATCAAGAAAGGTTAGGTTCTTACCCATTTAAAGTTTGAGAATAGGTTAAGGTCGTTTCGACCCTAATGCCTCTAATCATTCGCTTTACCAGATAAGATTATTTTACATAATTTTTAAATGCACCAGCTATCCTGAGGGAAACTTCGGAGGGAACCAGCTACTAGATGGTTCGATTGGTCTTTCGCCCCTATACTCAATTCTGACAATCGATTTGCACGTCAGAACTGTTTCGGTCTTCCATCAGGGTTTCCCCTGACTTCAACCTGATCAAGTATAGTTCACCATCTTTCGGGTCACAGCATATATGCTCAAGGTACGCTCTAGTTAGAGGCATAAATAATATAAATATCATTATACATAACTGTATAGAACGCCCCGGGATTGAATTAATATTTCATAATAAAATATAAACTAATCCCATATAAAAAAACAGTTAAGTTAATTATGCCATTGGGTTTTATTAAAAATACCCAATGACTTGCACATATGTTAGACTCCTTGGTCCGTGTTTCAAGACGGGTCCCGAAGGTATCCTGAATCTATCGCATTGTTAATCATATAAGCGCATACAATAAATATAACAAATTGAATTATCATATTATTGTAAAATTTCTTTCAAAATTTCAGCACTATATTATAATTAAATCTGTCAATGATTTATTAAATCAAATACATTTATTTTATGTTAGAAATCCGAAAATAACTAATTTGAATAAACTTAAGTATAAGATCTTTTAATAAATATTTATTACATTAACAGATTACAATGTCCTTATATGGAAAAATTGCACACCATTTCTATAATATTATAAATACCATAGTATTAGTGATGAATTTTCCATAACGGATATTCAGGTTCATCGGGCTTAACCTCTAAGCAGTTTCACGTACTATTTAACTCTCTATTCAGAGTTCTTTTCAACTTTCCCTCACGGTACTTGTTTACTATCGGTCTCATGGTTATATTTAGTTTTAGATGGAGTTTACCACCCACTTAGTGCTGCACTATCAAGCAACACGACTCTTTGGAAACATCTTCTAATAATCATTAACGTTATACGGGCCTGGCACCCTCTATGGGTAAATGGCCTCATTTAAGAAGGACTTAAATCGTTAATTTCTCATACTAGATTATAGACGTTCCATACACTGCATCCCATATTTGCCATAAAGACAAAATGGCTTAGTGCTGAACTGATTTCTTTTCGCTCGCCGCTACTAAGAAAATCCTTGTTAGTTTCTTTTCCTTCCCTCATTAATATGCTTAAATTCGGGGAGTAATCTCATATGAGTTGAGGTTGTTTAACACAGTTTAAATAATAAAAAATATTTTATATATTTTCCTCATATAATTGTATTTTTATTTCTGTCTCTTTTCTATATATATATTATCAAATGTAAGGGCAATTCTATATTATTGCAGTATATAATATCTTATTATATTATTATAATTTTTATGCTAGACATTCCCTCAAACAAATAGATAATATAGAATACTTAGATTCAGATTTATACATTTAGAGGTATATATATATATATATAACATGTGCTTTAGCATATTTTAAAAGTTAAAATAGAAATTGAATTTCATTTTCTTCTTCATATACAAGCAACTTATTTAGCATAGTCTCACAACCCTCAACCATATGTAGTCCAAGCAGCACTTCAAATTTAATTAAAGTACATAACAGCATGGACTGCGATATGCGTTCAAAATGTCGATGTTCATGTGTCCTGCAGTTCACACGATGACGCACAGTTTGCTGCGTTCTTCATCGACCCATGAGCCAAGTGATCCACCGCTTAGAGTATTTAAATTTTTATTTTAATATAATGTCAGTTTTAACATAAAAAAAAAAAAAAAAAATTCTAACTTCTTCTCTTTTTTTTTGTAATCAACTAAAGAATATTGCTGCGAATGTCCAGTTCATAAATGAACCGTAAAACTTTTATTTCTTGGTGCTACCGCGGGATGGATGCGCTCTAACTTTAAAACTGGTATAGACCTGATGTTAGTGGAAGAGGATTCTTTTCCAAAGCCACACATCCTCCGAGGTTTCTTCCCACATAGCCTGGAACTGTCGAACGAAAAAGTGCTTGCCACCCTGACGGCTCAAAATGCCGAATTAAAGGCAAACACCAGGAGAATCGTCATCCTTCAATCCTTCAACTAGTTATGTCAATTGACGCCGCCTCCATGGCCAAGCTTCTTGAGCTGAATGGGAAAGTCTCCTACCGCTTTGGTCATTTAAGGTTATTTCTTAAGAGCACCGACAAGAATCCTATATTTGACAACGTACCCGTACCCCCTCGGCAGGAGTGGAAGCCATCTCGGAGCCTGCACCTTTCACTGGAATGGTGTCCTCTCAAAAGGTACCTGCAGTTACGAGCAGTGCCACTATACCGTCGAATCCCAGTGACGGCAGTAGCGGAAAGGTGACGGCGTTGAACGTTGTCGTTGACCGCACCCGAGAATTAGGCAGTGGTAATGCTGTTGGGCATACCGCTCCCAGTGGTTCTGGGTGTGTTACTGGGTCAGCGATCGGCGCTTTATCTACCCGCCCCCTTTTGCAACCAAAGGGTATTATGGCCCACAAATCTAGTGGTAAAACTAGCCACTCGAAGAGTAACGCAGCCTCTGGGCGCGCTACTCACAGGAAAAATGACGAGTCTGACAGGTTCAGGAAAACAGGTCGCCCTGATCAGACTGCTTGCCGAAGAGGAAAAGGCCCCAAAAAGGCTCAATTACTCAGGCAAGCCGGTTCCTCCAAAGAGGACCAATGAACACCTTCAAGGTGTTACAGGCGAACTTCCGTCATGCTAAGGGCAAAAGGTTCGCCGAGGAAAAGATAGCCCTTGTCCTCATACAAGAACCATGGGTTATCAGCGGACTTATAAAGGGTCTTGGAAATAAAGCAGGTGAGCTTATTTACAAACGAGACGAGCCAGTCCACGTGAGGCCTGCTCAATCGACAAAATATCAAATTTCTTCCAATTCCAGATTTCATCACAAAAGACTTTGCGACCCTTCTAATAGAAGTACCAACGGAACCAGGCACACATAGCATTCTCTGTGCCTCAGCGTACTTCCCTGGCGATGACACCAATATTCCGCCCATCGAAGTTCAGAACCTGATCCGCTACTGCACTTAACTACAGTTAAGTGCTGTCACGATGCTCTGCAAGCCCTTGCCAAACACAAAAAGGTAAGGCTTGGTTGGGTGCCGGGCCACCAAGGTATTTCAGGCAACGAACATGCAGACAAACTAGCTAGGGCTGGTTCAGAATCCTGTCTCTGTGGACCAGAACCTTACTGCACAGTCAATTGGACTACTGCACTAAGACAAATTAATGACAAGTTCGTCTTGACCACTGGGAACATGTCCCTGGTCTAAGACAATCCAAACGATTAATTAAGCCTTACTCCTATAAGGAAATCCTTAGGCTCAGTAAGGATAATATAAGAAAGGTAACGGGCCATTGTGGACTTAGATATCACCTCAACAAAATGAACCTCTGCCCGGAAACAGAATACAGATTCTGTCTGGAGGATGTTGAATCCTCTGAACACATTCTCTGTGACTGCCCGGCTCTTCATTGGTTAAGAAAACGTGTCTTTAATAGAGAGACGCGTATGCCAGCAGATATAGCGCACTCTGCTACTAAGGACTTATTGACATTCGTTGGGGAGGTCGCACGTCTCTTTTAACTCTTAACTTTCCCCATCGATACAATAGATCTTTCAGGTCGCAGTGTCAGCCAACCGGGCATGGGAATTAAAAAAAAAAAAAAACCCTCTATCGGGTGAAAAAATAGTTGATCTCATAAATAGGAACAAAATACGGTGTGCTATACCATCCTTCAAGCCGTATAAATCTCCACGTGCAGACGGAATTCTGCCGATCAAGCTGCAAAAAGCACAGATAGGGAAAATGGGAAAATTATGGAAGGACATAGATATAGTCTGATATTAGGGTATATACCAAATAGCGTGGAGGGAGGTAAAAGTTGTTTTTATTCCCAAGGCAGGCAAGTAGGGGCATACAACCGCGAAGGATTTCAGACCAATTAGTCTGTCATCTTTTATATTTAAAACACTCAAACGCCTATTAAAGGCACATATATAGGAGTACAAGCGGTAATGGTTTCTTAAATGAATCGTAGCACGCATAGATGAGGGGAAAGTCAGTAGAAACTTTTCTACACAATGTAGTAGGATAAATAGAAAGGACTCTGTATCTAGGTGAGTTTACTTTAGCAGCTTTTCTGGATATAGAAGGGGCCTTCAACAACGTAGAGGGTAGATCGATCGAAAGTGTTTATATTGAACACGGCATTATTTCTAAGGCAAGCAACATGCTTATAAGTAGGAAAATTGATTGCTCCCTAGGGCGAAATTCACTCAGAATGTCAGTAATCAGAAGGACCCCACAGGGTGGAGTATTATCACCTCTTTTGTGGGTACTGGTTATTGATAACATTTTGAAGAAACTAAGTTTTATGGGGATAAGTGTCATAGTGTATGCAGACGATGTAGTTATAACTGTTCACGAAAAGTACTTAAACACTCTAAGTGAGATCATGGAGGGCGCTTTAAGGACGATTTGCCAGTGGGCCAAGGGGTGTGGACTCAATGCCAAACAATCCAAAACTGAACTGGTACTCTTCACCCATAGGTACAAGACATCGCACTTCAATCTTCCTAAGCTGGAAGGAGTAGGATTGCCTCTATCAGGCAGCGCGAAGTATATAGGGGTCATCCTGGACAGAAAACTAAACTGGAATCTAAATGTGGGGGAAAGGATAAAAAGGCATATAATGCCCTAAGACTTACATATTAAAAAATTAGCGGGAAATAGCGCTTTAGGGCTTAATGCTCTGGGCTACTTCAAGGATGGCAATTTCGTATCGTAGCAGAACTGTTGCCCGGTAATCAGATACAAACGGACGAAATCTGCAGATGAGATCTATATCTGAAAGGGATATATGAGCTGGTCAAACATCACTGGGCATAAAGTGTCCAAGAGGCTTTGGCTACAGCTCGACAGTCGTCATCAAGAGATCGACGGAAATTCTAAAACTAGGTAGGGAACAACTCAGAACACTGGTGGGAATCTGGTTTGAAAGCATGCAAAAAGACTTGACAGCCACGGACATTTGCACCTGCAAGCCGATAAAAATATCACACACATACTGTGTGAGTGCGAGGTAATATCTCGCAACCGAAGGAATTTCCTGGGTAGGTACTTTTTCCGACATCTAGCGGAGATCGACTACACAAACTTATAAGGGCTACTTAATTTCTGTAAGAAGATTAATTGTTTTTCAAGGAAAACTGTTTAGGTTTATGTTCCTCCATTGCGGTTTACTTATGGTGCCTAGTGCCGTATGAGACCTTTAATATCTCATACCTCTTTTTTTTTACCTAAACTAAATCCCCACAAGCTTTGTAATGCAATAGATATCGCAGATTTAACAGATTTAATTTTCTAATATAGTATGCAAAGGGTTGCAATGATGAAACAAATTAGTTGAATTTTATAACATCAATTTGTTTTTATATAAGTTAGAGTTGTCTCACTCTTTGGGAGGTGTTTTTTATACCGAGTTTAACTTTTTAACTGGTGAACAAGCAAACTTATTTTAAGGCACATATCGAATGATCTTTAAGTAAACTACTACCCGATCTAGATAGTAATATATAATATTTTGAAGACGAAATAGGGCCAAATGTTAGAAACTAGGTAAATTAACTAAATAATAATACGCATTAAAATTCAACACTCACCTTAACTGTTCTTTCATTAAACGATATATGTCGTATTGGTAGTCACCTTTTGCACAAAATAATTCGTCATCTTCAGAAACATCATTATAATAATAACAATTGTTCGACAACATTCTTGATAGTGTGTAATCAATTATAGTTACTTTTACTCCACTTGTTGCAATTTGTATTTTTTTATTATTAACAATATATTCCGCATTTTTTTCATTCGTATGTTGTATTAAAATGTTTCCACAATGTAAATCCCGATGCTCGAATTGCAGGTGCAGTTCTGCTACGGCCAGGCTTAAGGTAACCTATATGGATAAATGGAGCGTTAAAATAATAAATAGAAAATTTTGACCAAAAATAAAAATGAAATTTTTTAGTTAGTTTAGTAGTTTAACATATCAATATATCAAGTAACAAGTAACTGCTTAGGTAAACCGAAGTTTATAATATCCAATTTAAACTTAAATCTTACCACAAACAGCGAAGGTAACTTTAATGACGATAACTGCAAGGGATAAGTTGCTTTTAGAGTTGTAAATGTAAGCAATGTGAAAACCCCAAAGAAGAAACTAGTCCCACCAAATACATTATTTATTTTTATACTACTCGTAGGAAGGATATCTTCCGCCAAGGAGAAGCACGTTTACAAGAACCTCTTAAATGATTCCGAAAGGAATTTTACTGTGAAGGGGACTCTTATGAGAAAATATAGCTCTCCGAGACGTAAGCTAGACCAAAAGGTCGCAACAACCCCTTTCACATAGTATTAATGCTACTCGTAGCACAATAAAAGCTTACGAACAAAATAAATGCACCACTTGCAGTTTTAAGCTAATAGTACTATTACTGTAAAGATGAGATTTTGTTTATTAATGACAGCTGTGTCTAACACGTGGTGTTAACTCTAATCTTTAGTTGTAATACGAAGCGTTTGCAACCAAGTACGAGTGTCACTCGCGCAACGAAGGTTTCCTACTTTTGCAGAAATTGCAAAGATTTTTGTTTTAAGAGTTAAGCTAAGTATCCTGCTCACGCTAAATTTTATATCCCATACAAAAATGTCTACAAAGATAAAATTTAGCGAGGCAGTTAAGCAAAGCAGTATCCTGTTCGCTCGCTAAATTCTTAACTTCCTATAGATGCGCCGATGACAAGTCTCCACTCATTTAGCTCACGAAATAAATGTCCGGTACATTAAATCGAAGATAAATTTTGACATAAAAAAGGAGGAAACATTTGTGTTGTTTGGATTTTGGATTTTTTTCAGAGGAAACCGCAGAAAACATTTGTGCGATAAATAAAAGAGAACGCAAAACCAAAACTTCCGTTTCATGCGATAAAAAAACATAACAAAATTGCAGGGCTTGTGGAGGAACACTGCAAATAGGGATTTACCCGACACGAAGGAACGTGTCATCTTCTGCTATTATAGAACTTATTTGAGCTGCTGCAGCAATGATAATATCTTCTTCAATTTTGCTAATATCTATTGTTTTGGAACGATTCAAACAATGCATGTCTTTAAAGTTTGAAATTCGAAAATTGTATGTATGGGAATAATTAAAATAACGTTTACTGTCATGAAATGGTTTTTGTCCCATCTATATGATGTTTTATAATTAAGCGAGCATTTACCATTGGTGTGGAGAAATGAAGTGGAGACTAGGGACGCTTAAATTTGACGCGAGCAGGATAATAGGCTTAAGTAAAGAAATAAACATTTTTTGGTGCGAATAATAAATTTGTTTTCACAAAAATAATAATTACTCTAAAACAGTCGATGTATCGCTACCATTGGTATTTGCTCTTTAACTAGAGGTTATACCGGATGTTGTGTGCTTTCTCCGTCAATTAGTTTCTGAGATAGATCTAGGAACAAAATTGATCTAGTGGGTTCGGACAGACATCGTAGCGAGAATAATAAGGTTCCGTTTTTTTCCCTTTGGGTACCTTAAAAATTATCTAGTTACCTGTGCAAACAAATTTAAAAACAAATACAAAATAGTTCCCGAAACAGGTCCGTAGGTACCCTAGGCCTAGCTTCGCAACAACCATTCGTTTTGTGTGAGTTTCTCATTTTTGGGACGAATCGAAGAGCCCTAAATTGTATACCGAGTCCAAACTGGTAATTGTGAAACTCTTACATGACAGTAATACTTCAAATGTTTGAAGGGACTTTACTTCTTTCAAATATCAGCACTTATGTAACAACATAATGGCATGTAAACAAGGAATAGACATTTCACAGTTAAAGAAGTTAGGTGATTTAATAAAAGTGTCACGAGGTGCAAAGAATTACAACTACCTTCCTAAAAAGAAATGGTTTGAAGCAAAGTGCTCCGTTAACCGTATTTATGAAAACTTAGAGCCCATAATGGCAAACAAAAATTATAAAAGCATTTGTGAGGAGAACAAAGCGGGATACTTCAAATTGCTTGAAAAAATAAATAAATACGGTGCAAGGAGCGGTGAAAGATTGCCAAGGTGATAAGAAAATACCGCAGTATCATAGGAATATCAGCATCGGAGCTTAAAAAAAATGCTTTCAGCAGTTGCTAAACCCTCAGCAAAAATCTGAAGATATTCAGTATGCGGCAATGCTCCAAAAAGACCAGATGTAGCTATAACAAAAGAAGAGTTGAAAAAAGTTCTAGCTAGGGCAAAGTATAAAAAAAATTCTGGAGAAGACAAATTTCCTTATGAGTTTCTTAAGAATCCCCCAGATTTAGTTTTGGCTGAACTATGTAACACAAACATATAATCAGATACTGCAAAGTCGAAAAATTGATGAAGCGTTTTCAACGAGCGTTATATTCCCAATTTAAAAAAAATGAGACAGAAGTCTACCAAGTAACTATCGCGGGATATCATTTATGAACTGCATTGCGAAGGCCTTGATGGGAATATTAAATGAAAGGATATCTGCTGAAAAAAATAAATAATATTCTTACAGAATATGTACTAAGCCGGTTTTAGTTAAAATTACTCTACTATTGACATATCAGCAATCGTACATTTAAAGATCTTTAGAAAACAAAAGGTTTACGCTTTTATTATAGATTCGATAAAGTAAACGTAAACTCTTAATATACAAATTACATGTAAGGGGAGTATTCAACCAAAATTGTAAAATCATAAATCAGCAGTGTGGACAGGTAAAGATTTATTAAACTATTTTGATAAGATGTCTGGAGTTAAACAAAGTTGTCTTCGATAACCGCTCTAGAAGTGAACATGAATAAATCAGAAATCATTATTTTCAAAAATGGGGGCAGAATATCTAATGGGGAGAAGTGGTACTTTAGAGGAGAGGAAATAAAAACTACAAGTTACTGTTATCCAGAGATGAAATTGACTCCAGAAACGACCTTAACAAAACATATAGACATCCGAAACTATGCGGTAAAAAACAGCATAAGCGCGAATTAAAACACTTGGTTCTTACTTTTAAAATTAAACAATATTTATTTGGAACTATGTCCTTTATTATTGAAATACTTTTTACTAATTCTAAAAGGAGCTTAAGGCTACTATGTAGTTACAATAAGACTGTCGATAAATTCATCATACAGTCGTATTTATATACTTTTCTTATCTATCTACAAGGAGACCCAAGCGTACAATCGTCTTGCTTGATAATGAAGAAGAGATAATATTCCAACATTGTATACAAACGATATTATCTCTTTTACATATGTTATCATTGTAGCGTTGTGTGCAAGACTGTACTAGAGACTAAAGATATCATTGAATACAAATAATGTTATCTTTTTTCTCAATATGTTTTGCTATGGATACTTAACTCCCCCCCTTGTTAAACGAAATCGTCCCGATTTTTCGACGCTATTTTTAACATCTCTCTTTCATAAGTTTTGTTATATGCGTCAATCTTTTTTTGTTTTTGACGATCTGTTATACATTGTATAGTTTTTATCATTACGTACGTAAATGCTAGAATAACAATCAGTGTTACAATTGTGTATATAGTTGATAATATCGGTTTTTCTTCAAAAGGAATAATTAGTTTTTTTAAAGTATCTATGTTATCGAATTTGTACATTGTATCTTCTTTAATTATTTGGTCGATGTAAGACTCTGAATTATGATTTCTTAATATAACTTCTTTAATTTGCTTATGCATGTTTTTGTATATTTTATCATCTAGATTTATAGTATTTTCATAAGTAACTAAGTTTATACCATTAATTGTTTGATTATTTAGCTTATGCTTACCGCTTAATAACATAACACCGGATTCAATTTCTAAGTCGTAATCGTATTCTTGTTTAATGTTGCATTTTGAAGTTATATTCTTTAAAAGTGGAATAAGACAATTTTCTTCTTCAAAGTTAATTTCACAAATGTTTTTACTTAGATGATTTTGACAATTTCTTGTTCTTAAATAAGTTTGGTTACATAAGGCAATTGTTTTATCTGTAATGATTTTTCCATGTTTTGAATTTAAGGGTGTTACTTTATACAATTTACATGATTTAATTAGAACTGGATATTTATATATTGTGATGAAGAATTCATCAGTTCTAGCTAATAATATTTTAGAGTACTCAAGTATATTTATTATGGGTACTTGAATTATTTCATGTTGAATAATATTTTTAATGTCATCTAAGTCTAGGCTTTCTGATAAATATTCATTATTTTTTGCTGCATTAATTGTTCTGGTCAATAATAATAATTGTTCGTACACTTGTTCTATTACTAAATGTTCTTTAAGGCTCTGACCTTCGAATTGTTGCAAAATTTGTTCGAATCTAGAATTTATAGTTTTTTGTTTATTATTGTTTTCTATGAGATTATTTATACTCGTTTCTATGTTAACTAAGTCATAATGGTCAGGATTACCAAACACATATTTGAAAGCTGTTCCTAAAAAGTTAATTGATCTAGTATGCCTAGTATGTTCTTGTAATTGGTCTGCTAAATTCTTAATTTTACTTAACCAAATTTTTTCTTCTTGTGTAGGTTGATAGTTACTAGTTACGATATTTACGTAAGGTTGAAATATCGAAGTCAGGTTGGTGGCATGTAACAAATAAGTTTGTTCTTTGAATAAATACACGTCATCTGTTTGCGTAAGTATAAACTTCTTGTTTAGTAACTCAGTTATTTGAACGTTTCCTTGCCCTTCTTGACTCTGTACAATTCCTAGTAATGTTAGGAATATTAATATTTTCGTCATCTAAAAAATGATAATTCTTTATGTTATCCTTGTGAATTTTTATTCCCTCTTTAGAGATTACAGTGTCTCCTTTATCTTCTTCTACTATTCTTGTTATGTATCTGGCGTTAGATTTCTTTCTAAGACCTGTGATTCTTACCATTATCTTATCTCCTTTTTTATATTCTCTGTGTCGAGTTCCTTTATTTAGACGTTCGATCACTTTTTTGGATGCTGAGTTTAGTTTATTTATTATAATTTCACTATTGCTATATTTATTTTGATTAAAGAAAATGTCTCTAGGTTTCAAACCGGTAACTGAGTGTATAGAATTATTTAATTCACGCACTGTTCTAAATATTTCTTCGATAAGTCTTGTTTTATTCTGAATTGTGAATATTCTAGACAGTTCAGTTATTGTACCGTTTACACGTTCTACCTGACCGTTCGCTGTCGATCTGTATACTGGAGTTTCTACTTTAGTTATGTTGTATTTCAAACACATTTGGTTCACCATTTCTGTTTTGAATCCCTTCTCGTTATCTGTCATGAGTCGTTCACATTTTGGGAAATAATTAGATAAGACCTCTTCCATAACGTCGTACAGTCTGTTTCGAGTTTCGATTTCCCGAAGGATTGTATATTTAGAATACTTATCTACTGTTACAAGGAAAGTATACTTGTCGTTGAAGTATATGTCCATATGAATGTGTGTTCCCACATGTGTTGGTATTTCTGAATTATTCAGAGGTTCTCTGATAGGTTTTCTTTCATATTTTCCAAATAGACATGCTATGCATTTTTTGTTGAAACTCTTTGCTTGTTTATTTAGATCGGGCCAGTAATATTTCTCTGAGATTTCTTGTATATTGTTACGTAACCCTCGGTGTGCTCTTTCGTGAGTTACCCTTACAAGTTTTAGTTGTTCCTCCAAATTTGTTACGTCTTGAAGTTTTCTTGGTGTGAATATAAATCTTACTAGTGGGAATTCTTTTTTTATGTTTTCACCATATTTGTATATGTTTTCAAATTTCGTATGCAAAGCTACAATCTTTTGGGGTTGTATAACTTCTTTCATCTGCCTTAGTAAAGAGTCTTTGTCCTTAAACTTTATTATGAGTCTTATTTTGTTACTAAAATAGATTTGTGTTTCGATATTATTTGTTATATCTTCAATAAGTTCGAACTGTGCAGTGTATGCATTAAAAGGCTGATTCACAGTTTTTATTATATCATTAGAAGAACTTTCAGCTGAATGTGCTGTTTCTATGGTAGAAGTATTTATGCGTTGACGTGATAATGCGTCAGCTACAAGATTTAGGTTTCCTGGTTTATAAACTAATTTTGCTCCAAAGTCTTCAATGATTCCCTTCCAACGTTTCAGCTTTGTGTTGGGATTTTTTTCTGATACAGAATATATAAGGCTCTGGTGATCGGTATATATGGTTAAGTCTGCTATACCATATATGTAGTTTCTGAGTTTTTGTAAGGACCATATGATCGCTAATAGCTCTTTCTCGTTTGTGCTATAGTTCTCTTCTGTCTTACTCAGTGTTCTTGACAAGAAGTGTATAGGTTGCTTATTCTGACTTAGTACGGCTCCAATAGCTATGTTGGATGCATCTGTAGTAAGCTCGAATGGTTTACTATAATCCGGTTGAAAAAGTTCGACTTGTTCTTTCAAATAATTTTTTAAAATTCTAATCGCTTCTAATGCTGAATCATTCAGATTTAACTTAATATTTTTACTTTGTTTTTTGTTTACTTTACCGTTATCTCCTCGTAAATATAATGTCAGGGGCTTGGCTATGCTTGCGTATCCTTTTATAAACTTACGATAGTAACCTGTAAGACCTAAAAATCCTCTCAAATCCTTTACCGTTTGTGGGACTGGAAAATTTTCTATAGCTGCTATTTTCTCAGGGTTCGTAGTGATTCTACCATGTCTGATTATGTGACCTAAGTATTCTATTTCTTCTTGAAAAAACTTACTTTTCTCATCAGATATTTTTAATGTGGCTTTATTGAGTACGTCGAATACTTGACTTATGTGCTGTATATGTTCTTCCTCAGATGAAGAATATATCAATACGTCATCAATGTAAACGTGTACGAATTTACCTACAAAGTCTCTCAAAATGTCGTCCACGCATCTCTGAAATATGCTTGGTGCATTTTTGAGCCCGAAAGGCATTCGTTTAAAATGATATTTTGCGCCATTTATAGCAAAAGCTGTTTTTTCTTTATCATCTGTTTTGATTTTAATTTGGTGGAAACCTGACTCCAAATCTAACGTTGTAAAGTACTTGGCTTTACCTAAATTTTGAATTGTCATGTTGACATCCGGAATGGGGTATCTGTCTGTTACAGTGTGAGCGTTAAGTTTTTGGAAATCAACAACCATGCGCCGTTTTGGTTTTCCTTTTTCGTCCAAACCTTTTTTAGGTACTGTCCATATGGGACTGTTATAAGGACTATGGCTTTTTTCTATTATATTGTCATGTAAGAGTTTCTGTATTTCTTTGTTTACGAATTCGTTATCTGCTATGGGATATGGATATTGTTTAACATAAACCGGATTATCATTGGTCGTCCTAATGCTTGCTTCTATAGTATCTGTAAAGGGTAACGGTCCTATGCTGTTATTAATCTTCATCAGTCTATCTATGTCTGCTTTATAAATATTATTTTCCCCAATTATGTAATTAATTTTCTGAATAGATTCGACACTGCTTATGGTAGTTAGAGTCATATTACTGAAATTTATTTCCGCGTTTAGAACTTTAAGTCCTTCATATCCTAATATCATATCAAAAGACTGAATATCCTCTAATTCAAAAAATGTTATATTTTTCTTTAATATCCTAACTACTTTCTTTGTATCTACCATAGAATAACCATGCATTGTTTTTATTTTTATAGGTTTAATTTTAATTTTTTCGCTAGAATCGCATTTTCTATTAATGTAATTATGGGTTGCACCAGTATCAATAAGAATTTTATAAATTTTCTTAGAAATAGTACTAGTTAAATTTAAGCAGGGCAACCCGTCTACTAGTTTAAATGATCTATTCTTATGTTATTATTTACCATACATTCCGTTTCATCTGCTTCTGCATATGTACTGCTGACATCGTCTCTGCGTTGTTGTCGGGAGTTATTTACTCTCTGCTGCTTGAAGTTCTGCTGATAAGATCGTTGCGGTCTGTTGTGTGTGTTGAAACTCCCGCTGTGTTCACGTTTCGCTGGTGGATTATATACATCGGGTTTGTATTGATTCCAATTTTGTCGCTGTGCATGTACAATTTGTCTCGAGTTTATCTCCATCGGCTGTGGTCCGTCATTTCTCTTGGAAGGGTTTAGGCGTGGTCCTTGATTGTGTTGCTGCATATTATCGTATTGCTTCTGGGGTTGATAATTCGTTGTTTGGCTCGAATAATTTGGTCTTCTTTCGTTTCTGTGTTCATGTGGCATATTTTTGTGGTGCTTATCTTGAGTGGGATGTAAATGCCTGTGCACATTATCATGTTCTATTCTGCGAGCAATTGCGAATGCGTGTTCTAGATCATTTATTGTAGCTGAATATAATGATCCTCTTGTAAAGTTGTCACTCATACCATCAATGAATATACGAACTGCGTCGTCGTTAGCATTTTTAATTAGTCTGTCGATTATATTCGGCGGATCACCTGACATAGTGATTTTTGATATTATTAAATTGAGATTTTTATTTATCTCGTCGTGGTATTCAGACAGTGTGCTTCTTTTTTGCGTGATGGCTTTCATCATGTCTTGTAGCACGTATAGAGGTTCTTGATTAGAGTACGTATAATCTAATCTGTTACGTATCGCCTCAAAATTAAAAATTGTGTTATAATTAGTTAACACATTCGCGGCTGCACCCTGTATTTTACTTTTCACTATAGTCAATGCTGCTGCGTACTTACTGTGTGTTTTGAGGTTTTTAATGCTGTCCATTAATCTGGATGCTTCTTCGCGCCACGACCGATAATTTGATTGATCGCCGTTGAAAATAGGTAGGCTTTTAAATGCGTCTAACTGTATTTCACTACCATCTGTATATGTGGTTCTTATTTCCTCTAGCACAGGTATGTTTGGTACTATGCCTAATCCAGATTTTACTTCATTTAGTTTTGTTTCTAAATTAGTGTTTATTTGATTTTGGTTAGTTATTATTGCTGCTAACCTTGCATTCTCTGTGCGTGTGTGCTCTAGGGTTTGTGTTACTGTGTTGCACCTGGTTTCTAAAGCTTCTAATCTTGCCATTAATACTGCGAGTTGTTCCATTTTGAACTCGTGTCTGTTGTCGTCGAATTTGTGTGTTTTTTTTTCCACATATACACTTTCACTGAATTGCTTTGCTGCTTCGTACGAAGGAGCTATATTTGTACCTGCTATGCTAGGTAATTCTTGTAACCGGTAACGCGAGTGTTCTGTTTATACTAGATTTCACTACTTGTTCCCGAGGTCCGCTCGATTGAAGTTAAAAAGTATATTTAACCTCCTGGCAGGATCGCCAATTAAAACACTTGGTTCTTACTTTTAAAATTAAACAATATTTATTTGGAACTATGTCCTTTATTATTGAAATACTTTTTACTAATTCTAAAAGGAGCTTAAGGCTACTATGTAGTTACAATAAGACTGTCGATAAATTCATCATACAGTCGTATTTATATACTTTTCTTATCTATCTACAAGGAGACCCAAGCGTACAATCGTCTTGCTTGATAATGAAGAAGAGATAATATTCCAACATTGTATACAAACGATATTATCTCTTTTACATATGTTATCATTGTAGCGTTGTGTGCAAGACTGTACTAGAGACTAAAGATATCATTGAATACAAATAATGTTATCTTTTTTCTCAATATGTTTTGCTATGGATACTTAACTCGCGTCAATACTTCTTCAATAAAAAACTATCTCCTTGCGATCTAAACAGCAGTTATTTCTACCAGTGTACACTAGTGCAGAGCTGTACAGTGTACAATCGTATAAATGCAAGTTTGGGGTCATACGCTTTTTGAAGAAGTAAACAAACCACAAACGTATTTTGTAAAAAAGATATTGCGGTTGACTAGTTTCGCGCCCAACTAAGCACTTATGTTGGAAACTTGACTGGAAGGTCACCTGTAGATCTGCATCTCAGGTACATAGGAAGAAAACTTTTCGAGTACGGAAGCAATAGGCTTATATTTTAAAACTGCTGCAAAAGGAATTGTTTTGGGCACAAAGTTTGAATAAACTGAGTGCAGATTTCAATATTAACTGGAGAAATGACGATATATCGCAAATGGAATGGAACTATAAGAGAGCAGAATTGCTAACAAAATTGAAGTCAGAAAGCCATTTGAAAATGGTACAAAGCGCTAATGAAACTGAAAGGTTCTATAGAAAATCTAGATTTTGAAACGAGTTCTAAGTACCTTACTGATACCTACCGAAGATAAAAAAAAACAAGTAAAAGTATTATCATCGGCCTGGCTGATGATGTGATACTCTCCACTGCATACATAAGTCATGTAAAATTGGTTTTGTATGGGAGGTACCAGAACTACTTGACCGATTTTTAATATCAACTTGACGACAATAAAATTAAGTCATCTCACAAAATTTCACTTGCCTATGTACATTCTTTTCGACACTATCGTGTTTCAACATGTGTTTTCTAATATTGGTTTTGTATGGGAGGTAACAGAACTACCTGAAGAAGATAAAAAAAAATTTCTTAGAATCTATTAAATTTTTTGTCATCGCAGAATTCAAATTTCATAATTCGTTTTCGTGAAAAACAAGGTCAATGTTTTATTACAGAACGAGGATTTTATTCGCAAATTAATTTGCTATCTTTCAAGGGCCTTTTGAAGCTTATTATAAGCAACAAAACAAAATAGGAAATGCACAAAATATTCGCTGATCTGTCAAATATCATATGCAAATCAGTAATACGCTCTCCTTCGATCGGACACAATTTTCGGTACTTTTTATAGTACACTTTCCTTTGTTTTCTAATCATTTGTTTGTTAGGCTGATTTGCATAATCGAAGCATATTGACCTAAAGATTGAATAGTTAACAAGTGAAAATTTTTGCGTTTAAGGGACCTATTGCTTCCGTTTTTGAATATCAATCTGCCAAGCAACGAAACAGCGCTTGTAAAAGTATATAGAATTATAAAAATAAAAACAATTTGATCTTTTAAAAATTGAATTACTTAATTCGGGAAACTTAGAAAGCGACCAAATGTTCAATTCATTCAGAAAAATATAAACTCCTCTATGAATTCACACCAAATAAAACAGCATTCTGTATATCTTGAATTCGCACATATTACTCTACCTCTTATTCCTCCAGAAGTTCCTAAATTTATTATTTCGCGGGGATTTTGCTGAATGCTGACAATTCTTATATCTATATTTCCGCGAAGTCAACCTTTTCACACCTCTGGGAACAAACTCCATTTCCAAAGAGCGTTTGGTTGCAGCCAAATAACTACCTGAGCCGCCTAAGGTACTGAGAGTATTCGGGTATGAGCTGTCCAATCTTAAGTGAACCGGTATTTTATTCTCTTCTCGACGACTCTCCAGAAAGTCTTGGAATCATCGTAAACTTATATCAAATTTATTTTTTACTACGTATGCACTCGTAACTTGCAAATTATTTAAAAAGGAAAACCAATCAAACATTTCATTTAATGAAAATATTCGAAATATATATTTCAAGTGTTTAGAAATAACACAAAAATGCAATATTTTTCAATTCTGTAAAAATTTGTCTTTGCTCTTAAAAATAACTTGCATTGTTGTATTCCAAATAATAAAGTCCGAAAACATTTACAATTTACTAAAATTAGTTTATAATTGTAAACGTTCACGCTGAACAAAAGTGTATTTAAATGCGCTCCTATTACGAAATTTCATACCGCCATTTTTGGTGGTTGGGCAACACTCCTCAAATGACATGTAGGGAGGATTTATTAAGCTAATGCCCGAGATATACATGGGTTTCTCAATATAAATATTTAACCCTACAGTTAGCGATATTCTCGCAACTATATTTGTTTATTGGTAAAAGGATTTTGGAAAGTGTGGAGTCTTTGCGTAAACTGCCATACTAAATTTGATTATTGGTAACGCCGAAAGTGAATATACTTTCCTGTGGAGGTTATACAAATTTGGATTAAATGTGTAATTGAATTAAATGCAACTACTTTAAAAGCAAACGGGTTAAGAAACTGCTCTTAATGCAAATTAAAAGGAATCGAAAATATACTACATTTCATAGAAAGATGTCATGTTCTTAAGGAATTCAAATATAAATACTTTGAAAAAAGATACTTATTAGAAGATGAGGTAGTTAAATTGTGAGACAGAGTATTCGATAATTGGGAGAATCTAAAGAATTACATAATCAATTCTTTGGCGAATACGACTTTTTTAATGGAAGAATTAAATATTGATGTCATTGTGTATGTACCTATCTACTAGTAAAGAATGAACATTACTTTTTATGTGTCTGATCTTCGGTTATAGCGACATTTGGTAGAAAACGGAGTAAAGCGTATATATGCACAGTACCTTCGATTGATATTAGTTTCATTTCCTTTCTTTTATATCCTATATCTGTAGCAACAAGGGAAAAAATCAACCATAAGAGACATTTGAATGAAAAAAAATTGACCTATAAAACAGGGTACTGTGCATCCGATCGTAACATTAACTCAATTTTGACATAAGTCGACTTATGCTGTTTTTTCTTGTTGCGACAGATATATAAATATGCAAAGGTAAATAGTTAAGAACCACTTTCACAGACACATTCTATGGATTTTTTTTTGTTGGAAAGATTGGGCAGTGCTGTATGTAATTTGTGTTTGTTTCCCACTTTAAGCCAAGGCGTTAGAGCACCGTGTCGATGGCTGCATGGTCAGTATGTGGTTAAACCAAATAGGCTGCAAACGGTCCCTCTGATGGTAAGGTCTGTTGTATAAGTGCCTTACCCCGGTAAGACGCATCTGCCGGGATAGACTACCCTTTCCGATCTCAGTCGTGGGAACAAACAAAATCAAAAACAAGTAAAAGTGTTATCGACTTGGCATGAGGCCATGGGCACAAATCCTCATTCTATAGTTCTTCATGTGGGCGCCCGCCTGAAAATGGCTAATCAGGTCAACTGGTTAGTGTCAGCCAAGGATTTACACTTACGTCTCAATTGTTCGTAGTGATCCATTTAGTATGAGGTTGGAGTAAACCATTAAATCTGGGGCTGGGTTAGAGGCGTCAACCGCACCGTACCAGGACCGCCCAGGCTGGGGGCCATAATAAAAATAGTTCAGTCACTGCCGGTGTACTCCGGATACCAGGCGTCCTCCGGTTTCATTTAGCCTTATCTGCACATGTGGGGCTCTGTGCGGATGGACGGTATATTTCCCTAGCTACTCGTGGGAACAAAATAGATCCAATAAATTCAAAAAATCTGATGGAGATACGGTTAATCCTATCACTTTCTGTCAGCTAACTGCTGAAACCAGTCGCGATGGACGGATAGGCTGTCCTGAACGACCGATTGTTGACAGTGGCGTAGAATCCGTGCTCACGGAGGAGGCCTACAGGAGCTACTCTGACGCTCCTGAAACCGAATCCATTAAAAACTGTCCCTACAAAGAAAACGACTGAACACCTCCAATAAGAAGCTCAGGCGCCTTCTTGCAAATGGTCTCTCATATAATGAGGCTCTGGAGAAATTCCTCACCGATCCGTCAATCGAGACATCAACAGCTAACAAGCCTCCTCGGTCCAGCAACAATTCACCTGCGGGAATAAGTAAGAAAGCTAAACGAAACGCTCCATTGTTCGCTGACGTTGTAGGAGCCGTAAGGGTAGGGCTCCTTCTGGACAATTTTCCGGATGGCCACCTTGAGCCAGTACACCAAAAAGCGGAGGAAGATGCCATCATCAGGAAGGTAAATACGCTCCCCGATGATGGCCCACAGATTCGTTTTCTGGACTGCTCGTACAAGCCAGGGTGGATGACGGTAAATTGTGCAGATGCTGGCACCAGAGATTGGTTAGCCAGTATAGTAAACAAAATCGCACCTTGGGAGAGCGCTAAACTACGGTTAGTGGAAGGAGATGACCTCCCAAAACCCTGTGTGGCTACTGCGTACTTAATTGGAACCTCCCGCTCAGCGGACGAAATGTTGCGGACCCTATGGCTGCAAAACAGAGCTCTTCCCACCAAGGACTGGAAGGTTCTGAGGAAAGTGGCCGACGCTCAGGGTCTTGCCTTGACCATTTCGATGGATGAGTGTTCGGTAAAACTCCTTGATGACCTGAACTGTCAGCTGATCTTTAACATGAACCGGGTTCAGTTCAGGATCAAGAAGAATCCTTACTCTCGGACATCACCCAACACGAAGGACCCAAACAAATCCGAGCAGGCGTCAAAGGAAGCTGTCTACTCGCCTCCCGCCAGCACCGTCGATGCTACCTCCGTACCCTCCAAGTTGGCACCAACTCAGACAACTGCTCAGCTGGCTGAAGAAACGGTCAAGCCTATTCCCTCACCTGCCTTGAAAGCCAAAGGAGACCTCCACATCTGCCAGATCAACCAACCCCGATCCGGCTCGAAAACCGGCTCAAGCAGGCCGCAGACAGACGCTGTCTGGATCTGCCCGCAGACCTCCTGACAAATTCTTGGACTCTCAATACCAGCAGGTAAGATTCTTTACTCCACCTCATCCTGTAGACCTAGAACATGTATTATTTTTGAAAATGACACAAATTCCTTCCCATTGACAGAGTTCATTTCCAGTGACCTCACAGCTGCCATCGTGAAGATTAACAACACCAAGGAGGTTATTATAGCATCCGCTTACTTCCCCAGTGACTCAACCGCTTGCCCTCCAGAAGAAGTAGAGAACCTTCTCCTGTATTTGCAAAGCACCAAGACAGGCATTGTTCTCGGTTGCGATACAAATGCACATCACACAATTTGGGGGAGCTCGGACATAAACAATCGAGGTGAGTCGCTAATTGATTTTATTACATGCAATAATTTATATATATGCAATATCGAAAAAGAAAAGTTCTAGATCTTACTCTATCTACATCTATCTCTAACGATCTAATCTCTAACTGGTATGATCTACCGAACCGTCATGTTCAGACCACCGACATATCAGATTTGAACCCAATACCATAATTGCGTCATACCGTCCAAGAAGAATGACCGACTGGGCCTCCTATAAAGAGCACCTTAGTCAGACTCTCAGTGGAAAAATCTCTCTAATTGATACCAAAAAGTTGAGCACTCTGCCGAAATGGTAAGATCCTCTATCATATCTGCATTCGAGGAAAACTGCCCCCTCAAGACTAAAAAGTTTAAACGGGAAACCGTCTGGTGGAGCAAAGATCTCGAAAAGCACAGATCTAGAGTAGGGAAACTATTCAACAAAGCAAAACGTAATGGTGATTGGCAAACCTACTCAAATCCTCTCACCAACTACAACAAAGAGATTAAAAAGGCCAAAAAAGAATCATTTAGGCGGTTCTGTGAAGATATTTCTGATATTCCTTCCAACTGCCGAAGAGAACGGCCGCCAGACACAAAATAAGAAAGAGACACTTTAACTCTTACTTAAAACACACTTTCCCGGATCAACCATAATTGATCCCCTCACATCAAACCTATCCCACCGACTCGAGCGGATCTGTCTGCCGGCTGCGAAACAAATCTGCAATCAGAATGCCGTTAGATGGGACTTAACCTCCCTGAAGCCTTATAAAGCAGCAGGGGAAGACGGCATATTTCCGGCACTTCTACAGCAGGGAGTTGATGTATTGGCACCAATCTTCACCAAACTATTTAGCTGCAGTATGGCCTACGGTCATATACCGGAAGCCTGGCGAAAAGTAACAGTCAAATACCTACCTAAGGCAGGAAGGAATTTGGATTCAAGCCCGAAATACTTTCTTCCCATCAGTCTCATGTCTTATATTCTTAAAAGCATGGAAAAACTAATTGATAGACACATAAGAGATGTAGCCCTGAAACGTTTTCCGCTCAGCAAGTCTCAACATGCCTATCAACCAGGTAAATCCACCGAGTCAGCACTTAATGACTTAGTAACCAAAATTGAATCCTTAATCAATCGTAAGGAAATCTGTCTTGTCGCTTTCCTTGATATTGAAGGAGCTTTCAACTACACATCTTTTGAGTGTACCAACAGCGCTCTCAACAATATGAATCTATCTCCTAACATTGGGAAATGGATAATGTCAATGCTGAATGACAGAATATTTAAGACCCGCATTGATGATGTGAAAATCTCGGCACTAGAGTCCCCAGGGGGATGTCCTCTCGCCCTTCTTATGGTCTCTTGTCATTGACGATTTACTTCAGTCCTTGGTAAATCAAGGGATCTATGCTATAGTATATGCCGACGACGTAACAATCGTTGTCAGTGGTAAATTCGAAATCACGGTCTCAGAAATACTGTAATATGCCCTATCTTTTGTCCAGAGATGGTGTAATAAAGAAGGTCTTTCTGTTAATCCAAAGAAGACAACTATTGTTCCTTTTACAAAACAAAGAAAACTAGATCTGCTTATTCGCGCTTCCATGTTTGGCGAAACCATTGAATTCTCCCGAGAAGTCAAATTCCTTGACTTATCCTTGACAGCAAACTTTCATGGAACCAGCAGATTGAACGAACAGTGAACAGAGCCACCAGATCTTTATGGATCTGTCGCCGAGTCTGCGGTTAGAACTGGGGCCTTGGACCTCGGATGATATTCTGGCTTTATTCGCTTGTCGTAGGACCAGCGGTTACCTATGCCGCCGTGGCCTGGTGGACGAAGACTAGCGAAGTCACACGAGCCAAAAAGCTAGACCGAGTTCAACGTTTAGCCGGAATCTGTATGACGGGATGTCTACGCCCTACTCCGACCATGGCACTCAATGTCATCCTAGGTCTAACTCCTCTTCATACACATATTCAAATGGAGGCTAGATTAAGTATTCACCGCCTGTTCCATTCGAACAACCTTGACCCATATTCCCCTCAGGGAGGTCATCCGTCCTTCCTCGACACCATGGAGCCTTCTAGCCCATTCAGCATACCCCTGGATGACATGCTTCCGAAATACGGCTTCCATAAAAATGTCTCCATTAAAATGTCTCTGGAATCTACTGTGAGTCGCCCCAGGTGAACTTATGAGTCAGTCTTGGGAAAAACTTATCAATATTTCAGGCGGAAGTCCTTGCAATCAGCCATTGCGCTAGAATAAATCTAAGTTCTAACACACGTGGAAAAACCACATCCTTTCAGATAGCCAAGCAGCTCTCAAAGCTCTTGACTAATCTGTCATAAAATCTAAACTCGTCTTAGAAACATTCACAACCATCTACGAACTTTCTAAGAAAACCCTTGTCATCCTCCACTGGATTCCAGCCCACAGAGGATTTGAGGGTAACGAATCAGCTGACTCACTGGCTAAAATCGGAGCATCCTCTTACTGGACCTGAACCCTTCTGCGGAGTCAGAAAAATCATTTCAGGAACTAATAAAGAACCTATCTCGAACCAAATCTAACGACGTATGGCACATACAGGTGGGCAAAACTGCACCAGACAATTTTTCCCCAAATTCTGCTCCAGAAAATCACTCTGCCTGATTAATCTGAACAGGAATAGCCTGAGAATCCTAACAGGAATAATCAGCGGACATGGACTCGTGAAAAAACATCTCCACCGCATGGGTGTCTCACCGGATTCCATTTGAACTCTGTCTTGAGAGTGACGAATCCTCTCTTCACATACTAATAGAATTTCCGGCTCTTTCTGAGACGGAAAGAACATCCTTGGCGATGAAATTGTCAATCCAGCAGCCCTTGCTGACATACACCCAGGGAAGATTCTTGTCTTACTGACTACCTCTGAAGTTAAAGGAATTGACCAGGGAAGGCACAATAGGCTCCTTTAAGAAGCCGCAGCGCCAGAGCCTCTTGAAGTCTCTCCCGCTTCATAATCTAATCTAATCTAAATCGGCCTGGCCGATGCTTTGATACCCTCCACTGCCTACAAGTCATGCAAAATTGGGTTTGTATGGGAGGTACCAGAACTACTTGACCGACATAACGACGACGATAAAAAGAAATCCTTCGCCAAGCTTTATTCGCCTAAGTTGATTCCTTTGGACGCTATCGTGTTTTCAACAGACAGGCTGACAGACAGACAGACATGGCTTAATCGATTCAGAATGTAATCCTGATTCAGAATATATATACTTTAGAGGGTTCCGGTGACTCCTTCTTGGCGTTACAAATGTAATGACAAAGTTAATATACCTTCCTGTGGAGGGTATAAAAAGGACAGAAAAGAAGAGGTTAAAATATAAAATACCACCTGTCGCATCAAAAGACGAACTGCTGGTCAGAAAGTCGTCCATACACCAAGCGGCGAGAGTACTAAGAATAGCACTTCGAACGCAAAGTAGACAACAACAAAAAGAAACCAAAACAAACACAAGTCCACAGCAGAGAAGTATTGAGACCAAACATTCCGACGTGGACCTGGACCACCTATTGATCAACCAAGGGGGACCTCTTCCAGACTTCGATTCCGCCGATCAAATGCGCCGACCAATTCTCCAACGATTTCCTTAGCGAGTGCGTTGCTAAGGTTAGTGACGCTTGGGACGTTTTGAATCTCAAGCTCATCCCAGCTTGTGACATTCCGCAGAAACCTAGGGCTCGCATTTGGTTGCCCAGTATGACGATAGTGGGGGAAATGCTACTCCAATGTCTCAAACTCCACAACCGGGCGGCTCCAATGGATGACTGGTCAGTTGTTAAGGAGGAGAAACCCCACAAAAACACTATGTACTTCCTGCTACTCATAAACAACGAGTCCTTCGAGAAAGCAGACTATAAACTTAGGTTTCGCATAAGGCATATCAAGCTTAAAGTTTTCATTTCATTGGATCCTGAGGATGATGCGGACATCGCCGAAACCGACAACTTGTTGGAGGACCAACTGATAGCAGACAAAATCCCATCAACGAATAATAAAAAAGTCGTTCAGATTAACTTGATGCACTCCGACAATCTGAAGGTTTTTCTAAGGGAGGAACACTATTTGCAAACTTCAGACCAGAGTTAAGACTAGAATGTGCATAATTGCCATGAATCATCTGAAAGGTTTTTTGCCCCAATCTTAGCTCATATAATTTAACAGTGATTAAACTGGAGACAAAAAACGTACCTGGCATCAGCATGCAAGGCACGTGAGGAAGAAACACCGCCAATGGTAGTAGAGCAACACACAGCCGATATAACAGGCAAGAACAACCTACTTCCCCCCCATGGTGGAACGAGGATTTCTCCAATCTCCGACAGATGGCCATAGCGACACAAATTCTGGTAGGCTTTATAGGAAAACCATTAACGCATCCAAAAAGGCCTGAATGAATAACTGCCATTCAATAAAATCCCTTAAGCACTCCGAAAGGCTAAGCGAAATGCTGTCCAAGGAACACTCCAATCCTTCCTTTCTATGAAATTCAGATGGAATTATGCTATGCACAAATATTAGTACGGAATCCGGGAGGTCTCGGCAAGTACAAACTGCACTCCATGTAAAATTATAGTTACATTCACTATAGACCTACTTCTACTACTACAAGAATTTAGTAGTCATATGTACTGAAAAATATTATTATGCTTCTAATTTCTTTCTAACGTTTAATAAAACTTTTGAGATCCTTAGTACAAGACGTACAAAGGAATAAAGGCAAGTTTCCAGAACATTATTAAACACTCCATAGTAACATCACCTGAAAAATTTATAAAGAAAAGATTTCTTGGACTATTAACAGCTTCTCTCAGTTCAAGTCTCCGGGTCTTGATGGCATACTCCCTGCCATGCTACAGAGACCGCAAGACTTAACAATACCTTGGCTGGCGTCAATCTCTAGAAACTGTATAGTACTAAGCCACGTGCCCTACTTCTGGAGACGCGCTAGAGTAGTGTTTATACGGAAGGTAGGCGAACGTGGGAACGTATTATTAGTCTAACCCCTTTTGTACTTAACTCTAGAGCGCATCATATACATCCACATGCAGTTTTCTAGTAGAATGCTATTCACATCACAGCACGCCTACCTCAGGGGCAGATCCACGGAAACGGCTCTACACGAGTTAGTACGCACTATAAAGAATACATGCTAGCCTCCTTTCTAGACATAAAGGCAGCTTTTAACAATGTCCAAATTTGGCTATAGAGGAACGCCACGGGGTAGCGTTATTTCACCCCTACTCTGGCTAATGATTACAAGCAAAATTCTTGTAAAACTGGACAGGGAACGGGTCAAAGTTGTCGCGTATGCGGATGACGTGGCGATACTAATGTCAGGGAAGTTTCCCTCCTTGATTAGCGAAATTATGGGGGCCGATTAGACAATGTAAACACCTGGGATGCAAGTTACGGCCTCAGCATTAAACCGAGCAAAACTGAACTGATGCTGTTTACTCCCAAAACAAAAAATACCCGATTTCACCCTCCCCCGTCTACATTGTCAACCACTCACACTATCCTCCGCCAATCTCCAATGAAATGTGTTGGCAAATGCGTTATATTAGGGAAGATATACATACGACCAAAATAGAACAATGATATCGCCATTTATATCTACATAATACTTACCCCTGCATAATTTTTCATAACATAGTTTCATAATCTTCTTTTTTAATAGAGATAGTATATTGTTTTTGTAGATTCATCTTGAATACCCAAGATTATATTGTCTTCATGTCTCACCTGCAAAAATACAGCGTATGATTGCTCAGCATTTCGGAAAACGAACCCTTCTAACTCCTTGCCGCCATACGATATTTCTAAGGCCACGTACAACTGCTCGTTTTTAAATACTGCCGGATGATCATTTTCAGAACCATAATTTTGTTCGTAAAGTTCCCAAAGCTCTATTAAGTGATCTGGATACTTTCCTTTCAAACAACGAACCTTAAACAATACTTTAGGTTACTTAGCATATTCACGATTTGATTATTGTTGGAAAACACCTTACATTTTTGAGAAAAACAAATCCTGATGTTTTGAATGATTCCGATTGCCTCAAATTGCTCAGCTCAGATGTAATTACAACTTCAGGTAAAATTTGTTCAAAACTTTTTTGACATTCTCCATTAATAATTATGTCTCCTTCTATAGGTATTATTTTCAGTACAGTTTCTTCAGCTTCAGTCGAATTCAAATACACTTCTCCATAAGCGCCTTCTCCAATTTTTCTGCATTTGCGTAGAGCGATATCTGAGTAGATAGTTGAAAAATACAAGACATTTGTTTGCTTGCAGATTTTTAACAACTCTATCTCACTTTGCGTGATTATTTTTGAAGGATTATTAACTCGTTGTTTCAAAGTTGAAAATTTGTTTTGAATTTGAAAGTCCTGAGTAAGACGACCGCAATCAATTTTCGAGTGATCTTCATCTGGAATTTTACAATTTTAGCGTTACAACGCACACAATTTAACGGTTAAAAATTCACATTTAAGTTGGTTTAGCCGTTTCCAAACAGTAAGTGATCTACGCCACTTCCCTGGTGGCAATACTACAGTAGCATTGTTAACATCAGCAGTAAACCCGGATCTAAGCAATTTATTTTCATTGGTTATGCTCAGACAACTCTGATGAAAAGGTTCGTCTTCGCCATTAATTTGGAGACCTGGTATATTGGTGAAAGCTGATTCATTGGTTGGCAAGCAAACTTTTGAAATTGTCTCTAAAATATTTAAAAATACAAATAAATTGTCACGAAATGGAAACATATTGAAAAAAAAGTAAATATTATAATGAAATATGTTGGATGAAGAGAGCCACATGAACGGATCAAAACTATAAAATCAAATACAAACTGTCATTTGAACTCTATCCAAATAGCCGAATGACATTTCCATGCCATGATATGCATGCATCTTAACGAAGGGAAAGTATTTTTCACTTTTGTTGTTGCTCTTTTCTGACCAACTTTTACGAAGGGGAATTGAGTTTGACCAACTTTTGCCAAACTTGACTAATTTCTTTGATTTATTTATTTATTTATTTATTTGATCTTATGTCAAAGTAGTATCACAGTAGTGTTTATATTTAGGATGTAGGTAGAAAGCAGGTTCTAATTATGCTAATAAATAACTGATATATAACCTTTGGATATAGAATTAAAAAGCACTTGATTGCAGCTTGACTATCCTTAGCTGGATAGTTATTGAATGCTTTCAATAACCCTCATCTATCTGTGGATCGATTTCTCGTCCAAGAATACATCGCGGTCTCCAAAATATGCTTGTAGAAACAGAGCCTTGGAAGTTTTATCAAACTGTAGCGAGTATGGTGAAGTCAATGTATGCTGAAAGAGTAATGGATGTATTGAGAATAACGGGAATCGGAGAAAGCCAATATACCTGATACTAGCATTACATATGCGGACAAACCCCTCTCCCCTCGCCACACACTTTTCGTAACACATTCACCAGTTTACTCCCCATCCCAAGCTCCAGCGCGACTAGCTGCCAACTGTAGTGGAATGTGTAATACCACAAATGGGAAATCCATACCTGAAGGGTGGGCAAGCATTAGGACCAAGCTTTCCTACATGGTGATAGAACAACGACCAAGATGAACCTCTTCAAATCCGCCGACCCAATCTCCAAAGACGCTGGGATAGCTTGAAGCTCAAACTTATCAAAGCTTATGACATCCCGGCCAGCGGTTCAAATGGATGACAGATTCGACTGCAAGTCGTAGTCGTATTTTGAACAATTTATTCCACTAGCTTTGTAGAAGCAAACTAAAAAGTGATTTTTTGATATGATTCCCCTGCCCCTTTAAGGGAGGGCTTTTTTGTTACTCAAGATCTGGTAATCGTGTCCACTTGAAATTGAATTCGTTGATAGAAAAGTCAAAATTACTTAATGTGTGTTTCGACGTTTTCCATAAGTGTTGAAAAAGTAAGTGCAAACTCTTTATATTGAATTTTCTATATTCGACATGTCAATTTATTGCAGTTAATTTTACACCCGACCATAAAATTGTTTATAAGAATTTGAGGACTGATATATATATTGTTTTGTAAAAAAAAATAAAGCTAGAAAGTTATCGAAGGATTTTTGAATTTTCTTTACTTTTTTCTAAAGCGACATCTTTTATTTTATGAAATTAAGTTTTAATCAGAGTTAAAGTACTTAAACTGGTCTGCGAAGTGCAGTTTAAATTCAGTCGGACGGCGTTTAGTCAAGTTTAAAAAAAAAACTGGGTTTAAGTTTGGTTTTAACGACTGAATATTATGGACTTTATTTTTGGCTTAAACTCACTTAAATCCGGGTGTAAGCTTTATCCCGGATTAAAGTGAGCGAATAATATGGCCGTAAAAGTAGCCATTGGCAATTTAACATAACGCAGCAGTAGCATAGCAAGTGCGGCTACTACTATCTAGCCTATCACGCAAAAAAAAAAAAAAAATAGGATATGCTCGGTAATCGATGCCGGCTAGTTGCAAGAGGATGTGTTGGTATGGTAGTCATATTAAATGCAGTTCTAAATTTTTGTGGGTTCTTTTCCTGGAATTGTATTTTATTTATCGAGTCGTGTTTCGGTTTTCCCATCGTATTTAATGTTTCTATAATATCGGAATAAATCGTAAAAATATTTACGAAATCGTAGAAATTGGGGCGAAAAAAGAAAAAATCGGAGCGTCGTATCAACCTTCGAAAATCGTAACATTTACGATAAATACGATCACATAACAACGCTATGTGCGGTATCGGATGGCTGGTAAGCTGGGCAACAAAAGCATCGGGATGCTACGGGGTGTCGGGTGTATCTTTGGGAATTGACGATGGTGACGGTGTTAGAAAAGCGGTTGGATGACATTTTTTTTGGTTCGTTTGCTTTTTAAGTTGTAAATTGCTCGCATAATTAACTCATTGTAAACTAAGCAAATCAATAAAACTTTGTTGTTACTCTTGCATTATTTTTTTGATTTTTCGATTGGTGTTTGTGAATCAAAAGTTGGAATAGGATTGTGCGGAAGATAATATCTATTCTCTTCGACCATATCAGCGTCTCTCAATTGTTCGAATTTTCTTATGTGAACAGCCCATCACTATTCCCGATCGCCGCTTTTGGGGATTACGGATGTTTTTTTTGTAGCTCAAGTCAAGTCTGCCCTGCCGGTAAGTTGCACGAGAACAAAAGCCGTTTATCACTGATGAAGTTGCGTAGGTTTTTCGTTCTATATATGACGAGCTCTATACTCGTAGAGGCGCAAATTGCCCTTAAAGTGTGCTTCATCATGACTATTAATAAGGGAAGATTGTTTCTCCCACAGTTAGTTTTACGTAGCTTGCTCTAGCGCAAGTTCACCCGCAAGTCTGCAAGCCTTAGAGTCGCCAAAAAAAGACAAGAAACATTGTTTATAAGGTTCGAATCCCGTTTATTTAAGGAAATCCCCTAAACAAAGTTAAAATAACAATAAAATATTTAAATAGTTCGCGATTGGCTTTAGGCGCAACAGGATCGTGCTCGTGCACCCTCGGGCTAGATTCTCACAACCATTCCTTTTTTTTCTAGTTTTGTATTTTTATTTTTAAGACGAAAGAAAGGGACCGTCTACTACCTTTGTCAGGCGTTCGGGAGAGGTGGCGCAGTGTTAAACACATGAAGATGTAATTTGTGTGTTTCCGGCAATCGAACCTGAGTCCCTTCGCTCAGTAGTACAGTACACTAAGCACTGAGCCACTGCGCACATAAATATTAAATTAAATATTTTTCCAAACTCCACGGCATCATAAGATCCATGCAAAGAAAGTCGCGGGTAATGGACGTTACTAATCATCTTATTTAACTTTCGTATTAAACTTTTTTTTTCCAATTTACAATTTTATATGAAAATTCTTGCCATAGTCGTTACCTGTTGAAAATGATTACCTACCGCGCGATGACTATAATTCCACATGTATATTGTTCCGAAAAATGAACATTAATTAATTACATTACCTTTCTCTGATGATGTGTTTGATTTTTCCTTACTCGACGACTCCCAGGCGTTGCATTCTTTAAAATGTGTCAGACGCCACGACGATATTGGAGATAGAGGGCAATCAAACGGCCCATTCATTTTGTTGTTAAAAATTGGAGTAGATACTGATCTAGATGTTTTCCTTTTCTCATTATATTTATTTCTACCGCCTTCTGAATTGAACTGCTTTGATAAGTTATCCTTCGAACATTCAACACTGCTGTCGTTATTGAACGATAAACGAACATTATTTTTTATAACTTTTAATTCTCGTAGCAATCTGTGAAACAAAAGTAAAACAAAATAATCGGTTAACATGCTGTCTGTTTTCCATTCCTACTTTAATAAACCATTTCCGATTTGTTTAATTTTATTTAATTACATATAATCAATCAATTTTGTCGTTAGACGTAACTAAACAAAATAATAGGAAAATGTATTAAAGTAAAGTTCGTATTGATCTATAGCTCCGATTCGTTCTGATGTTAAAATAAGAATATTAGAAGGAATGTCCTGCGATTATTTTGCAAACTTATTTACTCTATAGCAAAGAACAAGACTAAAGCCATTGCAGTATCTTTTCCGCATTCCACAGAATATGTAAGGTTAGGTTGTGTTGTGTGAGATCATCACAAAAGGCATCCGAGCGGGCCCATCGCCATCCCTTTACGGATAAAACCTTAACCAGTTCGCCAATATACTCAATTTACCTACAGAATCCAAGTATGACAATTTTGTTTGAGAGTCAAACTTTCTACGAATGTAAATACCTATATAATAAGTATCTTCTGAGTTTCTTTTTTTTAAACAACAGCAATTGCAGCTCCGCACACTACCTTTTTTCGTTAAACGCAGTCTTATGGCAGAAGGCAATACCCAGAAAGTATTCCTGACAATAATAATAATAACACTCTTGTGGGTGTGGATGTATCTAGGTAGGGAAGCGTAATTGGGAGAAACGGTGACCCCGATTAGACCGTAGTTGCAGAGTAGATTTTAAAGTTTTACTCTGCAAATGGCATATATGCAAGTAATTTCCAAATGTTTGCTTGAATGTTGAGGAAGAATGGCTATTGTTTTCATCAGCCTATGCAGGTAATGTTTGCGGAGTGAAGCGGTATGGTGTCTGATGCTAACAAAAGAATTTCAAGGTTTAAAAAGAACGGAGTTCAAGAAGACATCAAAGGGAAGGTTCTAAATTTCACAAACACTCGAAATTAAATTGATATCGATCTAAAGTGAAATATGGTGTTCTGCATTTCACTTTTATCTATTTTGATTCCAAATTCTTCGAAGTTCGTACAAAATGAAATTGGCAGGTTCCCCAATCGTAGTAAAAGAAGGATATTTGCATTCGTAAAAAATTACAAGTTTTGAGGAAGAAAATAAACCACTCCGAATCAAGCTTAAGGAAATGGACCTACTCTATCTAGTTCTTAAGAAAGAGATAGATGTGTTAAAAAAAGAAAATAAGGTACTAAGGAAGAATCATTTGCAAAAAGAACGCGAATGTACTCCACCACGCTTAGCTAGTCGGGAATACCACACCGACGAAGAGCTAGCACGCGAAACGACTCAGGTCCGAAAGAAAAGACCTAGTAAGAAAAGGAGAGCCGGTTCTTCGCCCGAAGTCGAGTCCCTAAAAGAACAAAGGCGTAAAGAAAAACAACTTCGAGCGCAAATTCGCGCACCGCCTCCAATTAGCGTCGTTGGGATAACGGAATATAATAAGTTGCATAGCATCCTTAAACGACATCGAAATTTAAGGTTACATCTTTAAGGAATATTTCGTGGTAAATTAACGTCAATAACCACGATGATTACCGGGTAGTGTCTCTAAAGCTAAATACCGATAATCCAGTGGTATACTTTCGAAATAAAGTCAGAAAGGCCACATAGTGCTGTAGCAAGGGGACTCCACCTCTCATGCACCAAAGAATAGGTTAGAAACGACCTCAAGCCAAAGGGTTTAAAATTCTTGATGCCGTTAATATCATCAAGAAGGAGAAGCAACAAATAGATAGAACCCATGCGTAGAAATGTAAAAATAATTCCAAAGTGCAAACGTTGCTTAGGATTTAATCATACGCAAATGTATTGCAAAAAAAAACCGCGACGTGTGAAATGCGCCGGAAATCAGCTCTCCCAAGACTGGAAATTATAGAGGCTGTGAAGTAGCTTAAGAGTTGCAAAAACGGTGAGATGCGCTACCGCTTACTAGGACTAAGCGTAAGACCGCTCAGGAGATAGTAAGCAATCTAAAACCTCCGGTTCCTGAACGTAAAAATATCAAAGAAAGAGATACAGCAGAAAAGCCCTCGAGCCCTACTCCAAAATTACCATCAGGAAAGCCATCGAATAGTGGCCCCCGGCCAGCCTGAGTGCAGACCTACGCACATGCCGCAGCATTCGAAGAACCAAAAAACGTTGAAACTTCGCCAAACCTGTTTCTCATGTTTTCTCAGTTATTCTCAAGAAACTTGAAGAACAAAGCAAAATATATAAAATTATTCTCGATCGTTAGGTTAAGCTCGAAAATAATTCAAGGAAAACGCGTGCTTCAAATATAGTATCAATGAAAAACCCATAATTAAAACTATGTACTTGGAATGCAAACGGACTTTTGCAAAAGCTCGACGAATTGGAAGTATTCATGCGCGAAAAGGGTATTGACATTTGCTTGATTTTTGAAACCCACGCAAAAGAACGAGCACTTTTAAAAATAAAAGGCTATAATGATTTCCACGCTTGTCACCCATCGGGAAACACGAGAGGTGGATCATCATTGTTTATTAAAGACTGCATTGAACAATACGAAGACCTGAAGATAGAGCTCGAAACTATGCAACTGTGCACGATTCGAGTAAAATATAGTCAGCGTACTCTTAGATTATCATCTATCTACTGTCCAGCACGCTCCGCGCTTGAAAGAAGTGATTATACCAACTTGCTTAAATCGCTCAATTTCAGTATTGGTGGCGATTTTAATGCGAAACACACGTTCTGGCTTCTGGGTTTCTAGATAGAATGCTCTTTGGGGTAGGTATGGAGTACAGATGTGATTTCCACTCGACGGACAAACCGACCTACTGGCCAACTGATAGATTCTTTCGTCGTGAAAGGATCTACCAAAGTTGAAGAGAGCTTTGATCTGTCACCTGATCATTCACCGGTTATTTTAACATTGACCGTAAAACTAGTCAATAACCTAGAGCCAGCGAGATTAACAGGTTAAACAACTAATTGGGAAGACTTTACGAACGAAATCGAAGAGAATGTTGAATTAAGCATTCCACTTACGACACCTTATGAGCTTGAGGTTGAAGTTGATGGCTTCGTCGAGGTCGTTCAGCTCGCCTCCTGGAATAATACGCCTAACCCAAGAAAAACGCCGGCCAAACACGGTTTACGATATCCTCCCGAAATAAAATATTTAGTCAACGAAAAAAGGAAGGCGCGTAAAAAATGGCAATAGAGTCGCGCTCCGCAACATAAAGCACATTTAAATTATTTGTGCAATTTGTTGAAGAGAGCTGTTGGGGTGAACAGTATCCCCTGCTGGTTGCTCCCGATTTGTTGCCCAAGAAAGATAGAAGAGGATTTTCCGTTTTGTAAAAACAACTTTATTTTCTCTCGAGTGGGTCTTACCTCGACGAGGTCTAAATCAAGAAGGCAGAATATGGGAGATAAAAAATATGGCTGAGCGGTTTCAGATCTCAAACAGATTTCAAAGCGACCTCTGGCTTTTCGTACGACAAATAACTGCTGGAATCTGTGGTATTTGTAGGTACGTTCAATTGGATTTGGCATGAACATTGCCGGCCGCCTTGCAGCATTGGCTGCAAAAACACTTGGCAAAGGCTTTAGGTGCTCTTTGAACATCGAAGATCGCTTAGGCCATTAAAGATACATTATTTCAACAAATTTAGTCTAAAATTAACAATCAAATATTTCTTAAGTATTTAGATACAGTAGCGAGCAATATTTCATAGATCAGTGCAATATGTTAAGAATTTCTAATTCAAATTATGGGTAAAAAAAAAGTATATTTTTTTTATTGAAGAGTGAGTTATTATACACAATTTAGTTATTGGGCGCGTTATGACTCCATTCTGAGTCCGGATATCGACTACGCGAACTCGATTGTCGGAACCCGGGCAAACTTTTATAATACGACCGAGCCGCCACTCATTTGGGGGGAGGTTTTCATCCTTTATTACGACCATATCATCAATAGAGAGATTTCTCTGAGGGAACTTCCACTTGTATCTTTTATTAAGCTCCTTTAGATACTCGTCCTTCCATCTGCGACAAAATTGGTGATGCATCTTTCTTCCCATCTTTTGATACAATTAATGGATTGATCGTCTAGAGCAGGCTCAAGAGGACTTAACAAAGGGCCACCTCGCAAAAAGTGACCAGGTGTCAATGGAATAAGATCAGTTGAATTTTCGGAAATCGGTGATATGGGACGCGAGTTTAAGCAAGCCTCAATCTTTGCCAGAAGAGTGGCAAACTCCTCAAATGTAAATTTATTGGCTCCTACTACTTTCCGAAAATGGAGTTTAAAGCTTTTAACTCCGGCTTCCCAGAGTCCACCCATATGAGGTGCGCCAGGAGGAATGAATTTCCACTCCAAATTCTGATCCACATATCTTTTGGACACTTCATGGGAGATACTTTTCATAAATTGCTTAAAATCGTTTGCAATTACTTTACTGGCGCCGACAAAGTTGGTCCCATTGTCTGAGAATATAGTCCTCGGTATACCACGCCGAGCCATGAACCGACTCAAAGCTGCTAAAAATGACTGTGTAGATAAGTCGCTTGTTGCCTCTAGATGAATAGCCCGCGTCGCAAAACATACAAATATGCAGGTATAGGCTTTCGTTAGTCGACAGTTCCGTGTCAATGAGCTTCTTATAATAAAAGGCCCAGCAAAATCGACGCCTGTATTCGTAAACGGTGATGAGATTTGCGTCCTTTCTAATGGTAAAGCTCCCATGATCTGGGTTTGTATTTTCCTTTTTTGAATAATACATACTTTACATGACCGAATGTGTTTTTTTACTAAGCGAATTACCAACTGGTTACCGCCATGAAGGGAGATTTCATGGACAAATTTTACCAAAAGAGCAGAGATGTTCGCTTCATAAGGCAGAATAATTGGATATTTTTCGTTAAAGGAAAGAGTGGAGGAGGTAAGCCTTCCATTTGACCGAAGAACTTGATTTTGGTCCACAATAGGATTTAAATTTACCAATGGGCTTTTCTTAGAAATGGGCTCGTTTTTCAAAAGAGCGGAGTATTCATTTTGAAAATAAAACGTCTGAGTCAGCCGAATGATCAAGTTCTTAGCGTTAGAGATTTCGTTCTGAGTAACTATTCTGTCTGGGAAATAAAACCATTTTTTATGACGTGGATTGGTTCTATGAAAAAACCGCTAAATATAACATATAACGTGTAACACTCTAGACCAGGAAGAAAATCGTTTAACAATTGTGTCAATATTAGGCGACATTGTACTTAGATTAGCCTTAATTGGTTTCCTTTCGAGATCCGCATCATCAGACCTTGTTAAAACAGATTCAGGCCATAAAGATTGTGGGTGGCAAAGCCAAGCAGGGCCGTGCCACCATAAATTGGTTGCCTGAAGCTCGGTAGGAGAAATACCTCGTGTTGCTAAATCTGCTGGATTTTCCGCTGATCGGACATGACTCCATTTGGTATTTGGCACATATGAATGTATCTGTGAGACCCTATTAGCTACAAACGTTTTCCACGAGCTAGAAGGTTTATTCAACCAGGCCAAGACTATTGAGCTATCGCTCCACAGAAAAAGTTCGTAATTTGGGTAGTTAAGCTCTGCTAAAACGTTGCGAAAAAGTTTCGCCAGCAAAACAGCGCCGCAGAGTTCCAATCTCGGCAAGGGAACCTGCTTGACTGGAGCTACTTTGCTTTTGGCACATAAAAGGTTAGAAGACCAACTGCTCCTGCTGTGTTCAACGCGCAAATAAAATGCTGCAGCATATGCTTGCTCTGAAGCATCACAAAATCCATGGATTTGGATAAAGTCATTGGGACTGTAATGAATCCATCGAGGAATATGAACCTTCTGTATATCTGGAAGCGCAGCCAAGAAAATGTTCCAACGGTGACACGTAGGGGGCACAAGAGGTGTGTCCCATGACGTCCCATCACGCCAGATTTGTTGCATTATGATCTTTGCAGTAATTAACACAGGGGCCAACCATCCTGCTGGATCAAAGAGTCTTGCAATCACTGAAAGTACGGCTCTTTTAGTTAAGAGTTGATCTTCTTTTAATACGGAAAAAAAGAAGTGAAAACTATCAGATTTAGCATTCCACTGAATCCCAAGAGTTTTTGAGATACTTTTATCTTCTAGTTTAAGAAAATCTTGATTGTAGATATCTGAAGGTGGAAAATGTTCCAGTAAATCAATGATGTTTGAGGTCCATTTTCTTAAAGAGAACCCAGCTGAGCTTAGGGCATCTATGAGTTCCCTTTGTGCTTTGAGTGCTGTCTCCATATCATGGGCTCCAGAAAGCACATCGTCGACATAAAAGTCGTTTTTAAGAATTGATGAAGCAAGAGGAAAAGTCGATTGAACATCATCTGCGAGACGTAGCAATGTACGTATGGCTAGATATGGAGCACAATTAACTCCAAAGGTCACCGTTTTTAGCTCATAATCCTGAAAAGGACTGTCGCTACCATCGGATGTCCAAAATAAGATGCGTTGATAAGTCGAATGTTCAGGATGAACAATTATCTGCCGATACATCTTTTCGATGTCGGCATTAAAGACGTACCGATAGAAACGCCATTTTAAAATAAGCGTCGTTAAGTCGGTTTGTAAAACCGGACCCGCATACAAAATATCATTTAAGCTCCTGCCGTTACTTGAGGGACAAGAGGCATTAAAGACTACCCGAACTTTAGTTGTTATACTATCTGGTTTTATAACCGCATGATGCGGCATATAATAAGTGCATAACTGATGGTTTTTGATTGTGTCTTCCGAGGAAACAGCCTCCATATGTCCCAGTTGTACATATTCTCGAAGTACATTCTTGTATTCTGACTGAAGGTTAGGATTTTTTGCCAAAGATTTCTCCGTACGATTCAGAAGGTTTATAGCTCGGTTTCTTGATTGTCCCAATGAAAGGCCAGGGTTTCTGAATGGAAGGCGAACTACGTACCGACCGTTGGCGTTTCGAGTAGTGGTATTGGAATAAAGTTGCTCGCAATAGAGATCTTCGGAAGATGGCGAACTTCGATCCAATATCTCCTCAACCTCCCAAAATTTAGCAATTTGTTAATCAACCGAAGTCTCACAAAAATATGACAATAGTGTCGAGAAAGAGTTAACTCGGTTCTGTGGAAGGGGTCCTGATAGTACCCATCCAAATATGGTATTTTGGGCTATTAGGGATCCTAAAACATTGGTCTTGAGTCCTTCGAGGACAATGGAGGGATATAAGTCGGAACCAATCACCATATCTATCTTCGAGCTCTCATAGAAATGGGGATCAGCGAGCTCGAATTCCATCGGTGATGAAACTTCCGCTCTATCTATCATGCATGATGGTAAATCACCAGTTAGGCGTTTAAGCACGATTGCATTGGCGAAGATTGTGAAAGTTGGAACATACTTGGAGCCTATACACAAGGGACACAACTTTGATGCAGTAGCCGTTACCATAGCGCTCATCCCAGATATCTGAGCTTGGATTGGCTTCACGGGTAAATTTAATCTTCTCTGTGCATCTTCGGATATAAAGGTAACTTCTGAGCCTATATCTACAAGTGCACGCAATGTAAACTTACTTCCTAAATGGTGAATATCGATCAATGCAGTTGCTAAAAGAATCCGCTTGTTATTACGGGAGAAGTAAGATTGGACTTGATATAAATTTGGATTGTCAGTGGACTGTATAGTTTCAGATTGGGGAATTGTCTGCAATTTATTGCCTGTTCCCGAAGTGGATGGCATATCTTGTGATGCATGTGAAGGGGTTAAGTGCAAAAGTGTATGGTGCTTTTGTTTACACTGCATGCACGTGTGAACACTTCGACAATCCTGATGAGAATGAGTGGAGGATAGGCAATTTTTGCAATAGCCTAATGAATTAACTTGGGAAATTCGGTCTGTAGTATTCATTTGCAGAAATTTTTGGCATTGCCGAAGAGAATGAGAACCACTACAAAGCTTGCAAATGTATTTGTTTGCTTTCAAATGAAAAGCTTTATGTTTTTCCTTATTTGGATATGTTAGTTGATTTTTAAATTGAAGTTTCGATTTAAAGGGAAACTTAATATCGGATACTGTTTCAAGTACACGGTAACGGCTAGTTAAGAATGAATCCATTTCACTCCATGATGGGATCTCGCGTGGTTTCTGAATGGATTGTTCCCATAACGCTAGAGTATTTTCCGGTAGACGGTGAGAGCACAAAAAAATAAGTATGGGATCCCAAGAGGTCGTAGACACTTTATGGGCTTCGAGAATCGATAAACAGTCATTGATCCCCCTCTGCAAATCCTTAATACTTTTGCCCGATTCGATGCCTACCATCGCCAAATTAAAAAGCTTTTTTAATTGTTTGTTCACTAAAATTCGCTTATTGTCGTATTGATCGGAAAGTGCTTTCCACGCTAACTCGAAACTATCGGCAGTAAGGGCAAATCTCGTGACAATATCATTTGCCTCGTTTCTTGTCTTTGAACGAAGGTGAAACAGCTTTTGAACTGAACACAGTTTCGGGTGATTTATGTATACCGCGGTAAACATATCTCTAAACGATGGCCAGGAGAGATAATCACCGTGAAATGTATCAGTGTCACATGGTGGAACCTTTATGCATTGCTCTTGGCTTAATTTGGTATTAGAAATATTTGAGTTCAGACTTGAAACTTTTGGGCGAGCGTCTTCTTTAATAATTGTCAGCTTATTCGAAATTTCAATAATTTCACTTAAGCAATTAATGTAGGTAGTGGACGCAAACCGATATTTATTCTTGATTGCGTCTACATCTTCATCCGTCTCCGAAAGCAAGTAGAGACGATAACACTTTTTAATGTCGCACCACAGTTCTTGCAATTCGATTTTACGTGCTTCTAGAGAGCTAAGTGAATGATCTACCGTAGGTATCTCTTGAAAATTTGATTGAAATTCTATTAGCTCATCTGCCGCAGCAATAAACATTTTAAGCTCACCCATAGTGATGACAGAAATTAGGAAAAAAAAACCTCGCCTCAAAGAAACTGACTATACGTAAAAAATGTTTCTTTTTACAGAAGAAACCAAATTCGCAACAGTAAATCACTCTTCACTATAGATTACGATAAGAGAATAATATCTAATACGTTCACATTCATGTACAATGCAGTTAATCAAATGAAGTTTTGTTATAAACTAAGTATTTTACTTTCAATATTGCACTAATCATAAAATATGCACGCACCTGTTTACAAGTAGATTTATTTCACTGCTTTTGTTCTTCCTTCTGTCGTGTTGAGTTTTTGGCGGTGATTTTCAGCTGAACTTCCTTCACGTTTCACTTAGTAGACTTCTTGGGCTGATAAGCGATAAGAACGCTAGCACTGCGACAATGTTAACAGCGCGAGGAGTTGATTGATGACTAAATTTCTTCTGATGCAATGTATGGTGGTGAGCTCACGAGATCTTCTAGTGGGCTGTGTGCGATAGGTTCGATGGATGATGAACTGGCGTCTGGCGGTGAGTATTCGGGAGAGCAAAATGTATGCCCACTTGGTAAGCTTCGGCGGTCGGTGTGTGATACGAGTGGATATGATGGCTTGTGCTACGGACCGTCTTTCCTGTGTGGACTTTTGAACCTCAGTTTGGAGATATGCCAACTTTGCCTGATGATCGTTGATCGTGTGGGGCAAAATGGGTGATTTCCAGCTCGGAGAGCTATTCTGGGTGATGGTGAGACGGTGTTTGTAAAATGCGGTGATTTTGGGTATTCACCGCACAATTTATGGATCTTCGACAATTATTTTTGAGAGATGATTGTTCGAAGAGAATATAATGTACGATGCAGTAAATATGTGACTTTACTTCTTTTTTTTTCATGCAAATTTGATGCTTTGCGAATGAAAAGTTGATGAGTAGGTATTTTAAGAAATACTATCCGGCTTGATGGACCAAATGTTGGGGTGAACAGTATCCCCTGCTGGTTGCTCCCGATTTGTTGCCCAAGAATGATAGAAGAGGATTTTCCGTTTTGTAAAAACAACTTTATTTTCTCTCGAGTGGGTCTTACCTCGACGAGGTCTAAATCAAGAAGGCAGAATATGGGAGATAAAAAATATGGCTGAGCGGTTTCCGATCTCAAACAGATTTCAAAGCGACCTCTGGCTTTTCGTACGACAAATAACTGCTGGAATCTGTGGTATTTGTAGGTACGTTCAATTGGATTTGGCATGAACAGAGCTGTTAAGGATTTTAAAAATCGTGCGATAGGTTCTTACCTTGGAAGTTTACCAGCGAAAAAAGATTCCAATTATTCACTTTGGAAAGCTGTAAAAGGCAACAAAAGGCCCAAAATCCCCGCGCCGCAAATAAATACCAATAGTGGGACGGAATTACTATCTGACGATTTTACACTCACAAATGCAACACTAAGGGAACTACAACGTGAAATCGAATCTCTAAAACCTAAGAAAGCTCCGGGTTATGATTTGATCACCGGAGAAGTTCTCAAAGTTTTACCTAGAAAAGCAGTTATTAAGCTTTTACATATTATAAATGGTGCGATCAGATTAAAACACGTGCCGAGCCAATGGAAAGTTGCGGAAGTCATTATGGTTTTAAAACCAGGAAAACCACGAAATGAAGTAAAATCATATAGACCAATTTCGCTTCTTCCAGTCATATCCAAAGTTTTCGAGAGGATATTACTAAGGCGTCTACAACCGGTTATAGAAGATAATAATCTTATCCCTGGCCAACAGTTTGGGTTCAGAACCAAGCATTCGACGATTGACCAAGTGCATAGAATTACTGACGTAATCGTGTTAGGCAGGGAAACGAATACTCGGAGCTTAAAGAAATTTCGGCAGGCGTACCGCAAGGAAGCGTCCTTGGACCGGTTCTCTGTCTTTATATACTCGCGATATACCAAGAGAAGATGGCACTACCCTTGCTACGATCGCCGACGACATCGCTATCCTTGCAGTAGGTAATACGATCGAAGAAACGACTGCAAAACTACAAACCGCACTGAATAAAGTAAATGAATGGACGAGGTACTGGCGGATCGCCCTCAACGAAACTATACTAGAAACGACGATATCCACAGGGATCTCGGAATTCCTACAATCGAAGCTGAAACTAGAATCTTCGCGCGAAAGCATAGAAACCGACTAATCGGAAATATCAACAATACAGTCCGATAAATTTTGGATGAGAGCAATTTATTGCGCCGACTACAAAGAACGAAACCTTTCGACTTGGCAAGATAAGGATTAACCGCGTCCTAGTTGAGGAACACGCAGGATCTGTCAGTGAAAAGTAACCTGTCAGAAGTTTTTTAATTCGTGATAGAAAAATTGCTTGATAAGTTATATCTTATTTGCAGTATCTAACAATCTACCGAAGGGTGGTGTTTTTAGTCAGTAAAAATTTGACACTATGAGCACGCGCTTACTATGCTCATAGTGTCTTTGAGAGATTTTCACCTATCCTCGAAGAAAAAAATCGTACAAAATTTCGAACTCCAGATATTTATTCTCATCATAGTTTACATGGTTTACATAAATAAACAAAGAATAATTGATAAATATTAAAAGTCATCTGTATTTTATAAGAAAAACAAGACTTGAACGCACTGGGTATTCTATTTGCCAAATGCAAAATTAAGGTGAGTGAGTAATGTGGGGTAATATCAAATTAAATACAATTATTGATTTGGTTAAAATAGTAAATATTTACTTAAACAAAAAGAAAGTAGAAAAAGTGAAAGACAGAAAAATCAAAGAAAATTACAATATGAAATGAACATTGGCTAGGCTTTTATACCACAATAATAAATCAATTTTTCAGCCCTATTATGGCTATCAAATATCAATTATTTGATATTTGATAACCTCTATCAATTCGTCGATGATTTGGTATTATGAGTATCAATTGATCATTTTTACCCCATTGTGAATGCTAATCAAAATATCATTGAGAATGGGTACTATTTTGAAGTTTGACGTTTCTAATTGGTTTTTGGTTTTTGTTTTGTGGCAGAAGTCTAATTTTGGTGAAATAATGTAAGTTGTTTTTATTAAAGAAAATCCGCCTTTTTCTTAACAATTGTTTATTTACTTAGGAGTAGAGTGGTAAGCAATAAGAAACAAATCGAAAAATTGATTGAATTGATGGAAGAAAGTCCGGACATTTCGGTCTAAAGTTTTTTTTTTTAATAATAGGCACAAGGAAATAATTTGTATGATTCGATATCAATAGAAATTTTGAACCGCCCGAATATTTGATATGTATCAACAAGAAATTTGTGGTTGATAGAAAATTTGATGAATATCAATTTTTTTGACGACCGTAATACCAAGTTTACAGATAAAACTATTCACAATAGGTCTTAAATCGAATACAATTCACAATTCATCAAAAATGTTGATAGATTGATAACCATAATACCGATTCGTTCATTTTGTTGATACGTATCAATTATTATCAAATATCGTGTTGATATTTGATAGCCATAATAGGGCTGTTTGACTATTGAAATATCTAACGAAAATAGCCACGCTTTTACCTTGGTCAAAAACAAATGTCGTACTTTCAAAACTTTTACTTTTGAAAATTAAATTTTTCTTGGTAGGTACATACGAATTCAACGAAAATTCATTCTCGATGTAATCTGGTCATTTCTGAATTTTTCTCTGAATTACCATACAAGAGAATTTCAGTGCTGGGGAAAGGGAAATTGTCTGGCTTTTCCGTTGAGTTCCCTTTCTGGACACAACTTATTTGAATTTTATATAAGAGTTGAAATAGTTTCTCGTCAAAGATCTTCTAAGGAAGTAAAAGCAATCATCAGTAGAAGAGGTTGAAGATTTAAAGAAGATAAAACAAGGCTTTATTTATTGCAGATGAGTTTTCTTTGGTGAAACAAGGAAGTTTCTCATGTTATCCTCTAAAATTTCGCACCGATAGGATGTGTTAGCTACCCGAAAATTAGCCCGGCTAAGAAATCAGTTAAGCCCGACACTGTTGCGTGAGGACTCCGGTGCAAATCCCGGTTCGCACAATTAAGCCTTTGCCAATTGTGCGAGTTGTTGGTGAGTATTGTAAGACAGGAGTATATTGGAAAGTGGTGAAGGGATTAGTAGTTTAAAGGCATAAACCAAGTATATAATAGACTGACAGATTCATCCAAAAAAGAGGGACTGCGTACAATCTAAATTTGACCTTGAACTCATGTATTTGTGCTTATGGGCACACGCATACTTGGAAAAAAAAAAACATTTACATTTTTGTGTTTAAACCGGATGCCAGGTAGCTTGAGATAGATTCTCATTTCAATATCGAAGGGGGGCTGTGTTGTAATAGTAGTACGGTATAAGGAGAAGTAAATTTTTTTAAGTAAGTTTCTTAACCAATTTTCCTTTCACATTCCCATTTCATTCGATATTCGCCGACGGTTTCTCTTTTGACTGTTTTGTAAATATTATCGATATTTTAAACAACTAACAACAGCATTAAACAAAACTGACAACCAACCCAAGAAGAATTTTGTGACTATTACCCAAATATACTATGTATACATGACTCAATTTTGTGTCGATGAAAGCATTTCAATAAGATGGTAACAATTTGACATTTTTGTTACCATTAAAAGGTATACAAATGTCCTTTACTGTAACATATCAAAATACACGAAAACTGTGAAGTTGAAGTTGAATTTTACCACTTATCAGCTACGCTTATTGACTGCGCACAGTCTCATTTGTGACCATTGAATATTACTTTGTATATAATTTTTTGGTGCTTTTTCTGCAAACAATCTTCACACATACTACAAACTAATGTCTGCTTTACGTGTACACAGACGAAGTTGGTATAGCATTTATACTCAGAAACACACCATGCACCTTTGTAGTTTTCGATTTGGCTTTTCACATTTTGATCTGAGATTTCAGATTTCTGTTGTCTATTCGAAATAATTTGTTTGGAAAATTAAACTGGAAATCCACATTTACAATAACGCATTTCGAAGTAAGTGAATGTATAAAATAGTTTCCATATGCGAAAAAATAATTTTTCAGTTAAAAATGCAATCCTTCAAAAGCTACAGAATTCGTAACCGCCAGATGTGTGTCATACACATTGGGATTGGTGAAATTATGTGTAAATATATATATTTTAGATTTTTTTGCGTATTATTATATGTTTATCTTTTATTTAATATTCCCCCAATAGTAACAACTCTCATTTTAAACATTGTATTGAAAAATGCTTGCAATTGTAGTACAACATTAAAGTAAATAACGTTTCTAGTTTACTTTTACTATTTACTTGAGATGCACTTTCTGTCTTTTTAATGTATGATGTTTTTCTTATTTTAGGCATTATTTTCAACAATAGTGCGAGATCCAAGAGTTGTTGTAAACCATAGAAATCAATAATCTATATAGATAATGCGGCCAAAATCAAAAACGCCTATTATAAATAGTAGGAAACAAATTATAATACTTTCTGAATTTAGTAAAAAAAACTGAAGTAGATTAAATTCGAAACAAATAATTAAGTATGCAAAATAAAATGTTGTTGTAAAAATAGGAGAAATATAAGAAAAGCTAGAATATCTTTAATTTCAAATATTTTTACACCAAAATTTGATTAGACACATTCGGCCTTACTAATAATCAAACACTTATGTCGACGATTGCTAGTTAGCAGCTTTGGTAAAAATGTACAGCATTAGTGAAATAGTACCAATAAACAATTAGACCTCCACATTTGCTAGTGCGACACCTTTCTTAAAATTTATTACATTTTTTGTCATCGCAGAATTCAAATTTCATAATTTGTTTTAGTGAAAAACAAGGTCAATGTTTTATTTCAGAACGAGGATTTTATTCTTAGAAAAGGAATATATAAATGGCAAATTAATTTGCCCAACAGATATCTTTCAAAGGTCTTTTGAAGCTTATTATAAGCAAAAAACAAAACACAAAATATCAGCTGATCTGTCAAATATCATATGGAAATCAGTGATGTCCTCTCCTTCGATCGGACACAAATTTTGGTACTTTTTATAGTACACTTTCCTTTGTTTTCTAATCCTTCACGATTGATTTATGAGTGAATTTATGTCGGAACACAGTTTGTTAGGCTGACTATGCAAATCGAAGCTTTTTGATCTAATGATTGATTGGTTAGCAAGTGAATATTTTTAAAAAAAAATAAATAATAGCCGGTAAACAAAATTTAGAATAAATTAAAAACTCACGTAGGAAGCCAAAAGCGTTTTTAAATGCTGTTGCAACGCAACAAACATCTTTCACCCCATCTTCGCTTCATCTGATCGACAATTCGACCAAACGTGACAAGCCGACGGCAAAACGCATCCCAAGCAGCAGTGTTCCAATCGTCACTTGCTAAAAGCATAAAGCCGACGGCAAATACGCATCGTTCATGCGAAATTTGGGAGATCATCGCTTAGAAGGAACTTGGGCGCGCAGAAAAGGCAGCGACAAACAGCTCCAAAATCTCAGCCGGTGTGGGAGGCAACGTAACAAAAATCTGCATGTAAAAAAATGCTATGTTTATGCAAATTGGCTCCTCCCACTGAGCGGCTCTCACAAAACGCCGAACGGCGTACACATGTGTGAGTCACAGATGCACCCGCTTGTCGACAAAGAAGCAAAGGCGCGGTGCGGATGCTGCCAAGCGGAACAATCATAGAGTCGTCACAGCCAGCAAGATCCGCAAGAGGTCATTGACCAGCTAGAGAAGCTATTTTACAATCAGCTGGACTTTTGGAAGGTTTCGTAATGGGTTAAACCAATTACTGCAGATTATTCCCAGTTTATCCGACAGTGTGACAAGACATTCAATATACCAATTTAAAAATACAAGTACTCACAAGTGTTTTTTTTGTCTATGTTATATATTACTTGGGTTAGTTCCGCGTACTAGATTCCTTCGGCAATTGAATCGGCACTGGAATCAGTTCGATAATGCATTTTTGCTAGTGTCCTTGCGATACATTTGGTCCTTCGAGCCGGATTAAAGGATCTAGACGCTTCGTTGTAAAATAAAACTATTTTCATTGAGTGCGTGATAACATCTAATTGTGAACAATTCATCGTGTGCATTGGATCCATCATCATCATAAGTTGTTGCGGTCCTTGTCATTCCCTGTGGATATTTTTCTGGACTTCGAGAAGCTGGTGCAACGAGGGAGCAACGCTCATTATCAGGTGTGTGGCATTTTTTATAACATATAATTATCATTAATTTATCGATCCTCGTTGATCTAATATAATATATCGTGTGTTGGGTGCTTTTCTTGTTTACCATTACTCTTCGTCGCTCTTTTAACATGAGCAAATCTAAGATCTCGAACTTAATCGATTCAATTCAAAATGTCTGCATTGATCTCGAAGCTGATTATAAGGCACACATAGACCTTGACAAATCAGCTAAATCTATTTTTATGGCCGAAGCGCGCTTAAAGAATTTGGAGAAAGGGTTTGATGACGCTAGGGCTCTGCATCAGAAAATTGTCGCGGCGCCTAGTGAAGAGGCAAAAGTAAAATATATGGAGTCCCTTGTATTTCACAAATTGAAGGAACTCTATTACACCTTTTCCTCCGATTTGAAGGAGCAGTTATATAACGCTGAAAATCTAAATCAAACTCAAGGATTGCTTAATAACTCAACCGCAGGATCTAAGGCCCCTTTGATTGAGTTGAAACTTCCCACGATTAAAATTCCTACCTTCGCTGGTTCTTTTCAAACGTGGCCAGAATTCAAGAGTTTGTTCGAGAGCTTAATCAGCAAAAATTCATCGTTATCTGACGTTCAGAAGTTGCACTACTTAAAGGCTAATTTAAGCGGTGAAGCCGAACGGTTACTTCGAAACACTTCGATCACCGAAGGTAATTTTGAATCAGCATGGGCTACTCTAGTCAAGCGGTATCAAAACCTACGGTTGTTAAAGGACAACCAATTTAAATTACTGTTTGATCAGCCGAAGCTGTCTCAGGATTCAGCGGACGAAATCAAATCGCTTTTAGACACCACAATTGAAGCTAAACAGTCTCTTGAGAATCTCGGAGTTAACGTAGATTCATGGGAAGATGTTCTAATTTTCCATACTGTGCAGAAACTTCCGATGACCACTCGGAGTCAGTGGGAGTCGCACATTTCCGCTTATGTGGATTATCCGACATTCAGCACTCTGGAGGATTTCTTGCTCATGAGATCAAGAACATTAGAAATAATGGGACAATGCTCATCAAGTCCATCTCCATCTAAATTTAAACAACCAAGTTCAACCACTGTTCGTACCCACAACTCCATTGTATCAAAATGTCAGATGTGTCAGGGCTCACACTCAATCAGAAATTGTTACAGATTTAAGGCGTTGACTCCACAGAGAAAAAGGGACATTGTCAAAAGGCATAAACTGTGCTTCAACTGTCTGTCACACTCGCACGCTACTCAAAATTGCTCAAGCAATTTCACATGCTCGGTATGCAAACAAAGGCATCATTCGTTGCTGCATGAAGGCGATCCCGCCAACACAAACGCAATGCATGCCAACAATCCAATATCATCATTCGTTGGTCAGCCACCTGATCAACCAAACTCTACTGCTGCTCAATCAGGTTCTTCAGAAACTCCAACCTCCACCAACAGAATCGCTTCAGTACACAATACGTACGTAGCTGAGACCAATCAGTCAAAGGCTGTTTTATTAGCTACTGCGCTTATCAAGGTTGTCACTGCTGTTGGCCAACCGGTGTTGCTGCGAGCATTACTTGATCCAGGATCGGAGGCTTCATTTATATCGGAGTCGGCTGCACAGCGGTTGAATCTCAAACGGACGACGAGCTTCGTTAAAATAATAGGCGTTGGGGAAACAACCAATGGCGTTTCTAAGTCTAAGGTATCACTTACCATCCGTTCAATCGTAAACGATCATTTTTCCACACAACTTAATGCATTGGTTCTACCAAAGCTAACTGCGTGTCTCCCAGGGCACCATATTCCTTGCATTAACTGGATTCACTTACAAAATATTCAACTTGCTGACCCCACCTTTAATAAACCAAACAAAATCGATGTCATATTGGGCTCTGACATATATTCATTGATTCTTCTCGATGGTATTATCAAGGGAGAACCAGGTACACCTATGGCTCAACGAACGGAACTAGGATGGGTTCTCTCTGGTTGCACCTCTGCTGGCAACCAAGACAACGTAACATCTTTACACACAAGGACGGATACGACCGACTTGGAAGACATGATGCATAAGTTTTGGGAACTTGAAGAGGTGACCAGCAAGAGGATTCTTTCGGAGGAAGAAAAACAGTGTGAAACACATTTTAGTAGAACCCACCAGCGTCAACTTGATGGGAAATATGTAGTACAGCTACCTTTCAAGGAGGGCATACGTCCTAAATTAGGTCTGTCATACAAATCTGCTTTTGTTAGATATCTTCAATTGGAAAGAAAATTTCAGTCAAACCCATCAGTATATGAAGAATACAAAGGCGTTATGGACGAGTATAAAGAACTCGGGCACATGACTCACGTAGACCCCACATCATTAGCTTACGCGCACTACTTTCTTCCCCACCATGCAGTTAGAAAGGAATCCAGCTCAACCACAAAAATACGCATTGTATTTGATGCATCTTGTAAGACGTCTGACGGCACATCACTAAATGATCATCTGTTTGTTGGCCCACGGTTACAAGATGATATATTCGATCACATCGCCCGCTTCAGGAAGCATAAAATCGGTTTTGTAGCCGACATTAACAAAATGTATAGGCAGATCTGGGTTTCAACTGAAGACTCTGCCTATCAACTCGTCTTGTGGAGAGATTCGGTGGTAGGGGAGGTAAAACCACACCGCCTCAACACAGTGACATTCGGCACCGCCGCTGCACCATACTTGGCGGTTCGGACACTCCAACAACTTGCTACAGATGAACAAGCAGACTTCCCACTGGCATCAGACATAGCTAAAAAACATTTTTACGTGGATGATGTAATTCATGGAGCAGACTCGGAAGAGGAAGCATTGGAGATGCAACGCCAACTCATAACAATGCTGAGGCTCGGAGGATTCCCATTACGAAAATGGGCCAGCAATAGTGAGAGGTTATTGGCAGCAATTCCAGATGAAGACAGAGAGGTTCAGCTCCCGTTGTCATTTGACGAAGACAACGCCATTAAGGCCTTAGGAATTCAGTGGCATCCCGGAAAGGACATTTTTTCATTTAAAATAAATTTACCAGCTGCAAGGATAATGGACCAGCAAAACTCACAATGGTCAAAACAATGGACGGATGACATTGTGACACAACTACAAGCAAACCGTACTAAATGGCATTTCAACCCACCGGCTGCTCCGCATTTTGGCGGACTCTGGGAAGCTGGCGTGAAATCCATGAAGCATCACTTAAAGCGAATCATCGGCCACTACACTCTGACCTTCGAAGAGTATGCAACCGTCTTAGCGCAGATAGAGGCATGCCTGAATTCACGGCCGCTTTGCCCATTAAGTGAAGATCCTGATGATCTATCCATTTTGACTCCAGGACATTTTTTAATTGGGAGCTCCTTAAACACGACACCCGAAAAGGATTTAACCGACGTCAAGTCCAATTATCTAGACAGATGGCAGCTTATGCAGAGGATCCAGCAGGACTTCTGGAAGAAATGGAAATCTGAGTACCTCGTGCGGCTCCAACAGCGTCCAAAATGGCTTACGTCAAATATTAAAATCAAAGTAGGACAACTGGTGATACTGCCCGACGAACAAACGCCCCCCACTCTTTGGCGACTTGCTAAAATTGAGGCCTCCTGGAACAGACGGAAAAATTCGTGTCGTCACTATCAAGACAGCAACGACCTCATTAAAGCGCCCCATTGCCAAACTTTGCTTGCTTCCAATGGTAAACTAATGGCACACACAAATGCACACCCACACACAAATGAACTAAAATATCTTATCATCCATCCTATAACTAACATAATAATGAATTTAATTAACCCAAACTTAATCAACTAACCTAAACTAATCCCTATAAACTATTATTGCCACACACTCTTCACCACACTTTACTCTTCTTTACATGTACTCATCCACCGCCAAACCTTGTCACAAGGCACACTGTCAGCGGATCAGTCAACAAACAACATACATATATCAAGGAGAGAATGCAGACAACGTTCGAAGGCATACATGACTCTTCCTGTGGCCCGGCAGGATGTTGCAACGCAACAAACATCTTTCACCCCATCTTCGCTTCATCTGATCGACAATTCGACCAAACGTGACAAGCCGACGGCAAAACGCATCCCAAGCAGCAGTGTTCCAATCGTCACTTGCTAAAAGCATAAAGCCGACGGCAAATACGCATCGTTCATGCGAAATTTGGGAGATCATCGCTTAGAAGGAACTTGGGCGCGCAGAAAAGGCAGCGACAAACAGCTCCAAAATCTCAGCCGGTGTGGGAGGCAACGTAACAAAAATCTGCATGTAAAAAAATGCTATGTTTATGCAAATTGGCTCCTCCCACTGAGCGGCTCTCACAAAACGCCGAACGGCGTACACATGTGTGAGTCACAGATGCACCCGCTTGTCGACAAAGAAGCAAAGGCGCGGTGCGGATGCTGCCAAGCGGAACAATCATAGAGTCGTCACAGCCAGCAAGATCCGCAAGAGGTCATTGACCAGCTAGAGAAGCTATTTTACAATCAGCTGGACTTTTGGAAGGTTTCGTAATGGGTTAAACCAATTACTGCAGATTATTCCCAGTTTATCCGACAGTGTGACAAGACATTCAATATACCAATTTAAAAATACAAGTACTCACAAGTGTTTTTTTTGTCTATGTTATATATTACTTGGGTTAGTTCCGCGTACTAGATTCCTTCGGCAATTGAATCGGCACTGGAATCAGTTCGATAATGCATTTTTGCTAGTGTCCTTGCGATACAAATGCCAAGCAACGAAACAGTGCTTGTAAAATCTAGTACTGATCTTTTAAAAATTGTTTAGCTCATATTACTTAATTCGGGAAACTTATGTCGTTTTCAATTGGGCAAAGAGAAGCGTCCGGGTGAGTCCGGAATCGAAAAAATCACTTCTGAAACCGTTCCTTTGGCACAAAAAATACTCTTCTGGTGATTCTCAGAAGAGAATTTCGCTTATCGATTTGAAGTCAGAATCCACTCAAGAAGCACTCCCACAAATGTAATTTATGTATTTTATACAAGTCAGCTGACATCCGCCGTAGATTATTTTTTGGCATTTCAAACAGAAGCTGTTTTGTTGTTCCATTGGATCACAGAATGACTGGATCCCCGAGTGAAACCAATGTTAGAAAGCGACAAAATGTTAAAGTCATTCAGAAAAATATAAACCCGCGGACAAGTTTCTACGCGAAAACTGTCATGTGTACTCCTCTATGAATTCACACTAAATAAAACATAATTCTGTTTATCTTGAATTCGCACATACTAGCTACCTGTTATTCCACCAGAAGTTTCTAAATTTTTTATTTCGCGGGGATTTTGCTGAATGCTGACAATTCTTATATCTATATTTCCGCGAAGTCTACCTTTTCACACCAACCACTTGAATCATTAGAAATTGTCATTTTCTGGGAACAAACTTCATTTCCAAAGAGGGTTTGGTTGCAGCCAAATTTCTATCTGAGCCGCTTAATGTACTGAGAGTTGTAGAAAAATGTAGGTATTCGGGTATGCGCTGTCCAATCTTAAGTGAACCGGTATTTTATTCTCTTTTCGACGACTCTCCAGAAAGTCTTGGAAACATCGTAAACTTATATCAAATTTATTTTTTACTCGTATGCACTCGTAACTTGCAAATTATTTAAAACGGAAAACCAATCAAATATTTTATTTAATGAAAATATCGAAATATATATTTCAAGTGTTTAGAAATAAAACAAAAATGCAATATTATTCAATTTTGTGCATGCAATTGTAAAAATTTGTCTTTGCTAAACTTAGAAACAACTTGCATTGTTGTATTTCAACGAATAAAGTCCGAAAACATCTACAATTTACTAAAATTAGTTTATAATAATTGTAAACGTTCAGGCTGAACAAAAGTGTATTTAAATTCGCTCCTATTACGAAATTCCATACCGCCATTTTTGGGGGTTGGTCAACACTCCTCTTGAAAATGACATTTAGGGAGGATTTATTTAGCTAATGCCCGAGATAAACATGGGTTTTTGAACATTAATATTTTACCCTACAGTTAGCGATATTCTGGCAACAATATTTGTTTATTGGTAAAGGGATTTTGGAAAGTGTGGAGTCTTTGCGCAAACTGCCAGACTAAAGTTGATTATTGGTAAGGCCGATTAGGTACATCAATGTTTTTTTAATAAATACCTACCATGTTACATAAATAGGTATATCAGTTTGCTGAACGATCTTGAGAAACGGACCCGTCTATTGGCCGCCGAGATAGTGTGATTTAACGCCTCTAGACTTTTTTATTGGGCTACATGCTCACTTTATTTTGTCACTTTTAACAAACTAGACTAGTTTCTTATTATTTTAACCAAAATTTGTTGAATGTTTTCATACTTTAAAAGTATAAAATCAATAGAATGAATCATTTATAATTATGACTTAATTATAATAAATACATAAAAAATACATTTCTCAATGTATGTGCACGTACATGCACCCTGTCCTCTATGCCTAAATAGCCAAACGGCAGGTAAATGACCGCTTTCTGATTCTAATTGAGATCGAAACTTCTTTTGTTCCAAAAGAAGTCATCCGATTTTGTTTAGCTCTCACTTTTTTCTAAATGAAAAACTTCGATTCTGTTTTTTGATTATGTTTATTTGAAACTTTAGAATTTCATTGGTCAAGTCGAGAAGATGATATCAGCCAAATGGGCGCCGTCACAATTGATTGCCACTCGGCGAGAACTTCGGGCTGTTACAGTAGAAATACGAATGTTACTTGAGATTTATTGATCAAGTAGTTTTAGTTTTTATTATATAGGAAAATTAATTATATTTTTTCTTAGTTATTCCTGAAACATTGTAGAGACTACATTGTATACTCATCTTTCTATTCATAAAGAATAAATCTAATAGGTTATGGGTCTAGACGCGAATTCAGGAATATTGCGTAAAGAATAATTAGAGATATTAATAGACAATTTATAAAGAATAAACAAAATGGATTTTGCCAAGCACATAAGACCATTAACTAACGAATTGGATTGGCCCATCTGGAAGCGAAAAATACGAGACCTGCTTGATTACCATGAAGGAGCATTGGATGTCATAGAGAGGAAGTTGGTGAAGCTATCTTCCTTAGATGAAAATGCTACGGCAGTTCAAATCAAGGAACACAAAGACAAGTGTGATTTGTACCGCAAGGCTAACAGCCACGCCAAGTCTAAGATAACTAGTTCAGTAACTGATGGAGTATATCAGAAAATTATGGACAAAGGGACAGCTCAAGATGCATGGGAAGCGTTAAAGCAACAGTTTGAAGCAATATCTAAAGACCAGCTGTTCAAGATCTGCACTGATTTATTTAAGTTCAGTTGGACGGCAGGAGAGGATGTTTCCACACACATTGCTAAGCTGAGAAGCTTGTGGAATGAGTTGAACAATGGGCTTGTTGGAAGAAACGAAAATCGATTACCCGATTTAATATTAATATGTAAGATATTGCATATTCTACCCAGCAAATTTGAAATGTTTCGGTCTAGTTGGATGCTACTAACTAAGGACGAACAAAGAACGTTTGATGAGCTAACAATGCAACTATGTTTGTTCGAAAGAAATTGTGCAAAGGATGTCAGTATTGAGAAGTTTGTCCAAGACGCACTTGTAGTAAAAACAGATTCTAGAAAACAAGGGGGCAAACTAAAACTTAACAGCAATTGGTCCAGAAATCAAGATAAATGTAATTACTGCAATAAGAAAGGACATTGGTTACGGGACTGCAGAAAGTGGGTAGCTGATGGACGACCATCTAAAAATAAAATAAGGGATGGTGGTGAAAGCAATGCAGTTGATACCAATGTGTCTTTAGTCTCTATTTCTAATGAAGTGAATACAGCAGACACAAACTCAACAGATTGGTGGATTGACAATGGAGCGACAAGGCATGTTACAAATTGTCCAAATAAATTCATTGAATTCGAAGAGTTTGGAAACTCGTGTAGCATAAAAGCAGCTAGAACAGAAACTCTAAAGGCACTAGGAAGAGGAACAATTCGAATGCTATCAATTGTAAATGGTCGAAAGAAAAGAATTACGTTGGAAGATGTTTGGTATGTTCCAAGTATTTCATGAAATTTATTTTCTGTTTTAGCAGCTCAAGACAGAAACCCAAACAGTGAGTTTAAGTCGATAGCTACCAAATGCTATCTAAAGGTTGATGGAAAGACAGTGCTGTGCGGAGTTCGCGAAGTATGCGGATCGTTGTACAAGGCCTCCATCAAACCGATTTTCTTAGAGCAAGAGGTGAAACTAAATATAGCTGTAGCTGATTGTTCAATGTTACAACTATATCACGAAAGGTGGGGACATCAAGATAAGCGACACGTCAAAGAGATGCTTGAGAGGCTGTTAGGCATAAGAGTCAATTTGGACAACGAACTTTGCGAACCGTGCATTTATGGCAAAGCACATCGTTTACCATTTGGTACAAGACAGAAATCAACTAAACCAGGTGAACTAATGTCAACAGATTTATGTGGGCCATTTCATGAATCTTTTCAGAAGAAAAGATATTTAGTTGTTTTCAAGGACAGTTATACCAAATTTCGGTACGGATTTGTAATCAAGGACAAATATGAAGTGAAGGATGTGTTGGAGCAAATGCTCATACATGCAAAAATACAAGGACATTCAATAAAGGAATTATTAAGCGATAATGGCGGAGAATTTGATAATTTAGAAGTGAGGACAATACTTCAAAAGAATGGAATAACTCAAAGACTGACAGCTCCGTACACACCAGAGCAGAACGGTGGTAGTGAACGAGAAAATAGAACAATAATTGAAATGGCAAGAACTTTCAAATATTCTAATCCAGAAATTCGATTTCCAGAAGCTATTTGGGCAGAGCTAGTAAATTCTGCAGTGTATATTTTGAACAGAACAGGTAAATCATTAGTAAAAGGAATGAGTCCGTATGAGCTTTGGATGAATAAAAAACCAAGGACTAAACATCTACGTATTATCGGATCGATTTGCTATATGTATACATGTTCCAAAACAAAAGAGAAGAAAGATGGATGAAAAAGCAGTAAAGGGATATCTTGTTGGATATGATGGTGAGGAGCGGTACAGAATATATTTAGAAGAAGAGCACAAAGTTGTTTTGTCAAGAGATGTACAGTTTCTGGAGATGCCTAGTCAGACTAAATGTGAAGTAAGAGTTGAATTGCCACTTCGAGATATAGAACCCCAAAAAGAATGTATAGAAGAAAATTCAGAAGTAGAAGAAGAAGAAAAGCAACAACAAGAAATTTATGAAGACACAAAAGTCGAAACAGGAAGTAAGCAATCATAGACAAATCATACTGAGACCCCCAACTCACAATCCTCTTGCCGCTGGCCCCCTCAATTTATTTTCAAATTCGCCATTTTGTTTTCCCATCGGTGTTATGTCAATTTAGAATCCGTGTGACATGCAAAAACATACAAAAAATACAAAAATAAATGCTGCCAGCCTCGGCAACAGTGGGGAAATGTGCTAGAGTTCGGGAATACCACATTTTTACATTACTGAATGCCATTGGTTAGTTATTATAAATTGTTAAAAAGCGAATAATTCGATTTTGTTGGTCAATAAATCTATCTAATGGAGATGTTATATACTAGAAACTTATTAGGACAAACATGGTTGCGTATTTTCTGCTTTTGAATATCTTTAACTTCGATTTCATGTGTAATTTTTTTTAGATAACTGAAGAAAATTTGCTCAAAATGTTTTCATTTTCATTAAACCAATCTACATTGTTTATTTTTCATTAATATTTTAAGCGAATGTACACTTATTCCTAAAAATAAATATTACCCACACGTAACGAATAATTTCAAATTTAACGGATAAAATTCTATGAACGCTGGCAGCAACTTTGCCAAAAGCGCAAGTGGCATATGCATGGTGTGAGTGTGTTAGTGGGCCGGAATATTTGAAGTTACGTGACATTTGTCACTACGAATTTCTATGTAACAATACTAGCGCACTTAGCATTTGCCACCCCATAAAAATATAGCTTGTAGGCAAATCGGCCGAAGTTGGTGGTCTCAGTATTGTCTCTGGTAGCAATGACGAATATTGTGTTACAATAAAACTCGTGATTGTCTGATGCTCGACTGACGACCGATGTTCGACTGACGACCCGTCGTTCCAAAAACCTACTTCTTCGTGCGCTCCGGGGTCAGCAAAGTAATTCTATCCGCATCACGTATTCCTGCACTCGTTTGTTTATACAAATGGTCGCAAGAATACTTAACATGTGGTGTTGAATTTACTTGTGACCTTTTCGTTTTTGGGACCACAGTATCAGTATGTGTGGTTGCACATGTGCTGTTACTGAGCACTTGAGTGGGTCAGTGTTGTGTGGTTCCTATGTGTTCAACTGGGTTATTCGGTTTGGATGACAAAGTATATTTATGTCATTATGTCACCGAATTGTTCTGTTACACAATATGTGTGGGCACAACAATATGAAACCGGAGCTGATACGGACACGGATTTTTAAGTTGAAGAACGTAATTTTTCGTCTTCATCAAGGCATAATCTTAGAGACCGTTCAATATTAAGAAAACCACAGCGGTTTAACGATTTTGTTATGACAGCAGAGGAGTTTGTCAATTTAACTCAAAATCCTGAGACGTACCAAGAAGCCACCGAAAGCAAACAGAGTGTAGAGTGGAGAAAAGCCATGGACAGAGAAATTACATCATTAAAAGAAAACAAGACTTGGAAACTGACATCATTACCCAAAGGAGCAAAGGCAATACCTTGTAAGTGGGTTTATCGCTTGAAGACGAATCCTGACGACAGTATAGATAAGTATAAGGCAAGATTGGTTGCGAAAGGATTTACGCAGCGTCAAGGAATAGACTACAGTCAAACTTATAGTTCCGTAGCAAAAATGACAACAATTCGTTCAATTTTAAGTATAGCTGCAAGCGAGAAGTTACACCTTGCACAGTTTGACGTGGTGACAGCATTCTTATATGGAGAGTTAGAAGAACTCATTTATATGAATCAGCCAGAAGGATATAATGATCGCACAAAAAAAAGTCTTTGAACTTAAGAAAAGCCTATATGGATTAAAGTAGGCGCCAAGGTGCTGGAATAAACGTTTTGGTAGTTTTTTATCAAAATTGGGATTAAAAGCAAGTGAAGCTGATTCATGTTTGTATATCCGGGAAGAAGAAGGAAAGATGCTCATAATAGCTTTGGACGTTGATGATGGTCTGGTTGCAGCAAATGATCCAAGAGATTTAGAAATATTTTTAGAAAAGCTGAAATGCGAATTTAAAATTATATCAAAGAAAGCTGTATACATTTTGGGACTTGAAATTGAACAAGAGGAAAACAAAATTAAAATAAGTCAAAAAGCACATGCAAGTAGGATTCTCGAACCTTTAATTTTCAAGAGTGTAAGCCGATTTCAACGCCAATGTTAAAGTGTTCTGAAATTTCAAGAGCAGGGAAAGAAAATGTAAAGAAGCATAACTTTCCCTACAGGCAAGCAGTTGGCGCTTTGATGTATCTGATGCTTGGCACATGGCCAGATCTAGCTTACAGTATTGGTTTTCTTTCAAGATCACTGGAAAATCCATCTGTAGAAGATGGCGTGAAAGTTAAAAGAGTTTTATATTGCGGGGACTCTTAATTTTGGAATAACTTACCACAAAAATTTAAAAAAAAAAGGTATTCTGGAGTGCTTCAGTGATGCTGACTTTGGTGGATGCACTAAAACAGGTCGATCAACATCCGGGGTAGTTGTCATGTATGCTGGAGGAGCTATTTCATGGCTTAATCAAAGACAAGCAATGGTGGCAACCTAAACTATTGTGTCGAATGTTGTCCTTGAGGGCAACGAGAGATGAGGCGACCCGGGAACGCCGCCTTTATAATATCGGTTGTGGCTCGCGCAGTGTGTGCCGTGGCTCCGTCATGATGGAACGACATCTCCTCCAGTCCTAATTCGTCCAATTGCGGTAGAAAAAACTCGGTTAACATGACCCTATAGCGCGCACCGTCCACTGTTGTCGTTTGACCAGCGGCTTTCTCGAAAAAAGATAGCGATAGTTTTGCTTGTTCACGTTCCTGCTGTGGTGGAAATTAGCCTCATCGCTCATTATGAATTTGGTCGAAAAATCGTCCACCTCGTTCTCGAGATTGAGAATGGCTTGGGCGTAGGTTACACGCGTTTGGTGGTCGACAGGCAGCAGCTGATGAACGGACTGGACTTTGTACGGGAACATGCGCAAGTCTTTGACCAAAATTCGGAATTATTGTAGGAAAAAAATATATTACTTTATAACCCCGTGAATTTTTTACAGTTTATTGTTTTACAATGTGGCTAGTAAAAGGATATTGAAGGAGTTTGGAATCAGAAACGGACTTGGAACAGGAAGTGGATGGGAACGGAAATCGACAGGGACAGGAGTGTCGAGAGCGAAGAGCTTGGCACGCTTGCTCAGCACGGCTCAGCTCGCCGGAATGATGTTCTTGCTCCCCACCGCTCGACCTAACCAACTACAACATGCCGGACAAACAGATGAATCACCGCACCGAGGGACACTGTTGTTGTCGTTCAGCGCTGGCCCTTTCTCACCCCTCCTGGAAATTCGTTGGCCGATATTTGAATTTTCCCTTAGTTGGGGATGCTGCTGCCGGATCACGTCATCCGAATGGGTTTTAGCTTCCCCTTCACACCCCTGAAAATTTGCCAACTTCACTTTCTCGTGAGCGACTCCTATTTCATACGCACACACGATTGTTCTTTGGGCGTGGCTCAACGAGCATAATTAACCATTTTAAAATTTATCGGATAGACTCCCTGGGTGAGCCAACAATATTAACAAAAAAAGAAACTTACAACCAGAAAAGGTAGGGAAGGTTTGGCCATTTTAAACCAACAACAAACAAAAACTTCGTCGGGGACTACCATCTCCGCCCCTTACTTCTATCGCGGAAATTTCGGTTTCCTACCTAAATAGAGCTGTATTTGGTAGTGGTCAAAGCTGGTGCGCGGGCCAACGAGGTGGTGGGCGGTCAAACGATACTTATTACAAGTAGAAATTAGCAACTAGCATTACTAAAAAAAATATAACATTTTTTGTAGACTTAAGCCAAAAAAACAATGGATACATACAAAACTTATAACTAACCTAATCTCTAAATCGTGCTACGGTAGGATCAACTATTATCTTTTCCTTTTAAATATAATGTTTAGCTAAATCTAATCACTTTGTTGCTCTGTCTTAAAATACCAACTTTAGATTTCTAGTTTGCGACGTATTCATCGGCGGTCACCGCGATCGCTTCTACTTCTCGTCAATCCCAGCTGACCTACACACCGGAAGTACCGAAAGCACTGGTAAACTCGATTCGAAATCCCGCCTCAGATGCCTTTTTGGTGTTTACGTATGGTGGGCTTGAAGGCCAAGCGGACGAGACAGGCCAAAGAGATCGGATGAGGTATTGTATTCCTCAAACATCAGGCGGCCACGTCGGATTAAGTGATTAATGACAGCCACTCGGAGTGTCCTATTCAAACACTGGTAAGAGCAATAATTTTTTTTCCTAGCTAAATCTATCCAAATCACTAACCCCCTTTTTTCTGCACTCGGCTCCAACAAAGCAACTCACTCTGATAGCCTTTTTTGTGTTTTTTTTATTGTTTCTCCTGGAGCTTTAATACTTTTACGTTCGAGTATCTACTCATTTTTACATCATTCGATCGTTACTTTGGAAATTGACCCTTTTTTCTGTCTAACGTATTTTTTTTTTTATTTATTTAATTTTTTTGTCTTTTACATTTTACACTTGCAAAGCAGAGATATTCGGGACCTTCGCAACAACTACTATATCATAGATGACCTCTACGACCGACGGAATAGCAACACAATGGTTCGACCACAAATCGAACCATCGACCGAGGGCAGAGATTATCTTCCTCCCCCATTCTCCCTATCCGTACTCCGTTTTTTTTTTTCTTGGAATGCACTTTTGGATTGCTAAGAGGGGGACATCCTTTTACAGATATCATTTGAAAAGCATAGGTACGCCTTTCAAAGTTACCCCTTGCACAAATCGTGTTTTCGAACATCCGCCCCATCTACTGGTGTATAACTAACCATACCTTCCTTAGAATAAGGTCACCTACTCTTTTGAGACATCATGTCCAACGGCATCGAATAGCTTGAGGCGGCACATATTTTGGCTAAAACAAAATTTTCCTTTTGTACTTTGTTTTACTTTTATTCAAAACTCATTTTCTATGTCTTTTCAGGTCGCTGCAACAGCTTTATTTATTTATATTGATTACATTAGCTATTAACCATTTTGTATAATACATGAATAAAAGTACGAATTTAAACTCTTAGAACGCATATATCAGCTGATAGAAACTCACCAATTTTGCAATAACTCTCAGACATTGTTCTTAGCACTCTCTCTTTATATTTCCCACGAAGCGTGGTTATTTTTCCCTTTTCACCGAACTCAAATTTTGATGTTTTTCTCTTCCCACCTCCATGATGCTGAGTTTCAGTAGTTTATTACACCTCCTGTGTCCTGCCACTGCCACTTAGAATTTTTTTTCGCTGCTTCACACGTTTTCACAGTTTAACAGCACAATAATTCGGAGAGGGTATTATTGAAAAAAATTGTGGGGGAAATCGGGGAGACGTAGGCAAGCTTTCAGTCCATAAACTAAGTATTATATAGACCGTTAGCTCTTTCACCTTAACAGAATATGCCTACAAGCTGTTTTCCGTGTTAATATGTGGCAAAGTATGTGTGCCATGTTAAAGTAGATTAGACGCACGCATACACTTGCACCTAGGAACCTGACAGTTCATTCTGTGGTAACATTGGCAAAAATTCAACTTCAAATAATTGGCCGTTATCGGGTCGTGTTAAGAAAACGGTGGGTAGTGTGGTGAATTTAGTACCAAATTTTTTAAAACGCATAGGTATAAATGATTTCTCTTATTTTACCAGGATAATGTATATAGTACGGAATGTTTACATTTATGTTGTAAACAATGGAAATCGATGAACTATATGAATCATCGGCAAAAATAAAAAAATATCCGTTTACTAATCATTATTCGTATGAATAAAAAGAAAATTGTATACAGCAAAACTTAAATGCGTGAGACATATCAGGGTACAAATCAGCAAATATATTTATTTCAAATTTTGCTTATATACATTTTGAGTTTCGTTCTTTCCCGGACATTTTAAAGAAAATAAATTTTCGTTGATTGTGTCTTATAGACTTTTTCTTTTTATTATAAATTCACATTATTCATATTCTCGACATTTTATTTCAAATGTAATTTCATAATTAATAATTTCATTTGTTTCAAATTTTCTAATAAATTTAATTTGTTTTCCATTAATAAACGGAATCTTCATGGAAAGATTGGGCCTTACCAATAAACATTTTTATTTTCGACTCTTATTACGAGTAGTTCACAGTGGTTTTATTTTCAATACAATTTTCGCAATTGTGAGCTTCCGTAAATTTAAAGTCGATACTAAACTCTATAACTCAAAAATTATACCCGAACAGAAATGTTTATATCTTTCCCCTGAAACATATTTTAAATTTTAATATTCTTAATCAAATTTTCTCTTTATATTGGTTGCAGTTTTTCCATCGACATTCGCCGGTGAAATAATTTTTCGCCAAAAACAACAAACGAAAACAAACATAATAATTATAGGAAACAAATATTTTATTTTATTTCAACCAATGAATTTTCACACTTTACTCTTTCATTTATTTATGTTGATTACGTTCGCTATTCTACATTTGGTAGAATACATGTTTCCGTGGTGAAATACAACAACGAATATAAACTCTCAGAACGCATCCATCAGCTGACAGAAACTCACCAAATACACTAACTCTCAGTCAGTGTTCTTAGCAATCTGTCTTTATTTTTCCCACTTAAGCCTAGTATCCTGCTCACGCTAAATTTTAGCGTCCCTAGTCTCCACTTCATTTTTCCACACCAAAGATAAATGCTCGTTAAATTATTAAACATCATATAGATGGGACAAAAACAAATCATGACAGTAAACGTTATTTTAATTATTCACGTACATACAATTTTCGAATTTCGAACTTTAAAGACAATGCATTGTTGGAATCGTTCTTAAACAATAGATATTAGCAAAATTGAAGAAGATATTATCATTGCTGCAGCAGCTCAAATAAGTTCTATAATAGCAAGCAGTGCAGTTTTATGTTTTTTTATCGCACAAATGTTTTCTGCGGTTTCCCCTGAAAAAAATTCAAAGTAAACACAACACAAATTGTTTCCTCCTTTTTTATGTCAAAATTTATCTTCGATTTAATGTACCGGACATTTATTTCGCGATCTTAATGAGTGGAGACTTTTCATCGGCCCATCTATATGAAGTTAAGAATTTAGCGTGCGAACAGGATACTGCTTTGCTAAACTGCCTCGCTAAATTTTATCTTTGTAAACTTCCGACTTTTTTGTATGGAAGATAAAATTTAGCGCGAGCAGGATACTCGCGCTAAGGGTGTTCATTTTACTCTTTTCACTAAACTCAAATTACCTCGATTTTTTTATGAAAAAGACATACTTTCAAAAGTATTTGTATTGTTCGGAATAAAAATCACACAAAATTAATCTTCAATATAAAAATCGCAGTTTCCTAACATTATAATGATCATTTTTTGGTACTAGAAATTGTTGCTAAAGGCAAATCTCCATTTTATGTACATTTAGTGCGTTGATATTCATGGTGAAATGTAGTTTGAATGTATTTTTGTCAAATTATTAATATTCCCACAATTTTGATGTTTTTTCCTTTGACGCACAGAAAGTTTGTGAAAAAAATGTAATTTCCCTCAAAAAGGTAGAGATCCCACGATGTAGGAACACTGCTAAGTGTCAGTATTTTACTACACCTCCCGCCATTTAGAAAATAATTTTTTGCTGCTTCACACTTATTCACAGATAGGAAATTTAAGAGAGAATTTTCTTTTCAAAATTTGCGGGGGGAATGGGGTAGGTGCGCGGGAGCTGACGGTCTATTTAATACTTAGTTTATGTTTCAGTCTATTTCATACTTATTTATGTTGGAAGGGGAGACAACGAGATAAATTTAGATTACTTTCTTTTTGAATTTCAACGTAGTAAAGTAATTTTTTTAACATTTAAAGCAAAGAATATATTAATAAAAACAATGAATTAAAATTATTTTTGAATGTGCAAATGCAGATAAAAATCGACTTTAATTAAGTCTGGCAAATGCTAAAATGTCACGTAACTTCGAAAATTCGGGCAAACCAACACACTCGCACCTTGCATATGACACTTCCGCTGTGGGCAAAGTTGCTGACAGCGTTTATAGAATTTTATCCATTAAATTTGAAATTATTCATTATTTGTGGATATTATTTTTTTTAAGGAAGGAGTGTACATTTGCTATAAATATATATGAAAAATTAACAATGTGGTATTCCTGAACTCTAGCAGATTTCCCCACGGCTGCCGAGGTTGGCAGCATTTATTTTTGTATTTTTTGTGCGTTTTTGCATGTCACACGGATTCTTAATTGACATAACACCGATAGGAAAACAAAATGGTATTTTCAACTGCGAAGTGGAAGTTTACAGGGGATTTATTTAACGAAGACAATTCCCCTGCCCTATCCAATCATATTTGTAAACTGGTCTTCAGACTTCTTGATTAGAGTTTGGGTATGAATGACTCCAGTCTACTGAAGTAAACACGGCTATTACCAAATATATACGATGCAAATGTAACTGTGATGACTCAAGTAAAACACGCTGTGTATAACTTAGTACAGAATTTATTATTTGATGTAGCACAAGGGTTAGCATGTGAATGACGCAAGTATTATGAAATTATAATATATAAGAACTGCTTATTGCTAAAAGCTTTACTGAATAAGTTTAGGCTTAGTACCACATATCACAATATCCCCCTTCAGTTGGTTGTCCCTTACAATTCAAAATTTTACATTAGTTGTGGTACAGTTATACACTATTTTTCCGACTTCTTAAATTATATGGAATTCTTAACGTTTGCTCAGATGTACCTGCGTTTTTTAAGTTTAGATTTATAATTTCAGATTTTTTTACTTTTTCCTTTTCCGGAACTACCTCTTCCTCTTCTAAATTAGGTTCTACTGTATGTTCAATAGGTTTTGCCCTGCTTATAATTAAGTTATCATGTTCATCTCTTAAAGTTGTCGGCATATAATGATTATTCATACTGTCGCATGCACTAATTATCTGATTTAAATGTCTTTTCCATAATTTGTTAGATTCCATTACTTTTACTAAATATGTTTGCATGCCCAACCGTTTTACAATTTTAGCTTTAGTCCAAATTACTTTATTAGTTCTGCTATAATCTTTAACCATTACAATATCATTTATTTCAAAATGTTTTCTTTCTTTGGATTTATAATTTAATTAAACTGAAATTTTCCCGGTACGTTTTGAATGATATTGCAGAAATAGAAGCTCCCGTATCAATTTCCATCATCATGGGAACACTATTCATGCACACTTTTACTGTTATGGGTTCATTTGTCTTTAAACTAGAAGAAACATTAAACAAAGACAACTCAGAACTTTCAATAAAATTAAAATCCTTTTGCGAATTATAATTACTTTGTTTATTTGGACAAACCCGTTGCAAATGTCCTCTATTCTTACACCGCTTACATCGATAGTTCTTGAATCGGCATGTGCTTTCCGCATGATTTGCTAGTCCACAAATTCCACACTTACTACCAATATAGTCGCTACTGCCGCCTTGATGTTTTTGCCCCCGTTGCTGCTGTTGTTTTGCCGTCATTTGTCCACTGCTGCCCCTTTTCCGCGCCTGCCCAATTTGATATATTTCATCGGATGAACTTGGTTCTTGTTTTACGCATACGTCAAGCTCATATTGGTGCTTGACACACTCCACTGCATTTGCGATTTCCACCGCTCTGTCAAATGTTAATTTATCGACACTCTCCAAGAACAGCTTATCTTTCGCCGCTCCCTTCTGCAGTCCCATCACAAATTTGTCGCGAAGAGCTGAATTAAGCTCTTCACCAAATTCACAGCTTATAGAAAGTGATCGCACTCGTGCTGCCCATTGGTTAACTGTCTCGTGATGATCTTTAACTGCGTAGTCGAACTTGTGCCGTTCTGCGAACCCAGAAACGGTGGGTTTAAGGTGATCGTCGAAAGCTTTTCTTAGGTTTGCATATGAAGCCGTTTCCATTTTCACTGGATGTATCAAATTGCTCACTAATTTATATGATTGCTCCGATAAAGCGCTGATTAAAATCGCTTTTTTCTTCACTTCCGCCACTACGTCGTTTGCGATGAAAAACTGTTCCAACTGGGCTTTAAATATACCCCAGTCATTGTGGTTAAAATCAAATTTTTGAACTGTTCCGATAATGGACATTTTATTTTTATTTACTTGTTAAAACGTTTTAATCCTCGTCGCCACTGTGATGACTCAAGTAAAACACGCTGTGTATAACTTAGTACAGAATTTATTATTTGATGTAGCACAAGGGTTAGCATGTGAATCATGCTAGAGAGGACAAACAACTGACGCAAGTATTATGAAATTATAATATATAAGAACTGCTTATTGCTAAAAGCTTTACTGAATAAGTTTAGGCTTAGTACCACATATCACAGTAACGTGGGTAATTATCAAAGCAATATTATACTGTTAAGCGAGCGAATACTTGTTCAGGAAATGCATTTTTTCTTTCACCGCTTCTTTTTTTCCGACTACAAAAAAACTAAATTAAACGAGATCTCTGTAATTCCATCATGTAAATATATCAACTCATTGAATTATCCTAGTTGGAATGTTTAAATAATGTATATGTAGATATTTATAAATGATTGATGGTCATTAATACATCTACTGTTTCCTAGTAGTGTCGAGATCACCCACAGAACAATCTGAAAGACATCTTTTGACTTAATTGTTTTAGGTTTATTTTTTAAAATAAAATATAAAATTATTGTGAGAATGATCAATTTACCGTATATATTGTGTTAGCATATAACTAAAACTTAAATTTATAACCTTTCTCTTAACACAGTGAGATTGCTGAAGAATAATTCTGAAAAGTAGGGGAAAAAAAGCGGTGAAAGAAAAAAGCGCCATTTCTAAAGTTACCCTGCAAATTTAGAAATGTCGCATAATTGAACAAGAATTAACATTATAATAGTGTTGTGATAGGCAACCGCGTTATATTTTAAATGTAAAATTACGAAAGAACTTATTTTTTACCGTGGTACAAGAAGTAAATCTGACAAATCTGAAACTAACACATAACAAAAAAGAAGATCACCAAAAGAAACACAAGAGGAATAAAACAACACAATGTCTATAAAAAAAATTGATTGTTTAGAACACGGCTATAAATCAATCATATCATATTGAGTTAAATTAAACTGGAGAAAGAACTACAGAGATGAATAAAATAAAATGTTTAGTAATTAATAATAATAACTGAAGGTACAGAGAATTGATAAAAATATAGAAACAAAAGTTCAAATTATACACAAACAAATCTATTGGCCCTCAGTCCCCGGTATACCTTAGTATGGTAGGAGGGTGCTATAAATCCCTGGTATTAACTATTGGAGCATGGAATATTCGAAGCCTAAATCAGGAAGGAAAATTAGATTATATAATTAAAGAAGTGAGTAGACTCAAAATAGGTGTTTGGAAATAGCAGACGAACATTGGATGGGAAACGGATATACAATATAAATATATCAAAAAAATGGGGAGACATTCTATATAATGAAGGCTGACACGAACCAGCACACATCCTGTCTTTGCAATTCTTATCAAAGACAGGATTATAGAATCAATAATTAGAGTGTCAACTCAAAGCTAAGTACACTGTGATTAACATAATCCAAGTGTACGCCCCAACAATGGACTGTGAGGAGTTAGTTATTGAAGAACTGGAACAAGCAATAAAACTGACAAAAAAGATCACACTTACAATACGAGACTTTTCAATGCAAAAGTGAGAAAATTTGGAATTGAAGATGTGGTAGGCGGTCACGGTCTAGAATATAACGACTGTCAGCTCCCGCGCACCCATCCGATTCAAACCGCAAATTTGGAAAATAAAATTCTCTATTAATTTTCCTATTAATACATTTTTGAATACTGGGAATCGCGTAACGATATCGTCTCGACGATGCTTCTACTCCGTGTAACAACGAAAAAACGATAATCTTTGAAACGATTGGACGATCATCGTTTCTTGTTGCTAAACGATGGCTAATTTGCAATCGTTTCGTCGTTTTTGGTGTATTTTTTTCAGTTTTAATTAGGTCTGAGAGAAGCATAAACAAAATAATTAAAGGAAGACACACTAATGTTCTTTGAAGGCGACTCGCTCCTATCCAAAGAAACTCATTCTTTGCAAAAAATAAATAAATGGTAACTGCACTTGTTTGGAATATCAAATTAATTTCATTTATTTGTTTTATGATTCCATACTTTGATTTTTAATGCAATCAGAAAAAAAACAATCACTGCATTAATTTTTTTTACAACTAGTTCCTTACCAACAAAATGCTACTACCAAAGCTACATATCTATTATTGCCAAATTCCATGTCAATCAATGACAACGAAGAAAAATAAACAAATTCAAGAAGAAAAAAAAAACAATTTCCATACATTTTAAAATTTTTCCGGTGTCAGAGTTTGTTTACAGTCATGTTCCAACTGTTGAAAATAAAAGCGATGAACGATTCTATTGAACGATCCGACGATGATGTTATATAAAGCAAACTAAAAACGATATCGTTTTGTTAAATCGTTTCGACGATAATCGTTTCAATAATTACGCCCTGGGCTATAAGGTAGTGATGCGCAAGTTGGGCGCAAGAAGGGATTTTCCTTAAGGAATGGAAAATACAACGCCTAGCGTTAATCTTTAAGGGAAAAGTCACACCAACCTCCCATGCAGTCTACAGACCGTTTTACACGACTCACACGGATTTAGAAAAGTGTAATCAACGATCGGAGCAGTCGAGGAGGTGGTCAAAAGAGCGAAAGCCGCTGGCCCCTTAATTTTTTTTTTCAAATTGGCCACTTTGTTTTCCTATCGGTGTTATATGAGTTATATCTGTGGCAGTAAACCATAACCGCTTAACTCAAGTTATGACGAAATTGAGTTTTTGTCATACTCGTGCTGAGCATAGCAAAATATATGCCCACTCAATTTTTGACGTCTGTAACTTTATTCAAACAGAAGTTATAAGCAAAAAACGTAACAGTCTTTTTTTTTAAATTATCATTTGCCATAACAACTTAACTCAAAAAGAATACAATTCCTTAAAACGTCGGTTTCATAACTTAAGTTAAGTTTTCATTATTCTCCATTTTAAACAAAAATTTATCAGGAATAATAACATAAGTCAAGTTAAGAAATCTACAATCTGTTCATATTAAAAACGGTCATTTTTTAATTTTTCTTAAGTCGACCTAGGCTGTTATTTCTCTAATTAGAATAAATATTTCATTTTCTTAACTTGAGTTATGTAAAATCACAGTTCCATTTGTTGATAAACTTATTTTGACTTAAGTTCTTTTGGCAAATCAAACTATGGTTCTATGAAAATCATATATCGAGTTAGACCGTTATTCTGAATTTGAATTTCAAAAATCACATATCTAAGTTGGCTTATGCTTTTTTGCCCTAACCAATTTACTGTAAAAATCGAGGAAACTTGAGTCATAAGTTGAAATAAGTTGTTGCGAACAGTCGCATCTGTAGTGAAATGTTGTTTAAAAGAGAAACGTTTAATTACAAAAGTGCGTAAAATGTCGAATAGAGCTCTGAAAATGGTGGAATTAGCAAGGATGCTTGCAGAACGTACCAAAGCCAAAGGTAAGATTACGTTTGTTTGTTATTATTCTGAGCAGGCATACGATTTAGTTACGTGTAGTATCTATGTAAGCGGTCTAACATTGTGACAGTGCCGTGCAAATATCTATTTCCGCTAAGAGTAGTATACAAAACCAAATGCTTTGTGTAAGATAACATTGGGGTGTCAAATTAAAAATGTCAAAGGAAATATTAAATTAAAAATGTCTGTGAATTGATCTTCATTTGAGCAATTTTTTTTCACTACGGTTGTGTAAACTTCAAGATCATTATTGCCTATAATTCGTATTGGTTTTAGACAAACATGTTTTTATTTTCACGACAATGTCATAAAAGACAGCAGCTTGTACGTGAATTAAATAAAATGATATTAATCCACTATGCATTGTATATGGATTTTTATACAATACCGATTTATATATGTACAATGCACCATGTTTTACATGTCACTGATTTCATGAACTGAAAGTGTCCGTTTAGATAGCTCGCCTATCCATTTAAGCAAAATAAAATTTATCTGTAATAAATCTTTTATACATAGTATTTTCGTTTTAAATGATATCAATAAACAAATATGATGAATTAAAATAAATGGATGGAACGAGTTTTGTTTCTCAACTACTCAATTTCAAAACAAAAATTTTGTTTTTATTACTATAATTTGTTCTAGAAAATATTCGGGGCTGTGAGGGAAGCATTGAGGACGAAAATATTGTCAAATATATTGACAAAGGTAAGAGAACTAATTAGAATCTGTAAGCGAAATGAGTACTCATTCCTAGCACTTAGGAAAAACTAACGAAACGGAAGCTAATGGTGCAGAAAATTCAAACAAGAGTGATCATACATCAACATGGTCAAGTAATGAGAGGTTCATAAACGATCTAGTCCCAAGTTTTGAACCAATTATACCTAACGAAACACAGTCACTAATGAACGGGCAAACTTTTGATGTTGACTTTCTCCGAAGTAAGATAATAAGAGGTTACTCTTAGTTTTAAGTCATCAGTAATAGCTACAAATCATTTACTATTAAAGATAATTTTAAGGGTTATTATCAGTAAACGGATTTTGTTGACCTTGCCTTTTTTTTGCCTTTTTTTACCCATATTGGCTTTTTTTGCCTTTTTTACCAATATTGGTTTTTTCTGCCTTTTTTGGACTTATTTATTAAGTTTATGTGCACTTTCTTCTTAACTATAAAATTTAAAAACAAAATCCGAAACACCACCGAAGTTTTCACCAATTACTGATCTCGCCAATAGAGTACTCTGATGCGACTAGGTGTTACATTGGAAACGAAGCTTTTTGGACAAGCTTTTTGGACTTTTTGGTTTTTTCGTGTCGAAGCAACATTTTTAGATAAGTTTCTTACCAACTGCAACTGCGTTTGTGCGTGAGCTTTCACAGTGCCTACTATTGTTTTGTGTCGTGTGTGAAATTTCCAGTATTTTATTTCTCCGGTATTTGTAACAGCTGTGTATATACGTCTGACAAAACCGTTAGACATCTGTGAGGTATTTGCTCGTCTCATATAGGTTCATATTTCGTCGCAGATTGGTCAGGATAAGAACTTTCCATAATTTACCGATTTTTGTTTGAAAATAAAGGTGAAAATGCCCAAGAACGCGTTGAAAGATTTAATTAAATTGTGGTAAAGTTCGGAAAAGATGACTTTTCCACCGATGGAAAAGTACTCCTTTGTAAATTGTGCAGTGTAAAGGTGAATCATGAAAAGAAGTTCTTTGTTGAGCAGCACATAAAACGATTTAAGCACCAGCAAGCAGTACCTTTGAAGAACTCAGTAAAGACACAAGCAATAACCTCTTTCCTTCGTAGCAACGAGAAAAATGAATTTCACGCCGATCTCACTCGAATGTTGCTGGCATGTGACATAAATTTACACAAGGTAAATCGTCCATAATTCAAAACATTTATGGAAAAGTATGCACAAAAGAAAATTCCAGATGAATCTACGCTTCGGAAAAATTATGTCAAGGATAGCTATAGTGAAGTTCTTCAAAAAATTCGTGTTGAAGTGGGAGACGAAAACATATTCGTGTCGATAGATGAAACGACGGACAAAGCCGGCCGCTGCGTAACGAATGTTATTATCGGGCCGTTGCGTAAGGATGGACGTGGATACTTGCTGACCTCTGAGGTTTTGGAAATGGTGAACTCGACGACAATCTTAACACTTTTTGACGATTCACTGCGATTGCTGTGGCCGGATGGACTTAAGCGCGAAAAAGTGTTGTTATTTGTTACGGACGCCGCCCCGTACATGAAGAAGAGTGGAAAAACGCTTAGAGTACTGTATTCCAAAATGATACACGTGACTTGCGTAGCTCATGGTGTACATAGGGTTTGCGAAAGTATCCGTAGTGCCTTTCCGAAAGTCGATGCCTTAATATCGAATTTAAAAAAGGTTTTTTTAAAAAAGCGCGTCCCGTATTGCTTTTTTTAAGGAGAAGGAACCTGAGCTGCCGCTTCCACCTCAACCCGTAAGTTTGAAAGAAAGGAATATAATTTTAATTTGATTTCATCAAGTAAGCTTTTTTAATTTATTCAGGTGTTGACTCGCTGGGGCACATGGCTTAATGCTGCATCGTATTACGCGCAGTATTTTAGTCGCATCAAACGAATCGTTGTTGAGCTGGAAGATGATGCAAGTTGCGTGACATTTTCCAAAGAATTAATCTCCGATGTATCAGTTCAGGCCCAGCTGGCATACATACAAACAAATTTTGGATTTTTAGTGGACCCGAGCGAACACATATTCGAAAGTTTGCAAAAAACAGGTGATTTCAAGCGTTGTGTTTTGATTTGAATTATTTCTTTAAGCATATCTTTATATTAGGAAGCCCGATTGGAGATGTTTTGGATATTTTGAATGGGATCGACAAGAAATTGCAAAAAGCAAACGGACCAGTTGCTGAAGTTGTGGTGAAAAAGTTCAACGCCGTCTTTTCTGCAAACGAAGGACTCAAGACCGTCCGAGAAATAAATTGTGTTGTAAATGGCACTGGCTCCAAACTCCCTTTAAATGTTGCAGTCGATGACGTGACATCTTTCAATTGGGCTCCACTCGTGTCTGCTGAGGGACAATCGCAGGCGTTTGTTGCCAGACAATTTTAAAATGTATATGGTTGTACAGTGCTATTATAATGCTTAAAAAATGTTAATAAACGGCATTTATGCCTTTTTCACAGTTTATTTTTGCCTTTTTTTGATTTTTTAGGTCAACAAAATCCGTTCCCTGGTTATTCAGGTGAACTACAACATGCTGAAAACATTGAATTGGAAGGTAATTTACTTAATAAACCGGAATGGATGAACTCAGATGATTCATTGGACGATCCAGATTTTAATTTATCTAGTAAGTCTAGTAATTCAAATTCTGAAAATGATGATGATACGATTGCTCTGGTAGCTCAAATAGAACAATCATTAGCAACACCAAAATACAAAAATAAGAAAAAGCTTCGTACTAAACTTCGAAATAGTGGCCAATCATATAAATCTGTTAGTGAAAAGACTGTTCAGCCTAGAGCTTGGAAGCCGTTTGATGTTTGTAGATGTAAATGCAGCGAAAGAATAGAATTTGAAAAAATTGAACTATTATTCAACAGCTACTGGTCGTTAGGAAGCTATGACCAACGAATTTTGTATATTGGTTCCATGATACGTATAGACGACAAAAAATGTGACACCTTGGTCAATGCAGTCAACCGAAAGCGAAAACGCGAGCACACTATGAAGCAGAGACAATACTGAGACCACCAACTCCGACCGATTTCCCGTTACTTAGCCTACAAGCTATATTTTTATGGGGTGGCAAATGCTAAGTGCGCTTGTATTGTTACATAGAAATTCGTATTGACAAATGTCACGTAACTTTAAAAATTCCGACTGACCAACACACTCGCACCTTGCATATGCCACTTCCGCTGTGGGCAAAGTTGCTGCCAGCGTTCATAGAATTTTATCCGTTAAATTTGAAATTATTCGTTACGTTTGGATAACATTTTCTTTCATGGGTAAGTGTACGATTGCTTAAAATATTAATGAAAAATGAACAATGTAGATTGGTTGAAGGAAAATGCAAACATTTTGAGCAAATTTTCTTAAGATATCTAAGAAAAATTTACACATGAAATCGAAGTTAATGATATTCAAAAGCAGAAAATACGTAATCATATTTGTCATAATAAGTTTCTTGAATATAGAACATCTCATTTAGCTAGTTTTATTAACCAAAGAAATCAAATTATTCGCCTTTTAACAACATATAATTACTAACCAATGGCACTCAGTAATGTAAAAATGTGGTATTCCCGAATTCTATCATATTTCCCCACGGTTGCCGAGGTTGGCAGCATTTATTTTTGTATTTTTTGTATGTTTTTGCATGTCACACGGATTCTTAATTGACACTACACCGATAGGAAAACAAAATGGCGAATTTGAAAAAAAACTGAGGGGCCCAGCGGCAAGAGGATTGTGAGTTGGGGGTCTCAGTATCATTTGTCTCTGCTATGAAGTATACGCTGGAAGTTGACGAAAATATTATTTTTAATGTTTGTAAAAAACATTTTCTTCAGTGCTTTGACGAAACTGAGAGCTTCGTTAATTCGGTGATTCAAAAAAAAAAATTGGCTGCCCTTCAATTCCATTTAAAGATTTGAGAGGAAAACATATTCCTGCCAATAAGTATAACGCAGATGTGGAAGAAGAAGTAAGAAGTCATATTTCTAGGTTTCCTGCATATGAAAGCCACTACAGTCGAAGGGACACGTGCAAAAAATACTTACCATCCAGCCTTAATCTTACATCAATGCACCGCCTTTATAAATCAGAATACTCGAATCCGGTAATCTTATCAAAATACTCCCAAATTTATAGAACTATGGGCCGAAAGTAGACACATGTTCTACTTGTGATACTTTTGTTTCGAAGATAAAGGTTGCCGAATCCGAGGACGAAAAGTTCACATTGATTGAACAAAAAAAAAATCATTTGGATAAGGCCGAAATGGCATATGAAGCAAAACGTAATGACAAAAAAAAGGCAATACTATCCAAACATTTTAAAACTTTAGCCTTTGATCTGCAGCAATGTTTGCCAACCCCATTTTTAAGAATTTCTATAAGTTTTTATAAAAGACAACTCTGCACCTTTAATTTAACGGTTCACGATTTAGAGTCCAATAACGCGAAATGTTTCATGTGGCATGAAGCTATGGCCCGTCGTGAGGGAAACGAAATTTCATCTTGCATCTATAAGCTGTTGAAGAGTTTACCTGAAGAGACTAAACACATAGCATTCTACAGCGATTCATGTTCTGGGCAAAACAAAAACTCTTTCGTTGCTGCAATGTTTATTGCATTTGTAAAAAACTCAGAAAATATTGATATTATCGATCACAAATTCCTTGAACCAGGACACACGCATATGGAATGCGACAGCGATTACGCGCTAATTGAGCGTATGAAAAAAAAACGAATGTCCAAATTGAAACGCCTAGAGATTGGTATCAATTTGTTAACAGCGTTGGAAGTAAGATGGAAACAATTGAAATGAAGAACGATGATTTTTATAATTTTGCAAAATTTTCTAAATCTAAATTTTCATGGAAACGAGTTGATGAAGATGGCAACAAATTTACCTGGAACTCAGTTCGGTGGCTTCGCTATTCCAAAAGCTGCAATCAAGTATCCTACAAAAATTCTTTGGAAGTAGGAAAGAGAGGAGCTTCTATAAATCTAAACGACATTTTAATCGGATTTACCAAGCATTTCCCGAGAGAAAAAAAAAATCTCATGGACTTGAAACAGTTCATTAGTCCTGAGTTTCATTCTTTTTATGACAATCTTGCATCGAATATGGACGAGCCAAATACCCATCCCGATTTAACGGATCCTGACAACTCGGAAGATGTTTAAATAACAATGTTGGGCAAAATAATGTATCAATGTACAGTACATATGTACTTAAAACTTATGCATACTAAAAACTTGAATTAATAAAATATTCTTATTACAATATTTTCCTTTGTTTGTATGATACTTTCGCGACCAAAATAGAACAGATTTGGAAAATTAACTTAAGTAAATAAAGTCCGTGGTTTTTTGGTAAGGAAAAAGAAATTAAGTCAACATAGGAAATTTTGTCTTATAACAACACACAGGGATTAACGACCTAAGTCGACAAAAGAAATTTTATTAACTCGACCTAAACTTTTTATTTTTTTAAATATTATTTAAATTTATTCCTAGAGACAATAATAAACTTAAAACCGCTCTCCTGAAAAGTATTAAAAATCGACTTAAGCGGTTATGGCTTGTGGCCACTGATATGTTATATGAATTAAAACATACAAAAAAATGCCAACCTCGGCAACCGTGGGGAATTGTTCTAGAGTTCGGGAATACCTCATTTTTACATTACTTAGTTATTATATATTGTTAAAAGGTGAATAATTCGATTTGTTTGGTTAATAAAACTATTAAAACGACAAACATGGTGGCGTATTTTCTGCTTTTGAATATCATTAACTTCGATTGCATGTGTAAATTTTTCTTAGATAACTGAAGAAAATTTGCTCAAAATGTTTTTATTTTTATTCAATCAATATACATTGTTCATTTTTCATATATATTGTAAGCAAATATAAATTTATTCATAAAAAAAATACTACCCACACATAACGAATAATTTCCAATATTGATATCCAATCCGGATAAAATTCTATGAACGCTGTCAGCAACTTTGCCCGCAGCGGAATGTGTTGGTGAGCCGGAGTTTTTCAAGTTACGTGACATTTGTTAATACGAATTCCTATGTAACAATACCAGCGCACTTAGCATATTACTAGCGCAAACATGATAACTCATACCTATTTTTTTTTGCACTGTTTAATTTGGCGATGCCCACAATAAAGGCACCGCTCAAGAAGAAGGGCCTAGGGTCAGCAGGTGCAGCGCAGGGTTCAATCCTCGGACCCGATCTCTGGAATATATTCTGTGAATCATGAATCCTACTTCATATTTTTCCGGTTTGCGATGACTTTTATTGAAGTTCCTTGACGACTTTGCAACTTTTGAACGCGCTGCTCTACTTTCTCTCGAAGCTCTGCTAGTGACATGTTTTCTTCGTCATTAGAGTCGCCCTGTTGAAGTGCAATGCTTAGATGGTTAGCAAGTGTATTTCTTGGTTTGAACGCGAACATTAACACCTGCGGCGTTTGATTGCTTATTCGATGTTTAAGGGAATTTAAATCCTATTGTATTGATGTTAGATGTTCTTCCCAGTCTCGGCCATCCTGTTGTGTGGTCATTCTCGATAGAGAAACTTTTACTGTCCGAAAATATTGCTCTATTTGCCCGTTGGCTCGGGGAATTCGTACAGCATTTAAAATATGGCGGATACCATTCTCTTCGCAAAATCCTCTAAACACTTTTGAAGTGAATGCGGTGCCTCTGTCGCTAACACTAGTCACCTAAACACTGATTTCGAATTTGTAGTTTTTACTGGTCGAAGTACCAAATATTTCATAAAACTGTCTATGATTCCGAGAACGTAGGAGTTGCCCTTAGTACTTTTGACGTACGATCCAAGATGGACTGTGTGGAAAGGAATCGGAATCTTGTTAATTGGGTGAATATGGTATCATGTTTCGTCCTTGGCGCGTTGGTTGTACAAACATGGAACACAGCTGTTGAGGTATTTTTGTACGATGACTCTCATTTTCGGAAACCAGTATATGCGTATAAGATGTTCCATTGTCCGGTCTAGTCCACAGTGTCCAATGTCCTCCTTTCGCTACGATAAACCTGGGCCCATTTTCGGTTTAATTTTATTTAGAATGCATTGTTTTTCGAAGTATTTACGTTTAGGTTCTTTCCGATCCGGATAAGTAAAACATCACGGATTTCTCGAAGTTGATCATCGCGATCTTGAAAGACAGATATCCAATCATCCTGTTTTGCACCGACAATCAGCATGTTTAGACCAGCCTATTCCACTTCAACTGCTTCATCTATCGAGTTTCTACTTAATGGGTGTTGCATTTGCTGAGCTGCTCGATATTCAAGAGTGTAGTCAAATTCTTGAATTTTTAATCATCGGAATCAGTTCCTTCTTACCTTGAGTCATCATCAAAGAATTGCAGTCGGTATATATTACAAATTTTTTCCCGAGTAAATAATACCGAAAGCGTTGCAATGATTCCACAACAGCGATTGCTTCAAGTTCGTAGCTGTGATATTTTTGCTCATCTTTACTTGTAGCTCGACTAAAATAAGAAACAGCTTTCTTTTCCCCACATTCGCATACCTGAACAACGACACCAGCTAATCCCAAACTGCAAGCATCGGAGTGAAGTTCGTGTATATTAAGATATTTTTTGATGAGAGGCTTTTGGTAACCAGACTCATTAAGCGCATTAAAACTGAGGGAGCATTTGTTAGACCGAATGGAACCCGATTGAAATGGTATTCAATCTGGAATCTGGTAGTATCCACTTATCAAATCGAGAACAATGAACGTAAGGTGTTCACTGGACATTAAATTGAACTGTTCTTCTACGTTTGGAATCGGCAAGTTTTCGCGCATAGTTATTTCATTTAATCGTCTGTAATCAACACAAAGACGATTGGTACCATTATTTTTCTTTACTAAAAGCGCGGGAATAGCGAATTCAGAGTTGGAGGGTTCTATTATTTTATTTTTTAAAAGTTCTTCTATTAGTTGTAAAGGGTGATTTTTTAGCTGGTTTGGTTTTGGCAACACCGGTTTTGACAGCTGACGTGTGTTTAGTACCTTGTGTCACTGTCAAACAGCTTCAGTTTGGTTTGCAATTTAACCATGGATCGTCTTACAAATGAACAACGCTTGCAAATTATTGAATTTTACTATCAAAATTCGTGCTCGGTTCGAAATGTTCATCGCGCGCTGCTTCCATTTTATGATCGGCATTCTCGACCTTCTGAGCAGTCTATTCGGAAGATTGTGACCAAATTTCGCACCAAATTTACTTTGTTGGACATTAAACCACCAACACGTTTACGTACTGTGCGTAATGAAGAAAATATTGCGGCCGTATCAGCTAGTGTGACAGAAGACCGCGAAATGTCGATTCGGCGCCGTTCCCAGCAGTTACGCCTTTGTTACAGCACTACGTGGAAAATTTTGCGGAAGGATTTGGGCGTAAAGCCTTTTAAGATACAGCTGGTGCAAGAACTAAAGCCAGCCGACCTACCACAACGCCGAATTTTTGGTGAATGGGCTCTTGGAAAGCTGGCCGAGGATCCGCTTTTTTATCGAAAAATTGTGTTCAGCGATGAGGCTCATTTTTGGTTGAATGGGTACGTAAATAAGCAAAATTGCCGCATTTGGAGTGAAGATCAGCCAGAAGCATTGCAACAGCTACCAATGCATCCCGAAAAAGCCACTGTTTGGTGCGGTTTATGGGCCGGCGGCATTATTGGGCCATATTTCTTCAAAGATGATGCGAATCGCAGCGTTACTGTCAATGGTGAACGCTACCGAGCGATGATAACAAACTTTTTTTTGCCCGAAATGGAAGTTCTTGACTTGCATGATATGTGGTTTCAACAAGACGGTGCCACATGCCACACAGCACGCGAAACAATGGCGCAATTGCGAGGCGAGTTTGGTGAACAGTTAATTTCACGTTTCGGGCCGGTCAATTGGCCGCCTAGATCGTGCGATTTGACACCATTAGATTATTTTTTGTGGGGGTATGCCAAGGCTAATCTGTATAGGGACAAGCCCGCTTCGATTGACGCACTGGAAGCCAACATCCATGCATTCATTCGTGAGATACCGGCCGATATGTGTGAAAGAGTATGCCAAAATTGGACTCAGCGGATGGGCTACCTGAGACGCAGCCGCGGTCAACATTTGCATGAAATTATCTTTAAACATTAAATTGCAAGGTTCAAACTATCGATTCAAATAAATATTTCATTCATTTTTTTCGAATTTTTTGTGTTTTTTTTTTTAAAAAAGTTCTAAACCTCTTAAAAAATCACCCTTTATAAGGGAGGTAAGTTCATTGATATTATTGGTTTGAAATTTATTTTTATGGTTTTGACTAGGCCGCATTCAGTTTCAGAACTTAGTTCCTGACGCATCTTTCGAGGTAGTTGTTCGTAAGTTGTCTGGGCTGCATAGGTCGGCGTGCACGGCATTCGCGGGAATAATGTCCTGTAAATTTGCAGTTGAATCAGATGATTGCATTTCTTTCTGGCTTATCTATTGTCTTCATCTTGCATTCTCGCTACAAATGTCCAGGTTTTCTGCATCTATAGCAAAGTTGGGTGCTTTGTGATCTTTATGCGTTCGACCTATTTGTAAGACTCGTATCTTTCTTTAATTGATATGGCTTAAAATTAGAACGCAGAAATGATTTGCTGCATCGAGAATTGGCTTGGAATCGTTGACGCTGATCTGCTTGTATTTGGCGGGATATCAACTGAATGTGAATATCGGCATCGTCGTTCGACGATGGAAAATCGTCCAACAGTCGAGTTTTAAATTCACCCCAGAAATTTGACCCCTATAGCCTTGGAACCGATTAGACGATGCTTCGTCAAGTCTTAATGTGGCATAAAACAATGTACTTCGATCGTCCCATTCGTACAAATGGCTTATGTTTTCCAATGTTTCAATCCATTGAGAGGCACTCAGGGAATTGCTGGAGGACGGGCTGAATAACGGAACAATTTTCTTAACTGCATCAGACCCTACCCTCAAAGACATTTGTGATGCGACTGTACATTCAGATGTATTTTGATGACTTTGGGAACGGCGACAGGCAGCTACTTCAGACTCTAACCTTCAATTTGTTTTCTTTACTTCATCTAACACAGCTCTTAGTTTTTGAATAGATGACTCACCATATTGGCCGTCAAACAGATGCTTCGGAATTCGCTGTTGCCTTCTAGCCATTTTTGTTTGTTAAGAAAAAAAAATGCTTTTCTATTCCACAACAGAATTCTTTTACTTCACTAAATTGTTCCTCTGGTCACTATTGAGACAATTTCTAAAAATATTTTATTATTTTTACCAACTTGTTATCTAAAAAGCACTCCTCACAGAAACGTCCAGAATAGGCGTTTTTCTTTTTTAGTTCAGAGCACAACCTGAACTGTTATACAAAAAGTTCGTGTTTCTTTTTTAGCTCAGATACATCAGAGCTCAGAATTTGTGTTTCTTTTTTCTCTCAGAGCATAATCAGAGCGCGCTCTATGAGCTCAGAATAAATTGACTGAGCAGGCTGAGTATAAAGCTGATTACATACTTACAGGCACATTTGACAAAAAAAAAAACAGGATAAACAAAATAATTGAAATGGCGGGCGAACCTTGTTGCTCTGGAACTGAAGGTTAACCAATTTAATAAACAACAATTAATAAATATTCAATTTATAAATATACTTTATTACAAATGACAGCTATGTGCTCAAGTGTGTTTCATAATTACATCAGAACGATCAGAGTACGCTCGGTTCAGAGCGCGCTCATAATGCTCGAGCTCGGTTCAGAGCTCAGCTCTGAGCTAAAGAAGAAAAACGCCTAATGAGAACAAGGAAACGTAAGCCGTTTTTTTCATCCATAAACACACACTTGCGCTTCAAGATTTTTTTTCACATAGATACTATTTCCTTCCGAAGAGGAAGAGAGATAAATACATATGTATATAGATCGTGCACAATCCATAACATTCATCCATACAGTTCGTAGTGCAATAACGAGAGAGAAATATACACAAAACGTGTTCAACCCCTATACCCATTCTTGTTATCGAAATGAAGAATGGAAATACCAAAGGTAAAATACTCACGCACTTGTATCCTTCTCATTTTTGATGCGTAGGAGTGTATTACAGCAATTGATTAGCAAGACGCACGAGAGAGAATACTGAATTCGCTGCTTGCAGATTGGGAGTACTAAATGTGCAATTACTTACAAACATATTTTCATATATTTCCCTCTGGACATGATTTATTTTATTTGTGACTGACGTGAAAAAAATGTATACGCCCACACATCACCAATCTGTAAGAAAGTGTTGCTGTTCTGAAATTAATACCCCAAATTTTCAAATTCCTCAAAATTAACTACCTACACTCCGCGAACTCGCTAAACGCCCTTTTAGATCAGATACGAACTGCGAACTTAAGTCATTTCGCCTGTCTCACTTGGCGAGCTGCATGTGCAGTAAGTACACTAAGATACAAAACCTTTGAGTAGGAGGAATTTCCCTACCGAAATAAACTGAATTAAGGATACATGATTCGTGTCTCGGATAACAAAAAATCAGGTTGTTTCCCTTGGTTAACACTAGAAAACATATCCCGACGCAAATTGAATTTCATATAGGCCCAGACATAATCACCAGCAAAAACGCAGTAAAGTAGCTTGGGATAACAATCGACTCAAAACTTACTTTCTGGAGTCATGTCATATTAAATCCGCTTCCGAACGAGCTTCTAAAGTGGCCACATTCCTTAGCAGACTTATGGCAAACGTTGGAGGACCAAGAGACAGCAAAGCAAAGGCTCATGACAATTACACACGCGATACTTCTATAGGGACTGATAGGCAGGAGAAGTACAGGAAAGAGATGACAGCAGTACAGAGACGCGGAGCCCTCCGCATCGCAAGTTCTTACCACACTGTATCAGAACCAACCGCTCGTCGTTGTAGGAGTGGCACCCATTGAGCTCTTAGCCGTAGAAGGCTAGTACAAGGTGGCGCAAAAATAACCTTCAGATGTTTTTTGGCTGTAATTTAAAAAAAAATGAAAAACTTTGATTCTTCTTGTGGATTATTTTTATTTGGTCTTTTAATTTTTTTTACATCAATCTGAGAATATGATTTCATGTAAATGGCCGCCGCCACAGTTGATTGTCATTTGAGCCCTTTTTATGGCATTTTCCATCACTTTGGCCAAAACTTCCGGCGATAGGTCCTCACATTCTTGACGGATATTGTCTTTAAGAGCTGCAAGAGTCTGAGGCTTTTTGACATAAACCCGCGACTTCAAAAAGCCCCACAAAAAGAAGTCTGGAGCAGTTAAATCAGGCGATCTTGCGGGCTAGTGCAAATCGCCAAAAACGACCCGGGAACACCGCTTTCAGAATATCGGTTGTGGCTCGCGCAATGTGTACCGTAGCTCCGTCCTGTTGGAACCACATGTCCTCCAGTCCTAAATCGTCCAATTGCGGTAGAAAAAAATCGGTAAACATGGCCCTATAGCGCGCACCGTTCACTGTTGTCGTTCTCGAAAAAAAATGGCCGCGTCAACAGAGGCGATATTCTCGGCACAACGGGTGCTCCGGGGCCCGCCACTCTTGGCAACGTCTCGTGTTGTGCCAGTCTCTTCGAGGCGAGCGGCTAAACGTCGCAGTGTTTCACCAGTAGGCGCTGGACGGCTAGGAAATCTGCGACGAAATTCACGTTGTGCCAAAGTCACCGACGGATTATTGCTCAAACAAATAGTCACCAATATTCCGCGTTCTGGAGCAGTGTAGCGTAACATTGTTTATTAACGTGTATTTCGCATGTGTTTACTACACAAATGTCAAAACAGAAATGACATTAGGGGCCAATCGCAAAATTTATAGCATTTTTTGATAGGAGGATTACTTTTGCGCCACCTTGTATGAGAAGAGAGCGGAAGTAGGAGCAGAAGCGGCAACCACTGAAGCAAAACAAGCCACCAAACATTTATGGCAACTGAGGTGGAACTCTGAAACAAGAGGTAGATGGACCGCCAGGCTGATCAGACACGTCGCTGAATGGACAACGCGAAAACACGGAGAAATAAATTATTATACCACGCAGCTTCTAACCGGACATGGATATTATAATGCATAGCTACACAGGACGCGGAAAGTAAACCATCCGACATGTCAGTACAGCGACTCATTGGAAGATGACACTTTCCAAACCTTCCTCACATGCATCAGGTGGACCGTGTAAAGACAGGATTTGGAAAAGGGGATAGGTTATATTTCCCCTGAAAATAGCATTGAGATCGCAAGCGAACGCAGCTGAAAACTGGTATCTGCGTTTATCGAAACCATGCTCAAAACCAAGAAGAGAGAAGAAAGCCAGAGCACACCCTCATAGAAGACCAGGAAGTTTTATGAGGTAGAAGGAAAATAACGGCCCCCGAAGTAATACGAATAGTGATTCCAGGGGGCTGTTGAATAAAGCCAAAGGGATGGGGGGTAGTTTAATCAGTAAGAGTCGGACACACCAAGAAAATTTAAAGTTCTTGACGGTGCAGGATGTATTCTTTGCCCTCCCTATAGAAAAAAAAAATCCTAGGAAAACGTAATAGAACTTTTTGACCTGTTTAAATTTGTACACACAGTAATTATAAATATATTTACTTGCAAAAATATTTGACATTTGTTTATTTCAGAATCAAAGAGGTGCAATTTACAAATAGATTCATCCTTTACAAGATCAAAATACATATTAATATTTATAAGTGTTTTGTATCACAGCACATAACAATTACAAAAAATATAATAACATCTACGGATTCCTCGATTAAAGAAGAAAAATATCCACACAGCAATCTGTCGCAATTTAAATGGGTAAACTACTAACTAATTGTTTTAATCAAAGAAAGGCATGCATCAAACATACTCTATGCGCACATATTCCGTGTAGGTCAACTATTGCCTTATTGCGGGAAGATTAACAGCTCAATTAAATAAATTAGCATAACACAGAAAACACATAATACCAGCATTAATTTGTTCGAAAAGAAATTAAGTCCTTGATCGATTGAGCTAACATGTTACAACATGCTGGCCAATAATTCTAAAACTCAAACTTCAAAAGTGTGTGGAAGGTATCGAGTTTTTCGCCGATTGCCAATAGAGTATTTCGCGAAGCTATCCCTTTCACAACTGTGTTTGCTCTTTCACTTAAACGTCAAACCAACTTGTAGGAAAACAAACCAAATTTCATATGGCGGGAGATATGATTTATTTCGATTAAGACTAAAAGTTTATGATAAAGTGTAAAATACTACCTAAAAACATTACAGAAAGCTGGAATATAACTAAGGAATTAGAACTATGTGTACAAAAGCAAAACGAAATATGTATTATGTCCTGTGTAATAAAGCTTTTTTGAATTTTGATTAAATGCGAATCCATGCCTATCTTCCGCCACATAAAATTTAGTTTGTTTTTTTACAAGTTTCCCAGACGTCACTTTGTTTTTTGTTCTCATTTGACACTGACGTTGTCGCGAACTATCTTTGTAGGCATAATTTTGAATTTAATCAAAATTAACATAAAAGCTCTAAAATCGGATAAATATTGTTTGTTTTTTTTTGTAGCAAACAAACATAAAAAGTGACTTTTACGGCCATATTATTCACTCCCTTTAATCCGGGTTAAAGGTTACACCCGGGTTTAAGTGAGTTTAACCCAAAAACTAAACCATAATATTCACTCGTTAAACCCAAACACCCATTTTTTTAACTTGACAGCGTTTAATCCGATTGGATTTAAACGCAATCCGGAGACCGGTTTAAGTACTTTAATTCGGGTTAAAACTCAATTTCATAATATTGACATTTCTTCACTCGCAAGACATAAGAAAAGTAGAAAAGGGGAATAGAAAAAAAAATGGCAGGAAACTAAAAAAGGATTCGTGAAATGGACGAAATTAATGTTGATGTCTTCGTTGTCAGAAGACGAATTTGTCAAAGAGCTGATAAAACAGCAGCTGATGGTAAATTAACGTCGTCCTTGTCGTCGAATATATCGTGCTACACTCGATGATTCGATAGAAATTTCGGCATAATTAATACACCTTAAAATATAACTGGGCGCGATTTAACAAATTAAATCAATTTCCAAGTAACAAACAAAAAAAAATGTCATTATTTGTGGAATTTGACATTACGTGGGTTTAAAATGAATTAAAAACGGTTTAAAGTGTTTTAAATCCGCATTTAAATCCATTTTTAATCCAGCGGGTTTAATGCGTGTTTTTCAGTGAATAATATGTACATACCTAGGTTTAAATTAGCGGGTTTAAAAATTACGGATTAATGATCGGGTGTAAAATTAACTTAAACCTGAGTTACACCCGGAATGAATAATATGGCTGAGCTCTGAACCGAGCGTACTCAGATCGTTCTGATGTATTTATGAAACACACTTGAGCAAATAGCTGTCATTTTTAATAAATATATGTATAATTTGAATATTTATTAATTGTAATTAATTTCGTTTTCCATTGGGACAAAAAATCAATCTTTTTTTTATCTAAATCACTTTTTGCGTTCCATTGGGAAAAAAAATCAATCTTTTTTTTGATTCGGATCACTTTTTGCAGATCTCGATATTTTTTAAGACTTACACATACTACCATAAATACAGCACAGCTATTTTACGTCATTTAAAGAAGTTTGTTTTAAAATATATGTGCAAAGTTTCGTCGGCACATATGACAGAAAAAAAAAACAGGATAAACAATATAATTGAAATGGCGGACGAACCTTGTTGCTCTGAAACTGAAGGTTAACCAATTTAATAAACAACAATTAATAAATATTCAATTTATACATATACTTTATTACGAATGACAGCAATGTGCTCAAGTGTGTTTCATAATTACATCAGAACGATCTGAGTACGCTCGGTTCAGAGCGCGCTCATAATGCTCGCGCTCGGTTCAGAGAAGAAAAAAGAAAAACTTAATTAAACTTAAGAAAAAATTAATCATATCTCCCGCCATATGAAATTTGGTTTGTTTTCCTACAAGTTGGTTTGACGTTGAAGTGAAAGAGAAAGCACTGTTGTGAAAGGGATAGCTTCGCGAAATACTCTATCGGGGTTTAAATCGATACATACATCTACAAATCTCTCTTATACCATGTTCCCACCAACGTGATTTAGCCGAAGTGATTTATAAATCACGAAAGGCGTCTCCACCGAACTTTAAGTGATTTAGTTTGACATTTTTGTCGACTTTGACATTAGGTGTCCAACACCATTGTTATTCTTTCTGTTTTTTTGCCATACCTGCCAAGAATAAAACAATTTTTCATTGCATGAATTTAATAAAAATATCAAAAACTCGCCGAAACACGAACAAAATTAGAAAATTGAATTTGAAATAATTTTTTTGACAGTTTTTCTTTCTTTTTTGTTTGCTGAATAAAGTGCTGAATTTAAGAACAGGTATGTTCGATTTTATTTTGTGTGGATTTGCGATGACAGATACGTAATTAAAATTTAAACACGTATAAATCACGTAATTATAAATCACGAAAATGTATGATAAATCACGTAATTTATGAGATGATTTAGCTAAATCAACTTGGTGGGAACATGGTATTAAATCTGATAAAAGTTGTTTGGCAGACAGACATTTCCTGAAAACCTATAATTTGATTTGCTATAAAAAACTATATACCTAAGTCGATTGGAAATAAAATGCATTTGAAATGTATATCTCTACAAAATTCATTCATTTATCATTGCAGATCTCGATATTTTTTCAGATTTATACATACTGCCACACACCAATATACTTTGCACAGCTGTTTTACGTCATTATAAGAAGTTGCTTTAAAACAAGTGCACAAACTTTCGTGAAAACCAAAATAAAGCAATACATAAATAGCGATTGATATAATCTTGGAGGAATTATTATCTTCTTCGTCCTCGTCATCTGAAAACTACGAATCACTAAAACTATACTCCATTTGTGTATACAACAGGGGACAACTGATATTGATTCTTGCTGTCATATAAAGCAGATCAATATCTTTGCTGTTCCATGAGCCGCATAAAATCTGAGATCTGAAAAAATATCTGGTGATACCAATGAAAAGACATTAAATTGCATGTCGCAGATTTTGCGAAAAAAAATGTTTTAAAATGTTACTGAGACAAGAGAAGATCAAATTTCGCTCCTAGAAAGTTATATTCTGTCAAATTGGGGTATGTATGTGGCTCGCTTCGCTCATGCTAGACAAACGTCCTTCAGTATCAAAATCAAGGCCACTTCGTAAATAAGTATCTAGTGTGCCGCAAACGGCATTTAAACTCGTTTCTTCGACTAGAATAACAAAAATTCTCCTCATTTTATAATGTTTTTGCAAGATCTTAAGATAACGTATTGACATAAGGAAGCTAAGAGTTAAAATTCAAGTTGGTTCCCTGTGTCCGAACAATTTTGACACCATAATTATTGATTTTGTACTGACAAATATGTTTCAAACGGTTGTACCATTGTGAAGACATCCAACCGTACCGACACATGAATGCCTTCATAAAATAACTCCACAATCCTCACAAATAAATATTTGAAATGTTTGATCGGTTACACTTCGACCGGCCAACACCTGGTATGAATAAGTACGAATACGGATAATTGGTGCTTTCATTCAAGACTAGATGGCTGAAAAGGTAGCAAGCTGTAATAATAGTATGCACATCACTTACGATCGCTTGTTAAGTAGACGATCAAATGAGTCCTTCCAAACTTCATCATCCAAGGTATTTTCCGGCGAAGAATCACAACTCTTCATCTCAAAATTTGTTTACGCAAGACCACAAACACACTACTTAATAATCTTTTCCCGAAATCACAGATCTAAATTTTTCTTGCAACTGTTACATTATTTAAATTTCAAAAAAGCATTGAGCAAAATATTATATCAAAACCCAAAAACCAGAGGCAATGCATACTGAGACCCCCAACTTTTGCGATTACACTTGCTTTTTTGTCAACAAGCTAAATTGAGCGCTCTCAATAAGATTAAGTGCGATAGTATTATTGATTGCCAGAGAGGAATGAATAAAAGAAAACAAGAAACAAAACACATTTGTTTACATTGTTGTTTTTGTAATTTCAACCCCAGCCTGTGAATACGTGTGAGGTCCAAAAGAGCATGTTGCTAATGGCCGGCCAACATTCCTTTTGCTTTTATGGGCATCGCGCTATTCAATTATTTTGTGTTTGGTATTGAACTTATTTGGTTTTTGTTGAGGCTTCGATTGAAATATAAAAAATAGTGAAATACAATTATCGGAATAGCGAATTCTTGCATTAAAGTCCAATTCATGAACTCACATATACTAGAAAAGAAATGAGCATATGTGCGTGACTTCATGAATTTTTCGGGAAAACAGCTTGTAGGCCAAAGATAATGGAATACAGAGATATATAACTGTCCAGTGGAAAGGCGGCTGCCAAGGTGTTTTCCCGAAAAATTCATGAAGTCATGCTCATTTCTTTTCAAGAATATGTGAGTTCGTGAATTGAAATTTAATGCAAGAATTCGCTATTCCGAAATGTGTATTTCACTATTTTTTTTTATTTTAATCGATGCGTTAACAAAAACCAAACAAGTTTAATACCAAACACAAAAAAATTTAACAACTCGATGCCCATAAAAGCAAAAGGAATATTGGCCGGCCATTAGCAAGATGCTTTTTTGTAGCTCACACGTATTCACAGGCGGGGGTTCAAATTACAAAAACAACAATGTAAACAAATGAGATTTGGAGGGATAGACGTACGAAAGATATCCATCTCTTTTATTCTTTCATCTCTGTTGTAGGCAGCCGGCTTTCCACTGGAAAGTTATATATCTCTGTATTCCATTATCTTTGTTGATATCAATGAAAATCGTATTGAAACGAGGTTTCCATCCATTGGAATTTGCAACGTAACAAATTCTCTTACATTTATGCGGAGATGAATGAATAAAAGAGATGGATATCTTTCGTAAACCAAAGATAATGGAATTCATTTATCTCTGGTAGGCTGCTGCCTTTTCCACTGGAAAGTTTTATTTAACTCTGTATTCCATTATCTTTGCACTAATGTGGTTTTCGAAATCTAAAAGCAAATCTGAAATAGCCCATAGATTTGCTTTTAGATTTCGTGTCTCTAATCGAACATAAAAACCAGAGACAAATCATACTGAGACCCCCAACTCGCAATCCTTTTGCCGCTAACCCCCTTAATTTTTATTCAATTTCGCCATTTTGTTTTCCTATCGGTGTTATATCATTTAATGTCGTTTTCGATTTGGTAAACAGATCAATCTTTTTGGGAAAAAATCCGTTTTTTTTGATCGAGATTACTTTTCATGTTCGATTTGCCAAAAAAATCAATCTTTTTTTTGGTCTGGCTCTCTTGAGAAATCTCCATTTTTTCTCAGATTTCACACATGCTATCACTCAACCAATGTGTATGACACAAAGCGGGCGTCAAAGATAATGGAATACAGAGGAATATAACTTTCCAGTGAAAAGGCGGCTGCCTACAAGCTGTTTTCCCGAAAAATGCATGAACTCACGCACATTGCTCATTTCTTTTCAAGAATATGTGAGTTCATGAATTGAACTTTAATGCAAGAATTCGCTCTTCCGAAATGTGTATTTCAATATTTTTTTTTTATTTTAATCGAAGCCTTAACAAAAACTAAACAAGTTCAACATGAAACACAAAACAATTGAAGAGCGCGATGCCCATAAAAGAAAAAGGAATGTTGGCCGGCCATTAGAAGCGTATTCACAGACGGGGGCTGAAATTACAAAAACAACAATACAACCAAATGGGTTTTGGCGGGATAGACGTACGAAAGATATCAATCTCTTTTATTCATTCATCTCTGGCTGGCGTCAACTCATGGGTGTCTGTATTGGGCAATATATTAGGCATTGCCAATGAGCTTATTAAATTTGTAGCAAGTTGTAACGCTTTCTAGAGACAATTCTTGGTCTAGGCTGGGTACTAAATAAAACGTTATTCGTTGTTTCTGATTCTTGTCAACTCAGTTATAAACTTCCCAACTATCGATTGCTTATGCCCATCAGCTGTTTTTACGCTTGATTGAAATGAGGGCATATAAAGAAGATTTTTTTGTTTAATGTAACTCAAACAATTCCTCCGCGATGGTAGTCACCTTGACGTGGGCGCCTTTTTAAAGTGCGCTGGTGCGGAGGCTTAATGTTGCAATGACTCAGTAGGCCATGCTGTCGGAGGCGGTAGTCGTCTGTAGGGTCACCCATGACAGAAAGGCTGCTAGAGGAGCAACAAACTAAGTACTACCCATGAGGAGTAAACCTCATTAATAAATCTCTAATCCAAGGCGGAATAGCATACGCCGAGGGATGCATGGCTATAAGAGAGATTAGTCATAAGTATGCGAACTCCGAATACCTGGCGGCCTTCGGTTTCATCAGTAGCCTTCCCGTGGCGTACCGGGCTCCGGCATGGGTGATGTTTCTTTCCCGGGTACTTGTGGGACCAATATTTCTCAACTAAATTTAAAAGAATTACAGACAGATGCCTCTGAAACCGCATCAACCTCTGTCATTGCTGTTGGGCAATCAGAGGAACAAACAATTCGGGTAGCCACGACGGTCAACACTTCTTGTGCCTTAGAGCCAAATGTGACCCTTACTTCTCGGTCTGCTGACGGGCAACCGAACCCCCTAAAAATAGATGTCGATGTCATGAGGACTCCATCTATAAGTCAGGGATGTGACAGAATCCAGCGCAGGGAATCACCAACATCCGATTCCGACGCATCCACTATAGTTGACTCCTGTAGTGTAGTATCCGAGAAGTCGGGATGCTCTTCTATTGGGAAGAGTCTGGCTGGACTACAGGTTCAACGAAGTGGATTCGAAAAAAGACGATTTAAAAGTGCATTGCGACAAGGCTTAGACAGAGAAAATGCTCTCATCCTAGCCAAATCTGCTCCCAAAGATAAGTCGATCTCTAAACGAGTTAGGTCGGAAGACAACACCCCACCGACATTGGCTGCCAAGAAGGTTAGGAGAGGTCCCTTGCCTGAGGTCCCCACCTTTAGCCAGGTGGCGAACCTAGTCAGGTTGGGTATCGTTCCAACCGACTTGGTTAATCGACCCCTCTCTTCTGAGCAAATGGCTCTCGTGCAGGAGGCGGTCATTGACACCTCGATTGAACTGACCAACAGTGGCGTATGGCCCAAATTCTCTGGATTAGTTCCTAAGTCCGGGTGGGTAATGTTCATTTGCACAGATGGTGCTACCGCGGGATGGATGCGATCAAATTTTGAGAGTATCAGAGCCAAATGTGGTCTGGACCTGGCGTTGGTGGAAGAGGATTAATTTCCAAAACCACAGATCGTTCGGGGTTTCTTTCCGCATAGCCTGGAACTCTCAAATGAGAAAGTGCTTGCCACCCTGACGGCTCAAAATGCCGCATTAAAGGCTAACACTTGGAGGGTCGTCAAGAGGGTTAAGGATGGTGCATTCCTTCACCTAGTTCTGTCAATTGACGATGCTTCCATGGCCTTGCTACTTCAGTTGAAGGCGAAAGTGTCCTACCGCTTTGGGCAGATTAAGTTGATTCTTAAGAGCACCGACAAGAATCATACATCTGATAACGGTAGCCCCTCGGCAGGAGTAGAAGCCAGCTCGGAGTCGGCACATTTCTCTGGAATTGTGCCATCCCAACAGGCACCTGCAGTTAAGAGCAGTGTCACTATGCCGTCGAACTCCAGTGGTGGAGTTAGCGGAGAGGTGACGGCGTCGAGCGTTGCCGTGGACCGCACCAAAGAATTGGGCAGTGGTAATGCTGTTGGGCATACCCCTCCCAGTGGTTCTGGGTGTGGTACAGGGTCAGCGATCGATGCTTCATCAACCCGCCCCTCTTTCCAAATAAAGAGTAATGTGGCCCACAAAAATAATGGTAAAACCGGCCACTCGATGCGTAGCGCAGCCTCTGGGCGACGAGTCTGACAGGTTCAAGAAATCAGGTCGACCTGATCAGGCTGCTTGCCGCAGAGGAAAAGGCCCCAAAAAGGCCCAATTACTCAGGCAAGCCGGTCCCTCCAAAAAGAACCAATGAACACCTTCAAGGTGTTACAGGCGAACCTCCATCATGCTAAGGGCGCGTCCGCTACCCTTACCAAAAGGTTCGCCGAGGAAAAGATAGCCCTTGGCCTCATCCAAGAACCGTGGGTTATCAGCGGACATATAAAGGGTCTTGGAAATAAAGCCGGTGAGCTTATTTACAAACGAGATGAGCCAGTGCCACGTGCGGCCTGCTTAATCGACAAAAATGTCAACTTTCTTCCTATTCCAGAATTCATCACAAAAGACTTGGCGGCCGTTCTAGTAGAAGTACCAACTGAACGGGGCACACAAAACATCGTATGTGCCTCAGCGTACTTCCCCGGCGACGACACCATTATTCCGCCCATCGAGGTCCAAAATCTCATCGGCTACTGCAGAAATAGCAACCTGCATTACATCATCGGGTGTGATGCAAATGCACATAACACGACATGGGGCAGCAGCAACAAAAATAAAAGAGGTGAGTGTCTTTTAGAATTTCTAGTTAGTAATAATATTGATATTTTAAACAAAGGTTCTAAACCAACCTTTATAAATGCGATACTCGAAGAGGTAATTGATCTCACGCTTGCCAGTCCATTTATGTCTAACTTCATTTTAAACTGGCACGTGTCGGACGAAGCCTCATTATCTGACCACCAACATATTAGGTTTGATATTCCTGGTCAGTCCACACTTGCACAAAACAGATACGATCCCAAGTCGACGGACTGGAATTTGTATCGAGAACTTGTCATCTCAAACACAAATATGCTAGTCTCTCCAATTGAATCCATATGTTACCTGGATGAGGCTGCTGACCAGCTCACCAACACGTTGATAACCTCCTACAATGGTAGTTGTGTCAGCAAAACCAGTTTGAGTAAACGTAAGGTTCCCTGGTGGAATGACCAACTTGCCAAACTCAGAAGGAAGGTTAGAAAACTCTTCAATCGAGCAAAAAGAAACAAATTGTGGGACGAATACAGATTCGCTCTCACAGAATACAATTTAGAATTGAGACGATCTAAAAGGGCTTCCTGGAGAAAATGCTGTGAAGACATATCTAATATGCTAGTGGCAGCTCGTATCCACAAAGCTCTGAGAAATGATCATTCTAACCGTGTAGGCCTACTTAACAAAGCGGATGGAACCTACACGAAGGACCAATCGGAAAAATCAAAACCTTACTGGAGGTTCATTTCCCGTGAATCACACGGAAACTCATATGACTTTGATCACATGATCTCTACTCCCTGTCGAGTTAATAGTATATCTGGGAAGATTTTCAGTCCAGATAAGGTTAGATGGGCAGTTGGCTCTTTCAAACCTTTCAAAACCCCAGGTGAAGACGGCATTTTCCCAGCCCTTCTTCAGAGGGTTATTGACGCTATACTTTCCGGCAATTATAACTCTGTTTAGAGCTAGTTACAATTGGGGATATATACCGGCCACTTGGAGACAGGTGAACGTAATTTTTATTCCTAAAAATGGCAACAGGCCAAGTGAACTACCTAAATCATATAGACCTATTTGTCATTTGTTCTTAAAATAATGGAAAGACTAATTGATGTTCATATTAGAGGCCAGATAATAATATCTAACCCTCTACACTCAAGTCAGTTTGCGTACAGAAAGGGCAAATCCTGAGGGTGCTCTTCACCATCTTGTCAAAAAGGTAGAAGACGCCTTTCGACACAAGATTATTGCATTGGGCGCATTCCTGGATGTTGAGGGTGCTTTTGACAATACCGGATACGACTCGATTGCTAGGGCAATCAGAAGTAAGGGTATCGAACACTCGACTAACCGATGGAAACAATATATCCAAAAAAGGTATGAAAGGCGCAATCATTCAAAATTTTTCAGACAGTCAGGCAGCCCTACAAGCATTGGCATCCAATACAATGGACTCCAAAACAGTTAAGTGCTGTCACGACGCTCTGCAAACCCTCGCCAAACACAACAAGGTAAGACTTGGGTTGGTACCGGGCCATCAGGGTATTGCAGGCAACGAACATGCAGACAAATTAGCTAGGGCTGGTTCAGAATCCCTTCTCTGTGGACCAGAACCCTACTGCACAGTCAATAAGACTTCTGCGCTAAGGCAAATTAATGATTGGGAGAAACAACTTCGTCTTGATCACTGGGAACATGTCCCTGGTCTAAGACAATCCAAGCGATTAATTAAGCCTTACTCCTATAAGGGAATCCTTAGGCTCAGTAAGGATAACATAAGAAAGCTAACGGGCTTCCTCACAGGTCATTGTGGCCTTAGTGATATCTCAACAAAATGAACCTCTGTCCGGAAACAGAATGCAGATTCTGTCTGGAGGATGTCGAGTCCTCTGAGCACATTTTATGTGAATGTCCGGCTTTTCATTGGTTAAGAAAACGTGTCTTTAATAGAGAGACTCGTACGCCAGCAGATATAGCACACGCTGCTACTAAAGACTTATTGACCTACGTTAGGGAGGTCGCACGTCTCTTAGATTAACTATTCCCCATTGATACAATAGATCTTACAGGTCGCAGTGTCAGCCAGCTGGGCATGGGTATATAAAAAAAAAAAAAAGCTCAAACAATTTTTGCCTCAAATGCTAATGATTGCTCCACTGTCTAATAGACCAAGCATTTCCTTATTTCCTATTCTAATTTTGGCGTACGGCCGCGAGTCCAGTTGCGTTTTTACTATTGTTGATGAGATACATTTTCTTATCTCCTTCCTGTTACTATATCTTAGTCTAGCTTTATTAATCCTATTTGAGACGTAGGATGGCGATGCACTAAAAATTCTTTTAGGGACGTTAGGGAGGTCGCACGTCTCTTAGATTAACTATTCCCCATTGATACAATAGATCTTACAGGTCGCAGTGTCAGCCAGCTGGGCATGGGTATATAAAAAAAAAAAAAAGCTCAAACAATTTTTGCCTCAAATGCTAATGATTGCTCCACTGTCTAATAGACCAAGCATTTCCTTATTTCCTATTCTAATTTTGGCGTACGGCCGCGAGTCCAGTTGCGTTTTTACTATTGTTGATGAGATACATTTTCTTATCTCCTTCCTGTTACTATATCTTAGTCTAGCTTTATTAATCCTATTTGAGACGTAGGATGGCGATGCACTAAAAATTCTTTTCCTAACGGCCTTATAGTTTCTTAACCTAATATGTAAGGGTTTTAATTCGAAATTGTTACTACTATTCTCTATCTTCGCCTCCTTCTTCTCTCTTAACAATAGTCTAATATTTGGGTCGTTCGTGGTGACTGTTCTACCTTCTAATATTGTGGGGCTGTCGGGTATGTTTGGGTTGAACGCGACTCCCCCTGTAGACTCACGTTCGTCTTCCGGTTTTCCGGGTTGCGGCGCAAACATTTTGGTGTAATCACACCTGGATTGCTACACCGATAGCAGAACATTTTTCTCTCGCTTTCTGAACAATCTACGAAAGAATGCCCCGATTGACGACAGTTCCAACAGGTGTACGCGTTATTATGTGTCTGCTGTCTTGTTGCATGAGCTCGGGCTCCTTGAAGGTTTACGGCCTCTAAGCATTCTGTCTGGACATACATGTGGTCTCCAGTCTCCATATTCACTTCGTGTGCTACGAATTTTGGAGGGGGGCGTTGATGCCGCGAAAAGTCTTTGCTGGGGAAGGTCTTTTCTGCGTCCTTACACGCATATCTTAATTGTACTAGAGTGAATACCGCCACTGGAAATACCAGTCTTCCGACACTATCTTTCAAGTTTCTTTTCATGATTCGTACCGGATCTATTTCAGAAATAGGGAGCCATGGACCTTGTCTGCGATCCATTAATTCACGCATGATTTCGAAGTCCAACATTGAATTCTGAAATTGTCGCTTAATAGCATCTCGCAAGTTTGGCCAGTCCGGTCTGTAGTTTGAACGTTGGTAATGCCAGTACCATTCGTATACACTTCCGGACAGCAACAAATGGAAGTCTCTAAGGATTTCAGACCAATGACACCCGCATATTTGAAATGTAACTCTGCTATATATTCGGTTGCATGTTAACGTTCATCGGAGGAATAAAAGGAATTGAATCTGACCGAAAATGGGTCGAAATATTCGTAACTGGCTGGTGCTATATGGGAGCCTGCTTTGAACTAGACGATGACGCCGCCGAAGGGGGTCTTCGGGATGTGCTGGTTTTATCACGTTGTTTATATCTATAAGAACCCCAGCAAACTATTCTTTAATTCTTTCTTTAGGTCGTTTGAGATTTCTTCTCGTAGAGAGGACTGATAAGAGGAGTAGGCGCTTAAAACTACTAAGTTAAGGTATGCTTTTAGATCGAGGGCTTCGCCCATCTTTCCTTCTATAGCAGAGGGTTTGCAATATTGGGGAGTTGCATTCTGCGAAACACCAATCACGGTGCGCTGGCTGTCACTTTGAGCTTCAAGAGATGCTGCTCCCTTGTCACTCACACTCAAATTACTATACGAAGGGGCCTGGGTGGAAGAAAAGGAATTGTCCTGTGTGTTTGAGGATTGCGGGCGCCTGAGGTGGACGGGTATTGTGGATTTTGCTGGGCACTATTTGAATGGTAATCAAAGCTAAAGCTCTTTTGTGGGTTGCTACTTGTTTCCTGTATAGGAGGCTGGATCACATTTTTTTCTCCATTAAGTGGGAGAAAGGAGCCTCTGAATGATAATTCTGACCTGTATTTGCCCTTTCGTCAGTTGCCAGTGTATTCGCCATTGCAGGTAGCGGAGAACGCGCAACATATGTCGTTGGTGGAGGGGCTGAAGTTGAGAACAGCATCTGGGAAGCTCATATGAACTCAAAGTCGTCGTTACCGGGACATTGGACATCTTTGCCTTGGGTGAGTGCCTTACATTCGCCATAGTAGGAGTTAAAGTTTCTATAGATGAATTGGTAACAGAACGTGTTGCAATTCTCCTAAAATCAATAATTTCAGATCTTTTATTTTTCTGATTAATCCTTTTCTTTTCAGCTGAACTCATCGTACCGAGAACTGGCAATACTGACAAGGTTGGACGATTCTCCAAATAGGGTTTGCCAAAAATAATTGGCAAATGAATTTGATAAATGGTATTATTATAGATAAATCAATAAGTATTAAAGAAAATCTGTAGATGTATCTTACTGAAAACAAACACCTAAAACACGAAAAAAATGTTGTGCAATGTGAAATGTAATGAATAGAAAAGACAAGAACAAAATAGTCGATCTTATAAATTTTCAATATTATATAGGTACGTATTTACGTTTGTTGGTTTTTTTATTTTCATATAAGTGAAGAGGAAACTAGGATGTGGATGAGACCTAAGGAATGGATGGGAATTAAGGTGGAAGAGAGTGTTGAGAAGCGAAGAGCAAGCCATGCTTGCAAAGCGCGGCTTTTCTCGTCGGACGGGGTGGTATTCGTCTTCACTAGTCAACTTTACCAACAACAAAACATTAAACATGCCAAAAAAAATTTAAAAGTAACCTTGTTTAAAGCTGACGGACGTCCGCCACACTGAGAGAGCTGCAGATGTTAGTGCGGAATGGCCTTTACCCTCCCCCGTAGCCGTATATTGAACTTCCCCGTTGTTAGGCGCAGCTGCTTTTAATTCAGTCTTTTTACACCGAACATACATACATTTATATTTGTTTTGTAGGAGCTACGAGTTTTCGCTTTATTGCTGTGGTTTTCTTGCGAGGAGGCTGTAGAGTGTAGACTATTCGTTTGAAAAAAACTATACCCTTGAGTTCGTTTGGCGGTCAAGACCTTTTATAATATAATAATAGTCCTATCCAATGCACTCACCCCCTTTTTGTTTGCTTCTTATTTAAAAATATGTTGTTGCCTTTTAGTTTCTAAGTTAACACTTAGTTCTTAATTAACACTGCCTCCTTTTTTTAGGTCTTTTTATTCACAGTCAGTATAACTTGGTGACTTGCTATGTCCGTGGCGATTTGTGCTTGACTGCCTCGAAATGAGAAATAACCTTCCGACATTGCCTACACCAACCAATTCAGAATACGATCCATCGTCCGATTTCCCGGCCGTTATCTAAATTTTTATTCTCTCCGTAAAGAGACATCTACTACCCATACTTTTCTTTACAAATTGTTTAAGGACTGTGTCTAAACTCAGCGAAACAATAGACCTTATCTTAAACATGGTTCCCTTGCGACAAAGCTACTTTAGGGCAAGCTTTTGTAATAGGCAAGAATGAGGATTGGAAGGCAGTTAGGATTCAAAAAAGCAGGGTTACTGGAAGGGGATTTCAGGTTACGACAGGTGGAAAGTGGGAGATGAATGGGGGGATTCTTGTCCCCAGAAGTTCAACGATACCTACTACAACATATAAATCGTGCCGAGACGAAGTTGTTTCCTATTGACAGCGGACGGACAGTTACCACTTTGAGAAGCGTTCTTTGATGGTGTCAGCGCGGCCAATACCCACCCTACCTGGAAATCCATGGCCTAAGAACTTCCCCATAGAAGTGCCGGTCCAAAACAGCTGAGTTTATTCGCCGAGAGAGATGTAGCTCACCTTACTCCACCCCCTGAAAACTTATAACTCAAAGGGACATCGGGTGATCAGATGCCCAGGAAAACACCAACATTTTTGTCCCAAAATAGCTTGAATTAGGGTGTATTGCAATTATTGATCATCAACCAAATAACATATTACAAAAACAATATCGTTAACAACACCTATAGCGAACTGTAAAAAAAATTAACGAAAATTACTCTGGAACACTTTGGGAACTTGGACTAGGAAAATTATGAGGGGAATATCTTCATTTCCCATTCCCCTTTATTTTTTTTTGTTTTCCTATCACGATCTTGCTCCCACCCGACAGTCACTAAATTCGCTCAAACTTTTCGAATTTCTTTACCTAAATCGAGCTCGGTGTAGGTTTCGATGACTGTCAACTCCATCCCCAAACTGTTCTCGGTATATATGAGAATTACAGCAAAAAAATTGTATTATTAAAAAAAATGAATCGACAAAAAAATTCACGCTTAACGTAACTCTAATACAACAAAAAAAATAAGGGACTTAATACTACAGATTATAATTTTTTTTCTTTGTTTCTTCCTTTTTTGCAGCGAACAACAAAAAAATGGTTTGAGTTTAAACGCACTTGCACGCTGATGTACTTTCTTGCGGCGGATGAAATAATTCCTTTAAACAAGCGGCTTTTGGGAATGTATAATTGAACCGGATGAATCGGTGACACAGCTATAAAGTTGTCGGTCAATCAAAAACGGTTGGCGGCCACGATTTCCTATCTAGGTTAGTGGACAATCAATGACCAGCAAATGACATTACGCTGTGCTGATCCCTACATACAACAAAAATTTCATATTACTCAAAATAATTTTCTACCGTAGAATCATTTTCATTTTCCTTTTTTGTTTGTATTTGGGGACTCCGTTATCTTGACTTCCGTATTCCCCTTTAAACTTATTTAAATAAGATTCTTTGTTTGTTGGATATTTTCAGTTCTACCACTACAAGAGGCAGTTCGCTCGCTAAATTCTTAACTTCATATAGATGGGCGATGACAAGTCTCCACTCATTTAGCTCGCGAAATAAATGTCCGGCACATTATATCGAAGATAAATGTTGACAGAAGAAAAAGGAGGGAAAAGTTTGTGTTTTGAATATTATGGATTTTTTGGAGGAAACGTTAGCGTGATAAATAAAAGAAATCGCAAAACCAAAATACAAAATATTTATTTAGCTACCATTTATCTTTGGTGTAGAGAATCGAAGTGGAGACTAGGGACGCTAAAATTTAGCGCGAGCAGGATACTAAGCTTGAAATGGCGGACGAATCTTGTTGTTCTGGAATTGAAGGTTAATCAATTTAATTAATTACAATTAATAAATATGCAAATTATACATATATTTATTAAAAATTACAGCTATTTGCTCAAGTGTGTCTCATAAGGCGTTTTTCTTTTTTAGTTCAGAGCACAACCTGAACTGTTATACAAAAAGTTCGTGTTTCTTTTTTAGCTCAGATACATCAGAGCTCAGATTTGTGTTTCTTTTTTCGATCTGAGCATAATCAGAGCGCGCTCGATGAGCTCAGAATAAATTGACTGAGCATGCTGAGTAAAAAGCTGAATACACACTCACAGTCACATTTGACAGAAAAAAAAAACAGGAAAACAAAATAAATGAAATGGTGGACGAACTTTGTTGTTCTGGAACTAAAGGATAACCAATTTAATAAATAAAAATTAATAAATATTCAATTTTTACATACATTTATTAAAAATGGCAGCTACGTGCTCAAGTGTGTTTCATAAATACATCAGAACAATCTGAGCACGCTCGGCTCAGAGCGCGCTCATAATGCTCGAGCTCGGTTCAGAGCTCAGCTCTGAACTAAAAAAGAAAAACGCCTATAGGTACATTAAAGTGTACCGATAACCAGAGGCATGTATCGATATAGGTATCGATCGATGATTGAATTATTGGATACTAAATATACATATGTATACCTATAATAAATAAATAAATAAGCTATAATAAATAAATGAAATAGCATGCTTACATCTAAATAATATATAAATATACCCAACCACTGAGATATACTGGGGTGTTGCGGCTACCTGGAAAGAAATATTAACGTACCCAATAGTTTTAATTTAAATAAATTCTTACCTTCCAACCAGTCACTGGCATTTGCTCGTAGCTGACGTATATTTTGTTGTTTTGTTGTATGTTGACATTAACAAGGGATCGGATGATTAATAATAATAATCAAAGGATAGCTTGCGATTACGACCCACAAACAAAGCACTGTCGAGCAATTGCCTACGAGAACTCAGTACAGACAGTACTGCAATTTAAGATCGCGAAAAGTGCAGCAGTTTTTTTGTTTAAAATACAACCCCTTTTGCAAAAGAAAAAAAAAGGAAAAAAGCAGTGTGTAACAGAATAGTCATACATAATATGTATGCGTGTGAATAATTTAGTAACCGGTGAGTGACAGTTTTGTTTTATATTGTTTTTTTTTTTACTTGTCTTTTTGGTTTGAAAACGAAACGTAAAAAAAATATATGGTTTTAGGTTTGTACACCTACAAAAGAAAATATTAACGAGTTTGGCGAATTGGCGGTCATAGTAACATCGTGGCCGCCTTCCAACCGGAGTGACGTCACTAAGACTAATAGCATTGACATTGCTAGAGATGAAACTGAGGTGACCTAAACTAAATGACCTCCTATTAGTTAGCCCAAGCTGAATCAGAGCGAGGAAAGTGGGCAAAATTACAAGATTAATCCGGCGTCATAAAACGGCCTAGCTTAGCACTCTGGCATATGTGTAGGAGTCGCCAATTAACCCTATTTGATATCCCGAACTTATATATATATATAAGGTACAAGATACCTAAACACAGTCGGGTCAAAAAAAAAACAACGCCTCACCCAAAGATAGTAAACTTTTTTTTTTGTTCGTATATTTATTTATATATTTTATTTTGGCGTGATATTTCCTTTATTTGTGTTTATTACTATTTATTGCTTTCATTATTTCTTATAAACAAAAAATTTAGTTTGTCGTCTTATTTATTTAATATTCATTTAAATAATATACTCCTAATTCGTTGGTTGTGATAAGTTTCCTTTATATTCTTTTTGTGTTCACATTCGGTGATATATGGATTAGTAGTCCTCTAAAACGAGCTCATTTTAGGTAGGGATCGCGGGTAGAGTGAAGCAGAAGGTACACTGGGAATAAAAAGTACAGGTACCAGTTTTTTTTTGATTTTGGGGATTTACCTTATATTTTGTTTTCTTCTTTTTGTGTTACTTATAAACTAGAGTTGATATTACTTTAATTATGTTAAAGTTTACATATTTAGCAGTAGTAGTTAATAAGTATTCAAGATAATTTTTTTAATAAAATGCTGTAAATCACGCCAAGTTGGTTGAAACGATTTTTTTGATTTCGCTCGAATGTTAGTGAGTTTTTCAGGGGTGCAGTAAGGTCTCCTCCGATTCTTTCGGCGAGCATGGTCTAGTCTGCGGCAACTATACAATCATGGGGAAGTTTAAGAAAATTGGCCGAAAACTTCCAGGAAAAGTGGGAATTGGCCCTAGCTGCCAGTAGCCCCTCAGTATGGTGGAAGTCCGTCCGCTTTCAAAAGGTAGGTTTTTTTTTGTGGTACGTCGTTAAGTGTGTAGGACAAGATCCCACCCATCCGGCGAGTAGAGCCGTGCTACGCAAGCATGCCACGCTCCTCGCACTTAACACTCCATTCCTTTCTATATCCGTCTCCTTCCTAAGGTCCCGACCACATCCTTCCATCCTTTCATTCTTCCGCTCCCAACGCCCTCTTAGACCTATAACAGGGGTGTACGATTGTACATAATATACATGAATTTAATGACTACCAATGAATAAGTTAACATTGATACATAAATAAATAAATAGGAACCGAACACCAAAACCAATAAGTCTTTACGAAACTAATAAATAAATACCTACATAAATTAACTATAAACAATAAACAATTGAATACGCGTTAATTACGGCTAATAAATAATAGCTGGGATAGAAGAGTATACGCTACGGAAAAGCAACCACACAAATCAGTCGTGACATATATCACAGTATAATAGGAAAGGTACATCAGGTACACTATTTTCTCATTGCTTTATGTCCTTTTAGCTTTTGTGCCAGGCCATAGCAGCTCCAATGCGTCATCATATTCAGTCCAAACAGAGCGAAATATGGTGACACTCCGGTTGTAGTGTGCACTGGGCTTCGTAATGCACAATCCATGTCGCTCAAGTGTAGATCCCAGTTGCGCTGGTCATCTTTAATGTAGGAGCGTATGGCGGCTAGCAAAGTCCTGTTTACTCTTTCAGAGGCGTTTGACTGCGGCGAATAATAGCCGTTTTTCTTTTTTAGTTCAGAGCTGAACTCTGAACAGAGCTCGAGCATTATGGGCGCGCTCTGAGCCGAGCGTGCTCAGATCGTTCTGATGTAATTTTGAAACACACTTGAGCACATAGCTGTCATTTGTAATAAATATGTGTATAAATTGAATATTTATTTAATTGTTGCTTATTAAATTGGTTAACCTTCAGTTCCAGAGCAACAAGGTTCGTCCGCCATTTCATTTATTTTGTTTTCCTGGTTTTTTTTTCTGTCAAATGTGACTGCGAGTGTGTATTCAGCTTTTTACTCAGCATGCTCAGTCAATTTATTCTGAGCTCATCGAGCGCGCTCTGATAATGCTCAGATCGAAAAAAGAAACACAAATCTGAGCTCTGATGTATCTGAGCTAAAAAAGAAACACGAACTTTTTGTATAACAGTTCAGGTTGTGCTCTGAACTAAAAAAGAAAAACGCCTACTATGCCGTCTTAAAGTGGCGTATTTCAAATGTTTGCACCAGATTTTGAAAATCTTTTGAGAGGAATTGTTTCCCGTTGTCTGAATGTATGACACGTGGTACACCAAACAAGTTAAATACGTCATTTTGAAGGAATTTCACAACATTTACTGTACTTGCGTTTCTGAAAGCTTTCAACAATACAAACTTTGACAAATGATCGAGGATAACAAAAACGTAACAATTACAAGATTTCGAACGGGGATATGGACCAAGAAATTCAATATAGATTTTCTCAAACGGACGAGATGTTTTGAAATTGTTTTTAATTGGTGGACGTAGTACCTGATTTGACGATTTACACTGTTTACACACCGAACAGTTAGACACATAAGAACGAATTTGCAGTCATATTCGGCCAGTAGAAGTACTGTCGAATTCTGTGTAGTGTCTTCGATATACCGTCATGAGCCTTAGCAATCAGCTGCTCAGTTAGAGCGGATGGGACCCACAGCCTCCATGTCTGATCGGCCCTTTCGTCTCCCGCTAGTAGTAAAGCGCGCTTGTACACAAAATTTTCTTCGACCTTTAGGTCTGGGAGCTCTTCTGGATGCTTAAATATAGTGGTGCGATATTCTGCAGACTGAAACTCCTCCGAATTCAAATCAATTAACGGCACAACATGTTCGACATCTACACTCTCAACATAAATTCGGGACAGTGTATACGTTACTACATTTAACGAGCATTTTCGATGTTCAATATTGAACGTGAAAGCCTGTAGCTTAAGGCTCCATCGTGAAAATCTTCCACTTAAATCCTTAAGACTCATCAGCACACGTAAGTCTGTTATTACTGTAAAGTCCATTCCCTCAACATACGGGCGAAATTTTTGTATGGCCATAACAGCCGCCATGCATTCTTTCTCGGTGACGCTATAATTTTTTTGTGCTGCTTTCAGCTTTGGGGAAAAGTAGGATATTGGTGATTCTTCTTCCTTTTCGTTCTTTTGGTACAAGACTGCACCAATTCCGGACTCCGAGGCGTCACACTGGATGTAGAACCTTTTGGTAAATTCCGGGTGGATGAGTACTGGCGAAGTTGTTAAGGCGCTTTTGAGTTTCTCGAATGCTTCAAGAGCTTCGCTTGTCATTGAAAATTTTTAATTTTTCTTTTTCAGCGTGTCGGTGATAGGAACAGTCAAGGTGGAGAAATCCCTAATGAACCTTCTGTACCAACCTGCTAGACCGAGGAACCTACGTACCTGTTTTTGGCTTTTCGGAAGCGGGAATTCCGAGATATCCTTCACCTTCTCAGGATCGGTTTTCGATTTCCCACCACCAACAATGAACCCCAGGTACTTCAGTTCTTTGAAGCAAAACTTGGACTTTTTCACGTTGATGGTGAGATTGGCTTTCCTCAGGCACTCAGCAACCTCGTCCAGCAGTGCAACATGGGTCTCAAAATCCGGGGCTATAACGAGTAGATCATCTAGATAGGCAAAGACGCGGTCCCTCAAACTTGCGGGAATCACCTTGTCTATCAGGCGACACATCCTTTGGGCTGCGTTACACAAACCAAAGGGCATGACTCTAAACTGGTACAAGGGCCTTCCCGGCACCGCGAACGCAGTTTTCTCCCTACTCTGTCTCTCCATCGGTATCTGCCAAAATGCGTCCTTGTGATCGACGCTACTAATGAAATAGGTTTCGGGTAGCCGATTGAGAAGGCCGTCGATATGGGGGAGAGGGTAAGCGTCCTTCTTCGCCAATGTGTTCAGTGCTTTTGAGTCCAAGCATGCACGGTCTTTGCCTGGTTTCCGTATAAGAACCATTGGCGAACACCACGGAGTCTCACTCTCCTCAATAACACCGAGCCTCAACATTCGGTCGATCTCATCATATAAGAGGACTTATATCGCTGGAGACACAGGGTAGAGTTGCTGCTTAACCGGGGCCGCATCTCCGGTATCGATGATGTGCTTTTCCACCTGTGTTTGGTAAAACACAGGACCCCTGTTTGTTAAAACAAAGGAATCTCTCTTTGACTGCCTCCAGCGCGGACGATTGTTTAGACGTGAGGTCGTGTAAATCATACGGAACATTTGGTTTAGTTGGCTCAGGTGCGTTAATAGCGCTAATAACTTGGTGAGCTATTTGGAACACTTTCCAAAAATCAACTCCCAGGTATAGTTCTTGATCTAAATTCGGTACTTCCCTACTATTTGCTGAGTTTTCCCATCCGCAGTTTTGACATTAGAAGTTGTCTTTATAATTGGTATGTTCATCGATTCTATGAGCTGCATGCAGTTTTTGCCTGGGTTTGAGTCGAACGTGACTCCCCCGCCTGTAACAAAATACAGTTCCAGCAGATCCAATTTCGCTGATCCATCTGTCGCCGTGGAGGATTTGGACGGGAATTGTGGTATTGCATCGCCGCAAATTGTTCTTCTTGCTGATAAGGATCTTCACCATACTCCAGCTCGTTGACCATGAACCTAGGTTGTTGGCGATGCGGTTTTGGTATCTGGGTAGACCAACTTCCCAATCCGGTCACTGAGACTACGCTTGAGGATACGCACCAAGTCAACTTCTGGCATCTGAACTCGAAGCTGAGATCTTAGCTTTTGTATGGCCGTGAAATAACTTCTTCTGGCATAATAAGGTGCCCTGCCTACGATCCAGTATGTCCCGAATAATTTCGAAATCAGATTTCGAATTTCGAAACTGTCGCTTTAATGCGTCTCGCAGTGTTGACCAATCTGGACGGTAATTAGAGCGCTGGTATTGCCAATACCATTCGTGAGCAGCACCTACGAGAAGGAGATAAAAGTCTCTCATTATTTCCGTCCACGGACAGTCGTACTGACTTTGGATTGTCTCAAGTCGGAAGATGAAATCTTCGACATCAAGACTCTCTGGTTCGCCATCAAAGCTGAGACCCCACTTGTCGATCTTTGTGGAGCCTCCCACTTGTCGCGGACCAGGTGGAATGGAGTAAAGAGGTGGACTATACTGCGACGGAACGTGTGTGTAAGTATTTTGTTGACTATAACCTTGATTCGACCTATTGTAAATATTGTTTTATCTACTATGCCCCCCTACAGGAACAAATGTCCTTGCGACTGCGTCCAGATGCAGACGATCATGACGGACTTATTGTGGAGGAGCAACATGTGGTTGCTGGTGGACTGAATACTGGGGTTGGGATTTCAGCTGATGTGGGACTACCGGCTGAGGTTGGACGATTGGCCTATCAGCTTCTACTTGAGGATTCTGACGAAAGAGGTAAATCACCTCGCTTGTGAAACTTAAGCAACTATTTCTCATTTCTGTTTTTAAGTTTTCGGAGATTTCTCCCTTCAAAGACTCTTTCAGCGATCAGAAAGCATTGACCAAAGCCAAGTTGACATAAGCCCTCAAGTATTTTTGGTTTGGGCTGTCTGCTGTATGGCTGGCCTATTGATGGTTGTTGTCTTTCGCTAAGTCCTACTAAGGTTTCCACACTGATATTTTTGGACCTGCCCCCTGCTGCGCTTACATTGGTAATGTCACTATATGGCGGTGCTTGAATCGAATCGGCACTAGTGGCACGACTCTGGGAAAAATCAGGTGTTGGAATATCCTGCTCAATATTTACATTGCTGTTGGAAACTATTTGAGCCTCTTCCCTACCGGGCAATGGTGTGCGTCGCAGTTTCGGCACTGCGCCTAAATTGCTGAAATGAATGCTTTGAGGAGCTTGGATAGAATCTGGGCCGATGGCACGGTTCCCATGCTGTTCGGTTGACGGAAGGACTGTGTTGCCAATGGAAGGATCTTGAGGTGATCTCCCGTTACCTAATGGAGTATGCTGTACCCTCGGCATTGTACCTGTCGATGATTTTTGTTGTTGTGAATTGGTCCTAGTAATCATTCTATTTTCAAAAAACAAACTTCCTCTTATCTTCTTATTTCCTTTTCTTTTCCAACCGAACTCATAATTAACTAACTGACGACTATAACTGTAAACACTGCAGGAAAGGATTGACGAAATGGAGATGAACGATTTGCTAAACGGATACGATGAAAGACGCGAAGTTACGAAGACTTAATGTGAGTTTAACTCTATAATTTTATATTATATATATTTAGGGGAATAAATATAAAGGAAATAAATATAAGTAAATAAATATATGTAGTGTAATTATTATAGCTGAAAACAAATATTAGTGTATGTATGTATAACCCTTTCCCTCCACCGACTCACAATTGTGAGTTTTCGAATTCTCTCTGCAAATTCAACTGAAGTTAATCTACTGTGTTTACACCCGCACCACACGATTGTGAATTTATTATAAATTCATTTTCTATCTCATAGTAGGCCTTTGCGTTTTGTTAACGTGAGTTTTTCTTCTTTTGAAAAGTGTCAGTTGCAGGTGTTACGCTTTATTGTACAAAATTGTTAATATTTTTCGCTATAATCGAATTTTCAACATATGTTTTGATTTTTATTCTTCTTTAAATGTAAGTTATTAGTTTAGTTTACTTTTAGATTGAAATTATACAATAGATAAGTGTTTTTCGCACAGATCAATTAGATTTTCACAATTGTGAGCTCCAGTTTTAAATAATGCCGAAAAGTGATTATTTATCTGTCAAATTTGAATTTTTTCCGTTTGTTTGAATAGAATGGCGCGAAGGTTTATTACAGAGCAAGATATTTTGGATATGCTTGTTACTGATGATGTGTTGCATATAGAAGAAGAGGAAGAAAATGAAGAGTATATTTGTGATGAAGTAGATATCGAGTCCGACCATTTTGATTCTGAAGATGAGGTTCCGTTAGCTCAGCATCCTGAACGTTCAGGTTACGAAGGTTCTACCAGTGCCATAGGTTCACGGAAAAGAACGTTTCAATGGGTCAGAAGACCATTTAAGCCTGATATATCAATACCCTCTCATGTTCCAGAGGAGATACAGGTAAAATTGTTTTTTTCATTAAGTAGTGCTACTTTTACAGGGTGTACTATTTTTCAATAGGCTGTTAAGACACCATACGAATATTTTTCCCAATATTTCACGGCTGAATTGATAGAAAAGGCGGTTATCTATTCGTCACAATACTATCTATCAACAACTGGGCATGAGCTTAAAACTTCTTTCGAAGAAATGTCAGTGTTTTTCGGAATGCATGCAATAATAGGATGTATTAAATTCCCACGCATTCATATGTATTGGAATTCAAAGTTTCGTTTCAATTTGATTGCCGAAGCGATGCCGCGTGATAGATTTTATTTACTGCGTGTTAATGTCCATTTTGTGGATGTGAACGCTGCATCCGAAGAACGCAAAAAGGCAAATTTGCTTTGGAAGGTTCAGCCAGTGATTGACTGTGTACGAGGCAGATGTTTGAAAATTGATAGGAGCGTTTTCAAAGAATTTTCAATTGACGAGCAAATGATACCATTTTTAGGTCGATGTGCTGTCCGGCAATATGTAAAAAATAAGCCTCGTCCTGTGGGACTAAAGAACTTTGTGCTAACGTCATCTTGCGGAATTGTTTTGGACTTTGAAATCTACCAGGGTGCAACAACGCCTCTTAGAGATAGAAGTCTCGGATTAGGACCGGCAGTTGTCTTACGGCTAACGGAAACAATGCCAAAAAATGCTTGTGTATATTTTGATAGATATTTTACAACGCTCCCGCTTATTCAAAAGTTAAAAGAAAATCATATCTATGCGACGGGAACTCTAATGAATAATCGGCAGAACAGCTATACTTTCACAAAAGATTCCAAGATGAAAAGGGGAGATTTTGAAGAAATATGCGTCAACGATAATTCTCTATGTATGGTGAAATGGAAGGACAACAAAAGCGTTTTAATGACTTCAAGTCTAACTGGCAGTCAACCAGTTAATACCGTACAACGCTGGGACAAAACAGCAAAGGCTAGAATCGATGTTCCCTGTCCGGCTTGCGTTTCCTCCTACAATGCTAATATGGGAGGTGTCGACACGTGTGACCAGCTAATTGAGTGCTACCGGACGTGGATAAAGACAAAAAAATGGACAGTGAAAACAATCCTTCATTTGTTCGACTTAGCTATTGTAAACAGCTTTTTAGAATATAAATACGACTGCAAACAAAACAAATACGTAAGGAAGGACAAAATGGACTTACTGGAGTTTAGGTTGGAAGTGGGAGAATACTTATTGGGTGGTGTCGGCAAGAAAAAGCCAATGAATGAAAGTGATTCCGAATCAGACGACGAAGCAATTGAAAAGAAAAGGAAAAGGTTTTCTTCATTACCTGGGCAAGATAAGCGCTTTGATGGTTTCAACCACTGGCCAGTGGTTGATAAGTTAAAAGCACCACTAAAATGCCGCTTACCTAGTTGTACAAGCCGGTCTCGAACTAAGTGTGAGAAGTGCGATGTATACCTTTGCCTTACAAAAGACTCCAATTGTTTTAAAATGTTTCACACCAAAAATTGAATAACTATTATATATTAACTATAACTATACCTAATATTACTTATTTCGAAAAATGACAAAAAATATTTATGAATTTAAAGTTTCTATAAAATCGCAGTTTTCGTTATTAAAAAATTATAAATTCCTTTCAAATTTTCTATTTTTAACTTTTAGCTTTATTTGACAATATTTATGTGAGTGCACTCCTGAAGCTCACAAATGTGAGTGTCCCATTTCAAGGACATCCAAAGCCTTTTTTATTTTTTTTTGTTTTTTAAATATGTTTTTCAACCCATTAAAGTACAAAAAAAAGTATAATCACAAACAGACATCGTTTTGTTATTGTGCAGGAGGGAAAGGGATAAGAAAGGTGTTTAAGTAATTAAGATTAGAAATATATTACTAGGAAACGATAGGGTTTGGAATTGTATTTAATGAAAATGTGTGTGTTACTTTATACAGCGATGACTATCGATGTATAAGAAACAGCTTTCAGTAACGTAAATTATGAAACAACTACCAACATAAAAATGTTATGTATTTTGAAGTATGTGTTTCGCTGTGAGTTATGTGAGTATAGCGTGTAGTATTATCGAAGTTTTAAACGAAAGCAAAAAATAAACTCCAAAAGCAATTTGAGTTTGTGTTTGTATGTATTATGTTGAGGTGTTTCGGGTAGCTTTCTTCGGCGGTATTTTGTTGACGGCGTCTTGAGTTAATTTGGACAGTCTTAAATTTGACGGCAGACGGACAAAAATTACAAAAAAAAATTTTTTTTCTCAAAGTGGTAAATAGTTCACATGAAGTAACAAGGACACACACTGTTGTTCTCCTCTGCTCCCGCAATTTCAGTCTATCCTACGGACTTTGCTGGAAGACTTGGAGAAGAAGACAACCACACACGAAGTAGAACCTAAAAGGATGTGACAGTGCTACAAGTTACGATGATCCTCAACGAACCAGGCCACTGTGCACATGAAGCTAAGATGACAATACACAATGAAAAATGAAAATTTAAAATTTGTGATTTGTGAGAACAGTAAAAATAGTAATGTGAAAGAGATAGAAGTAGAAAAGACGTAATACAAACAGGGTTTCAATTGTTTTTGATGTCAACGTCAAGGAACTCATCGCAATTCATCTAACATGTCATAGACTTCTCAACTGAAGACTTATGGATTCCTGACAGCGAATTAAATTGTGGACTTATACAGCATAAAAGACTGAAGACAAGGACAAATAAACGTTGGGCGCCATTTGTAATAGACAAGGATGAGGATTGGAAGGCAGTTGGGATTCAAAAAAAAGCAGGATTACCGGAAGGGGATTTCAGTATAGATGGAAAGCGGGGGGAAGAATGTTGAAATTCCAGAAACGTGGCACGCTAGTTCTGCATGGCGGAACTCGTCGGAAATGGGGCGATTCTTGTCCCCAGAAAATCAACGTTACCTATGACAACACATATATCGTGCCGAGACAAAATTGTTCCCTATTGACAGCGGACGGACAGTTACCACTTTGAGAAGCGCTCTTTGATGGTGTGAGCGCGGCCATTACCCACCCTACCTGAAAATCCATGGCCTAATAACTTCCCCATAGAAGTGCCGGTCCAAAACAGCTCAGTTCATCCGCTGAGAGAGATGTAGCTCACCTTACTCCACCCCCTGAAAACTTATAACTCAAAAGGACATCGTGTGATCAGATGCCCTAGGAAAACACCAACATTTTTGTCCCAAAATAGCGTGCATTAGGATTTATTGCAATTATTGATCATCAACCAAATAACATTTATGAGGGGAATATATTCACTTCCCCTTCCCCTTCAGGAGGAACCAAATCAGTTTTCTGATAACTATAAAAAATGTACACCGCTTATGAACACAAAAAAAAACTGTCAACTCTATCTCTAAACTGTTCTCGGTATATATGAGTATTACAGCAAAAAAATTGTAAGATTAAAAAAAAATGAATCAACAAAAAAAATTCACGCTTAACTTAACTCCAATACAACAACAAAAAAAAATAAGGGACTTAATACTACAGATTATAATTTTTTTTCTTTTTTCTTCCCTTTTTGGCAGCGAACAACAAAAAAATGGTTTGCGTTTAAACGCACTTGCACGCTGCTGCCGTACTTTCTTGCGGTGGATAAAATACTTCCTTTAAACAAGCGGCTTTTGGGTATATAATTGAACTGGATGAATCGGTGACACAGCTATAAAGTTGTCGGTCAATCAAAAACGGTTGGCGGCCACGATTTCCTATCTAGGTTAGTGGACAATCAATGACCAGCAAATGACCTTACGCAGTGCTGATCCCTACATACAACAAAAATTTCATATTACTCAAAATAATTTTCTACCTTAGAATCTAGTCACTACGTATCCTTTTCATTTTCCTTTTTTTTGTATTTGGGGACTCCGTTATCTGGACTTCCGTATTCCCCTTTGTGGCTAACACTTATTTAAATAAGATTCTTTGTTTGTTGGATATTTTCATATTTTCATTTATGTTGAGGTCTTTTATTTTTTGTTTTGCACTCGCCACTTTTGTAATTTAATAAGCATTATTTCAACCTTTTTTACTTTTTATTTAACATGCATATATCTATACTATTTTTTTTTTCTTTTTATTTCGTCACTACCACTGTTGTAATTTAATAGGCCTTCGGTTCTACCTGTCGCTTCATATCGTTTTACCTACTTGGATTCGGACGTGGTCTTACCGACGACTGTACGGACAATGCCGAGTGTTTCCTCCAGCAGAAGCAACATACCCTCGTCCGGGGTATTGGCAAGAACAATCTCGAACACCCGCTAACTGCGAGATTTACCATGAAATCTTTCCACGGCGGATTTACCAATCAGAACCCGCCAACGATTCAAAAAATCCCGCTCCTCTCAGTATTTCAATTTTAGGTTCTAACATTCGCTACGAGAAAGATATGATGCCTACCTGAACTCCGCCTAAGATTGTGAATAGGCCATGTTCCGAACTGTAAAAATCGACACCTGAACGTTGGTGACATTTGCCTTTCTCTCATTTTTTTCATAAAAAAAACATTCAACAATTTCGCGTACCTTATTCTGTAGGTATTATTATTTATTTGTTTTATTTCCTGCCTTTTGATGCCCTATTTTATCATTTCAGCTTCCTACGAGAAGGGATGGTCTCTGCTTCCGGTAAGTAACGTGTGAGCTCATTCTTATCTATCGTTTATTTACTTCTTTTTTTTTTTTGCCAGAAGGGAAAACAAACAAACCGCGGTGAGTTCACCCCGCCTCTTACCGGGACATCCCAATGCGGATATCGGTGGAACAACGCATATGGGTGTGTAGTTCTGTGCTAATATTAATTGCTATATTTATTTATACTTTATTTTGCAATTGACCATAACACTTTCTACGATAGCAAATAGATCTACTAACCTGTCATCCGTAGGAATTTGTTTGTTCTGGAATTTTTAATTCACTTTTGTATTTTATTTTTTTTCTACAGGCGGCCGCAACAATGTAAGTATAGTATATTCTTAAAGGGAAACATATTAAACCTAAAATTGTAATGATTATAATTATCATGATTATTTATTAGAATTAGCTAAACGCGCCTAAACACCTGTATAGTTATGCAGTGTATAAGTATTTATACAGCCTCCCAAAAATTCTTATTTATAAAATATTTTCCCATGCATATTAGTTATACAGGGCTTGCGACAAAAAAGGTACTGAAAAGGAGAAATCTATTACATATATCTGTCCGAAAAGATGAAAAAAAAAACATAGCAGCTTGTGAGAAATGCAAATTCAAATACATATAGGAATAAAAAAATGGAAAAGTAAAAAGAAAAAGTTGGTAATTATGGGCCTCCTATGATATGGTAGTGATGTGCAAATTAAACCAAATTGAAAAACAATTCAAAACTTCTCGTATCTGCCCATATTTCTTATCGAGGATACTTTTAGAATCTTTAAAATTGAAAAAAAACCTCGATACATTTATCCAATTTCCTTTTGATTTAAAATTTTTTTTGTGACAATTTTTTCCAGTCAAAATGACATTTCGCTACTATTCCACCTCTATACAGGCACTAAACAACCTCCAAGCGCGTTTATCTTATACAAGCTCTATTCAACGTAGAATAATTTTTTTTTAAACAAGGTTTTTGCGTGTAGAGGCATTTTAAAGGGTGCATAACATTATACACTCTTTATAATACGTTTATAAATAAGGCTGTAAGTGTTTTTTATCACTGTAAAACATAGAAGTTTCGTGGCACATAAAAAGTACAAGCAGAAGGGGTTTCACTACAGACTACATTGTAAGGATTGTAATTAATAGGCAGTGTACACTGCCACCAGAAGAGATCTATTGTGTTGGCCTCCGTTATTTAACCCAAGGGGCTGTTGAGGCTCTTTATAAACCTCAATAACCTTCTTCGTTCCATATTTCCTATAGCTGTAGGACTTAAAAACGCCCCTTGCATATGGATCGCTCTGCCCCTTGCCACAGCAGGGCATTCGCATAGTATTTGTTTCGTTGTATCCTCCTCTTCTCCGTTGAACCCATAATTATAATTCTAACTTATACTACAGGTTGCGTAAATGAATATAAAGAACTTGTCTACTTTTAGTCAAATAATTTTTTTTATGAAAAAGATGAGAGAAAGGCAAATGTCACCAACGTTCAGGTGTTGATTTTTACAGTTCGCAACATGGGCCTATTCACAATCTTAGGCGGAGTTCAGGTAGGCATCATATCTTTCTCGTAGCGAATGTTAGAACCTAATTTTAGTGGGGGCAATACCCCCATATATTTGGCTTAATACAAGCTAAAATTAACATTTAGGCTTAAGGTAACAGCTTAAATCTAAGACACTTTAAAATAAGACATGAAAAGACTTAAAGATAAGGAGAGTGGTGAAGGAGATCGAGTTTCAGGTGGGCAGCGCTGCGGTTAAAATCGAAAACTGAAAGGTTGGAATTTACCTTTCGCAGCATACGGGATATCGGTTCATTGGAGCCATATGAGGTACGATGGTGTGTTGGGTAAATGAGCCGAGGGCAACGTAAATTACGGGGGTTAGTGTTGAAGAAAATTGAGTTGTAAAGAGAGGCGCAGTCGACGGAGCCGGAGAAAAGACGAAAAATGAAAAGAATGTCTGCAGCGTCTCTGCGTTCCTCTAGGGTATTCAGGTTAATGAGATGGAGCCGGTCAATATAGGGTGGCAAGATAAAAGGATCATCCCAAGGCAGACCTCGAAGGGCGAATCGAAGAAAGCGACGTTGGACGTTCTCAATTCTGTCTACATGAACTCTATGAAAAGGAGACCACACTTGACTAGCGTATTCAAGGAGGGGGCGAACTAAAGAGATGTAGAGAGATCTAGTCACGTAAGGGTCGGAGAATTCTTTAGACCAACGTTTAACAAAGCCGAGTGATGAGTTGGCCTTACAAATTATTTTGTCAATATGCGAATGAAAATTTAGCTCCCTATCATACAATATTCCAAGGTCGCGAAGAGAATGAACGAGAGAAATTGGTTGACCATGGAGAAGGTAACGTCGGCTAGGGGACTTGTTGCGCTTGCGTGATAGGGTAATGAATTGGCATTTGTTGATGTTGAGTTCTAAGCAGTTTTTGAGACACCAGGTCGAAAAACTGTCAAGGTCTTCTTGAAGGAGGCAAGAGTCTTGAGGTGAAGAGATGGTTTTGAAGATTTTAGCATCATCTGCGTAGAGAGACAGAGATGAGTGTTTGATGATCTTCTCAAGATCATTTACCGTTAGGATGAAGAGAAGGGGACCTAAATGGCTGCCTTGTGGGACACCAGATGTTGCTAAGAAAGAGGACGAATGTACCGCCCTAAAGCGAACGCTGTAATATCGGTTTTCAAGGTAGGAAGATATCCATTTTATCAATATAGGTTCAAAACCAAGGGCAGACAATTTGAAGAGGATTAATTGATGTGATATCTTATCAAAGGCCTTGCTGAAGCCAGTTGCGATGACGTCAACTTCATTGCCATTCTCTAGGGATGATAGGGCATATGAAACAAATTCGACGAGATTTGTAGTAGTCGATCTACCTTTCAGGAAGCCATGTTGGTAGGGTGAAATAAGGGACTTGCTCCGAAAACTTAAGACTTCATATAGAATACTTTCAAAAAGTTTGGGTATATGCGAGAGTTTGGCAATTGGGCGGTAATTAGTAATTTCATTTTTTGATCCTTTTTTGTGTATCGGTGTAATGAACGAGGTTTTCCAAATTTGGGGAAATTCTCCATTTGAGAGAGAAAGTTGAAAGAGAGCAGAAAGTGGGAGCGAGAGATTAGAAGAACACTTCTTAAGGAAAATGGCTGGAAGACCATCTGGGCCGGGTAGGAATTCGTCATTAAGCAGTTGTAATTTTTTTTCAATAATGGAAGGGTCAACAATTTGAGAGAGAAAGGGACCGATAGAGAAGTTAGGTAGGTAGTCAAAGTAGGAGGGATCCGGTGCGAAGGAGTCGTCGGCAAACGATAACTTAAAAAATGTGGCAAAAAAGTTGGCAATGGTATGTGGGTCGGTGGAAGATACGTTTTCGTAAGAGAGCGAAGGAGGGTAACCGTCGGATTTTTTTTTATAGTTTACGAATTGGAAAAAGGACTTAGGGTCGTTTATTAGATTGGTATGTGCATCATTTAGATAGCGTTGGTAGAGGGAGTTATAAAGCTGGGTAAAATTAAGATAAATACCGAGGTAGTCGGAATAGTCGGAAGAACAACCAGTGCGGAGAAATACTGCCCATAGCTTATTCCTTTTGTTACGTAAGGAACGAAGTTTTCGGTTATACCACGGGGGGGAATTGGATGAAGTTCTATGGCGAGAAAAGGGAACATAGAGAGAAATGGAGGTAAATAGCTCTCTGTAGAACATGGAAAGCGCATCTCTTAATGATAGATTGGCAAAATCGAAAGTGCATCTACTGAGATAGGCATTAATTTTTTGGAAGTTATCTTTGTGAAAGTCGTACGAGGAGATGACTGCGGAGGAACTGGACTGTAGTGGAGAGTTGAGGAAAAATGAAAGAAGAAGAGGGGGATGAAGGTTATCAATAGTAGATAGAGAAAGAGCACAAGGCGAGACTGAGGAATTAATGGGGTCAGTTGTGAATATTAGGTCTAATTGCCTACCCATGAAGTTTGAGACCCCGCTAACTTGAAATAGACTGGAGTCTGTCAGGCTATCTAAGAAGAGGCATTCCTTAGTTGATTTGGCATTTGAAGCTACGAAGAAAGATTCATCATCTGATGGAGACCAGTGCAGCTGGGGCAGATTAAAATCGCCGAAAATGAGGATATTGTCAAGGGAGTCAGATGTGTCGATTAATTTGTCAATCGCGTCGATGGCAAGTTGATACGATTCAATAGGTTGGGCTGGTAGAATATAGAAGCATATAACGTACAGGGATCTCTGGGGGAGTGTTATTTTTATTGACACAAAGTCCAGTTTCGAAGATGAGGAAGTAGCAACAGGGGATGAGTCAAGGCTATTGTGGATGGCCAGAAGAACGCCTCGACAAGGAGAATTGTTTGAGGGGCGAGGAATTTCGTCGTCTCGATAGACTTTGAATGAAGGGGGAAATAACTCTTGGCTCTTTATGTCGGGGGTTAGGTTGGTTTCGGTTAGGGCATAAATATCGAATGGAAGAGCATGAGACTGGCGCAGAACAGAACTGGTTTTGGAGCGAAGGCCTCTTACATTCTGGTAATAAAAAGTAAAAGGAATTTTGTTAGGAGATGATTGGTGAAGAGATGGTCGGAATGGCAATTTAGGGACGAAAAAATGAGTTGTGGTCAACCCGACTCCGTTGGAGGTGTGATATTCTTTTGGAGTGAACAAAGTTCCCATATGCAGTAAGGTCTTCCACTACTCTTTGAGGAGATATATTGAAAGATTCATGGAACTTGGTGTAAATGTTCATAAGATTGGTAAGGTCGGTAGGGAGACCTTCCTGCTGGATGGAAACCATGACGCTAGTTTTTGTTTTACCCTCGTAGCAAACTGAGTCAGATTTATCATGAAGATATGCAAGAAAGAGACGAGTATTCTCGTAAGTCTTTTTTTCTCTAAGCCTAGAGAGCGCATATCGACATTCTGTGGAGTCAAAGGTTTGCTGGGTTAATTTAACTTGGGGAGGCAACAGGGGATCAAGAAATGGGATAGTAGTGGTAGTCGTTGTAGGGGAAGGAGTAGACGAAGGCAAAGTAGATGAAGAGGGTTTAGCTGAGATATTAGGTAAGTCATTAGATGTGGGATTTATGAAATGGGAACTAATGAAATTGGGGTATTTGGCACCTGTTGTTAAATCAAAATTCGGGAAAGAATTATTAGTCGACGGTAATATAGAGGATGGGATAGAGGAGATAGTGCTATATGTTGGAGTAAGTCTAAAAGAGACACGGTTATGCGGGGCCTTAGATGGCTTAGATACATTTAAAGAACTAGAAGGTGGATTGTTAGGGATATGGGTAGGAGGGGCAAAATTAGGGAAAAGCTTGGTTTTTAGGCTCCAATTCGGGTCAGGTTTAGGGCGGGAATTGGGAACGGGTCTTGGTATCTTATTACTAGGTTTGTTTTTATTGTAGGAGGGGACAGATTTTGATAACTTATTACTATGAGCGTTGGAGGGATTAACCGTCCACTTGCATATACTCATCGTGCCGAGGTTGAGTATATCTCCAGCAGACCTTAGGAATAACCATTCATACTTAGTGGGAAGGTCTAATTTAAATTTGCGATTACTTTTATGGCTAAACATTTTGCAATGGCTGATCGTAATGCCATATCTTTTACGGAAAAATGTCTTAATCCATGAAATATCTGCATTTGGGGGGGCGCCTTTGATGAAAAGGGTGGTAAGGTTTTCAGACTCCAGTTTATCGAGTCTGCTTTGCCAATCGGAGTGTGTCCATGTAGTACCAAAATGTTTTAAAAGCTTACGTGGAGCGACAGTGGGAGGAGCAGGCGTAGTATCGGGTGCAGAAGATATTGAGGGAAAAGCTGGCGATGTCGGCGACAATGATATGGGCACTGTTGATGATGTTTTGGGGGTTGCTATTGTGGTATTGCTGGTGGTTGTTGTTGTTGTACGCGGAAAGCAGCGACATCGTTACTTAAATCACTGATTTTGCTAATTAAATCAAACAACAGTGGGTCGACGGGTTGATGAGGTGGAGCAGTTGGTTTAGATGAGCTTTGTAAATAGGTATCAAGGTAAGAGCGAAATGAGTCGAGATGTTCTTTGATCGTTATTAACTGCGGGTTAAGAAGTGAAACGATATCCGATTTAATATCACCTTTAAGATTCGAAAGTATAGATTTGATTTCAGCTGGTGGTTTTTTAATTGATTCGCTAAGACTTGCCAACTGCTTGTCTATATTTTTGAACTTAGACTTGCAGAAGGAGGTGGAGAGATCTATGCTGGTAGATACTTCTTCTACACACTTAAACAAATCATCGAAGTTTGCGAGTTGGGTCACGATTTGCTTGTGAAGCATTTTAGAATTAGAGGAATTTTCGTTAATGGTGTCACTAACACATTTTATCGCGAGCATAACATGCGATACGGAGATGCCCTTGCACTCATCGCAGAAAAAAAGGAAATTGTTTTTAAAGTCACTTAGGTATGTAATGGAGCGCTTGCTTAACCCAATGCAGAGGGCATGAAACGATTTACCGCAAAGACCACTACATTTCACCCAATCAGCACTAATGTCGTGCGATGGTAGCATACAATCACTATTACCGCACTGCTTTGACATAGTTTTATTTTATTGGGTCAGTTATTATTAAAAATAGTATAGGTATGTGCATGTTAAATAAAAAGTAAAAAAGGTTGAAATAATGTTTATTAAATTACAAAAGTGGCGAGTGCAAAACAAAATAAAAGACCTCAACATAGGAGACAAGATATATAATTCGGCAAGCTAGGGGGAAGGTAATATTAGCAAGTGGGAACGAAATTTAGCAAAAAACAAAATTACGAAAAAAGGGGTTATAGTTAAAAGAACATTTTTAAGATATACTTAAGATCAAACAGAAACTATTAATCCCTAAGGTCCATTTTCCCAAATTGTCCCCGAGTATATTTTATAAATCAGATGAACAAATTTGCGTACCTATCCTAACGAAATTCAATGTAAAACAAATGTCTATAATACACGTATGGATGAAATTTTCGCTGTTTTCGTTGGGCATACGGGGCTGTAATGTCCTTTTGAGGGTCTAAATTTACAAAGGGGTGGAGTAAGGTAAGCTACATCTTCTCTCGGCGGATGGCTTGAACTGGATGGACACAGAACTAATGGGGAAGTTCTTAGGCTATGGATTTCTAGGTAGGGTGGGTATTGGCCGCGCTCACACCATCAAAGAGCGCTTCTCAAAGTGGTAACTGTCCGTCCGCTGTCAATAGGGTACAATTTTGTCTCGGCACGATATATGTGTTGTCATAGGTAACGTTGATTTTCTGGGGACAAGAATCGCCCCATTTCCGACGAGTTCCGCCGTGCAGAACTAGCGTGCCGCGTTTCCAGAATTTCAACATTCTTCCCCCCGCTTCCCACCTGTCCTAACCTGTGGTCCCCATCCGGTAATCCTGTTTTTTTTTAATCCCAACTGCCTTCCAATCCTCGTCCCTGCCTATTACAACACACATAATTTATTTATGGCTATTACTTGTAACCGAAATTTGACCGAACTTTAGTCAGCTGTCAAATTTGTTTTCATGTGTTTGTATGTTCGTTGGGAAATAAAAATACCTATTCATACCAATTAGAAATGTACGCACATAACCTTTCCACTTTATTGGGGATGCTAAAATACCTAAACGAAGATAATGTCGGGAAAATGGTAATGCATATTACCTGTGTGAATTCAGTAATTTCATTTCTTCGTACCCGGAACGCAATATGAATTTCACCACGAATATCAATAAGTTGTAGTGGCAAAAACTCGCGCGCTCGAAAAATATTGAGTATTTATAATATTCAGTTTTATTTCTAAATTATTTTTTTTCCAGGGACTTCGTGCGAATTGTTTACTTCTATTTTCTGAAATTCTCTGAAGCTAAAATTATTGTTTTCGCTTCAGATTTAAATTAATTAAATATTTACTATCTTCAAATCGTATAAATCCATTCAGGTACAGCAAAATAAGGCCTGTTTTTTTAGCTTCGTTCTCAGCAAAGCAAATTAAAGTATAGCATTTTCAGCACACAATTACAACAACTACGCTCTATTTGACACTTCGAGACTCGCAGTAGTTATTGTAATTTGTGTGCTGAAAATCTTACTTTACCTTGCCTTTCTGAGATCGAAGCTCAAAGAAACACTCGTTAACATTTGGTTTGAAATATATATATATATATTATAAATAGGAATACAAATAATATATATATTATTCGCTTTGAATTTTGTTTACGAATGAATGAATATGTGTCCAATCAGCTTATAGCCGATACATCCACCGCAAAGTTCTCCAGAATGGGGCCCTAAGGGCAAAAATCACGAAAATTGCGAAAAATTACAAAAACAAGATTTCCCAAATTGACGCGATAATAAATAAAATATCAATTAGACTGACTTAAGGGAGTTGGGATTGTTTTACTTCACTTTGGCTGAGATAGGACGTTTGATTTGAGCCGCATCCCTCCAAAAAAAAACTCAACATAATACTCGCTTGAGTTTTAATCCACTAAGGTGAGTGATGCGATTATTGGATTTTAGTTGTGGAATTAAGATGTAGATGCCACTAGGTGCGAAATTTGGCTTGCGATGAGATGTCCGAGGGTGAGATGCGGTGACGCCCCAAAATGTGTGATCTGGCGAGGTGAACGGAAGCACCAAATAAACCCACCACCAAAACTCCTACAAATATGCAAAGATAATATGCCAATATGGGATTTTACATACGGTGAGCATTACATACCTATTGGTGTTACGTTAATGTAGCTTGGTACCATTTTTGCATTATATTTACTGCTGGGTTAAAATCGTCTCATCCGTGAATGTGCATACCTAACGGCCATATTATTCACTGCCTTTAATCCGGGTTAAAGGTTACAACCGGGTTTAAGTGAGTTTAACCCAAAAACTAAACCCAAGTCCATAATATTCACTCGTTAAACCCGAACATAAACCAAGTTTTTTAAACTTGACAGCGTTTAATCCGATTGGATTTAAACGCAATCCGGAGACCGGTTTAAGTACTTTAACTCGGGTTAAAACTCAATTTTATAATATTGACATTTCTTCGCTCGCAAGAAATAAGAAAAGTAGAAAAGGGGAATAGAAAAAAAAATGTTAAGAAACTAAAAAAGGACTTCATTCGTGAAATGGACGATTTTAATGTCTTCAGAAGACGAATTTGTCGAAGAGCTGATGAAACAGCACCTTATGGTAAATTAACGTCGTCCTTGTCGTCGAATATATCGATTGCACGCGGGCTTGCGTCGCCGATTACGATGTGGTATATTTTCGAAAATATTTCGTGCTGAAAAAGAGTCATTTTGGAGGCTACATTCGATGATTTGATAGGAATTTCGGCATAATTAATACACCCAAAAGAAATCAAATCAATTTCCAAGTGACAAACAAAAAAAAAATGTCATTATTTGTGAAATTTAAAACGGATTAAAAACAGTTTAAAGTGTTTTAAATCCATTTTTAATCCAGCGGGCTTAATGCGTGTTTTTCAGTGAATAATATGGACATAGGTTTAAATTATCGGGTTTAAAAATTGCGGATTAATGATCGGGTGTAAAATAAACTTAAACCTGAGTTACACCCGGAGTGAATAATATGGCCGTAAGCATTACATGACGGAAAATGATTTTGTTTTACATACATGTAAAATCAACATAATTCCGTGAACAAAAGTGGTGCTATTTCTTGGCGACTGATATTTTAGGAAGAATTTTGCTCTCGAATATTGGAGATAATTTTTTCTCATAATAAGCCAATTGATTCAGTCTTGCAATCAACTACAGTAATTATACTATTAATACTGCAAAGGTCGTAATATTTGTCCTCCAGCTGTTTTTATTTTAAGTAAATAAGAGTGCGAAAATATTGAATTGTTTTATTATTAACCGTAATATTTTAGGTTTAAGTTAAGGTTTAAGTTCATTTTACACCCGAACATTTAATCCGTATTTTTTTCATCCGCTAATTAGATCTATATTCATGATATTCACTCAAAACAAGCATTAAGTCCTCTGTATTTAAACCCGTTTTCAGGCTACCAAATGCCAAATTAAAAAAAAATACATTTATTTTTTTTTGTGTTTGTCACATGGAAATTGATTTCGCCCAGTTTATTTTTTAGGTGCATTAATTATGTCGAAAGTTAATGTCAACAAACCTAAAGTGAGAGCTGGCATCGATGATGACACCGAGAACAGCAGTAGTGATCTCGAAAATGAGTCGAGAATAAACGTAAACCATCAGCCTGTCTTATTCGCTCTCTGACAAATTCGTCTCCTGACGACGTTTTATTTAATATTTCACTTTTGTAATTTTCTTATTTCCTGCGAGCGAAAAAATGTCAATATTATTGAAATTGAGTTTTAACCCGAGTTAAATATTCTTAAACTGTCTCCGGAGTGCCGCAATGAATTTCTACCAAAAAAAAATCGTTGAGCACTTTTGTACAACTGTACCAATGCAATTGCTCAGCACATGTTCCACTCGTAAAGCTTCACCCTGTAATTATTTATCAGGCTGGACTGACTCAAGAGAAACAATATGTCATGCACTGGATGTGTTACTTTTAAATCAGCACTCACTTCGGATCGAGTTGGTACGTGTTAGTGTTAGTGATTGCGTTAATATCTGACATCTTTACTGGGCTGACCTGAGTACTTTTGTTGAGAAAATATCAGTTTTTTTTTTTAAATATTGGGCGCATAATACATCAAACAGTTCTTATTATATTCAAAATAGTTTATTTATTCCGTGTGTCTAATAAAATTCATCGTGAAAGTTATATAAATTCTATACTCTTAATGTAAGTAATGGTTTGCTGCTGCGGATGTTGGTGCTGCAATTTTTTTTTTAGTAAAACCTATGAACATTTGTAAAATCATTTGAGATGCTGTTAACGCGGGTTAAATTGAAATTTTGCAAAACAATTTTCGAAAAGACTCCGATACAATAGATAACATAAAAAGCATTTTCGAAATTATGGCGACTAAAAGTTATATGCCAGTTTCGTTCCGAGATGGCATGTTGCAAATTCAACCAACTGCATTTGTTTGGCTTGCAAATAATAAAGAGTATTGGCGGTTCTCTAAATGTTAAATATATTTTTAATAATGCAATTTTTCATTTAAATATATGTACCACCTTTTAAAAATTAAATTATCTAACAATTAGCATTATTCCGTAGAATTTTGGAATTATTATGTTAATGCCTACCATGTGTTCGCCGAAGATTTTCGCGAACACTGCGAATATTATTTGTAAGAACTACTACTTGTTAAATATAATATATATATATTATACATAAATGTTGACCTTGCGTTTCGAAATTTCACGGAGTCTGCTATATGTAAATAAAAATAAATGATTGCGGCCATAGTCATAATTTATCATAAACAAATTGAGTTTTTAAGGTTTATTTAATAACACCAACAAGTTTTAAAATAGGCAGTTGCTAATCGTCACGGCTATGTTAATGTTAAAGTTATATTGCGTTAGGTTGGGTAAGTTGCTGGCGGCAGACTAAACTCCAGTACATATTTAATTTTCGGACAACATCCTGTACAAGTTATTTCCTAAAACACCATTTTTAATTAAAATGATAAACTACCTAGCCTAGAATATTACGATACTACAGAATAGGTGCACACCGGTTATTTGTTACACTTTTATGAGATATGACTATTATACCCATACATGGTGCCGCGACGTTTTCACTCGGTGGGCTCGTTTAAAATTCTAGTCTTAAGTCGACTAAATTTATATAGACTAGATTTCCCCTGAACGCAAAAAAATAGATTGGTTGGTAACGTCATTTTTTTTTTATGTCAAATTATGTGGTTTTTCAAATTTCAGATAACATTTTACATGAATTCGTTTTTGTTGATATTCGTGGGATTGGAATATGTGTAGCCTTATGCTCCGTGTTTTCGATTCACTGCATTCACTACATTTGTACATAAATAATTAACAAAAATAGATCCATTCGGTAAAATGCATTACTTTGCAGTTGAAATATTTCACAAAAACGTAATTAATCTCCACTAGTTAGGTTCTACCAATCGAACATAATAAAATGCACTTGAGCATCCAGTTGTCCGACTTATTAAACGTTGATTCTTGAACGTCCCCTTAACTTTGTGCATTTCGGTTGGGTTGAAAAGATCACTTTTATCATTTCTATGATCGATTGACAAATAATTAACTGCGAAGAAACAGATTGCATTGAGTGGGCTTATTTCTTTTAATTATTTATGCACAAATCAATCAAAATCAATCCTTTAGTTCCCTATATGTAAATGCGAAAGTAACTGCATTTGGCTATTATATTTAACGACTAGACCTCTGACTGAGCCAATCGTAATGTAATTTGACAAAGAAATAGTGTGGGACCTGAAGATGCATAGTTTTGTCAAAATTGGGAAAGTGGGCGTTTGGAACGATACCAACTTCTTAATGCAAGGTTAAATGGAAATCTTGCTAAATTTAGAAATACTATTTCCCATGATTCTATTATGAAACTTGGATACAAAGCCGTCCGATAGGTTTGTAATGCAGCTAGACTTGCAATACAATAATGGTTTTCAATTATCCTTGAAAGGACTAGCGATAGCAATTCATGATGCACTCCATCAAGCCGGGAGATGTTTGACAAAAATGGACTGTTTTGGTGTTCTTAACTGCTTTCATTAATTTGCTGGAATCTAAGAAACCCAATCAAAAACTAAATATGTATAGAGTCTTCAAAATTCGTGACTAGACATACATCAAGTCAGCTGAAAAAAACTGTTGACGCATTGAATCTAGGCCAATAAAGAATCGGATGTTCGATGCCCGCCTTCCACCTAATACCGTGAAAATTAGACTGTTGCAGCGCTTGAAATCAAACGTTGGACAGATATATTTCGTAATGGAGAACTTAAATCAGTTGGACCACCTGCCGATTGTAGCGCTTATTGTGATTATCCTTTTCTGGTAGAATCGACATTGTAGTGCCCGGCGAGTTCGTAAAATGGAATGTCTATGGCCCGGCACGCAAATAAGATTAATTTTTAATTTTAAAAGCTAATATCATATGAAGACACTACATTATACCTCAGCCATGACATGACTCCTTAAACGCCACAATATCCACGTGGAACAGGCTCCAGTCAAAAGGAGGTCCTCCAGCTTAGATTTTGGAAGGAATCGCCTCCTTTTAACCCTTCTGTAAGCAAACGGACCTAAACGAGGGTGTAATCAGTGCGTTTTGGGATACATTCATTCTTATTTAGAAAATACGAGTGACATGCTTGCCTACTTGTCCGCATATAGTTTGCTTTCATTCGGTTGTTTGTCTCACGAACGTGACAAACATCCGAGGGTATAACTGTCGTGAAAGAGCTTCTCAATTAGCCGTTTGGACTTGGCCTTTCGGCGTAACACATCAATTTCGATATTCACATATTCAACGCTAATGTTCAATTGCCTTCTTTCTATGCAGCCAAGTGCGTCATTTCTGTGCCTATCGCAAAATCATGAAGAATTATTGTTATTGCATACGGTATAACAAGATGAGATCTATTTCATTTATTGGTTAAATCAAGTATCCATCTTTCTTAAATGATACCAGAGAAGCTACTAAACATGTTTTATGAATGAAACAGTGAAAGTTATTATTTCGCCGGTCCTTTTTTTCTGGCAAGTAATACATTCTAAATAAAATTTGTTTCATTGTTTTCCATTCATAATACGCATCCTTGTTATCCCATCTATATGTTCACTTATCTCGTTTTTGACTAGTTCGAGGATCTTCCTATATCCATTCAGGTGCTTCCTCAAGTTTTCTGGAAGGCTTTCACTTACCATACAACAGATGCATCATACTGTGACAGTTAGATGACTCAAAGGGAACTGTATTTCAATAGAAATACATAAATAGAAGGAAACACCACGAGAGTAATAGAGAAATAGCAATTAATTCCGGTCTTATGTGCATCAGCAGCTGAATATCAAAATTCGATGCTACCAAGACCAATCGCATGATCGTTTGTGTTCTGTTATACTGATATATGAATATAAAATTTAACAAGCAAACGTTTCGTTGTCGCTATGAATAAATTGCGTTGGTGGTCGAAAGCCTTTAAAATAATTTCCACCGGGTATTTTTTTTAATCCATGATTAGAACAATTACCTAGTTTGGTCAGTGCTATCTTTTACTACTGCTGCTACGGAAGGTCTGCTTCTTAGGTGTAGTTTCTATCCCGTTTGCGAGGTATACCAAAGGGATAATTTTGGGATTTGCTCGTCCTGCTGCGGTGCCCGGGTGCCTTTTCGGGGAGCTGGGGGTTCTTCGTTTACATGGGTTAAATGTCTGTTTTATTTCTTTGCATATATATTTTAAGAAATTGTTTTTTTTTTATTATTATTATTAATACAATAATTATAATATTACATGTCTATATTTTAATTTCAGTTATATAGAACTTGGCTTACTGACGAGTGCTGATTAAATATTATAAACAAACGACAACTATTTGCAATATATATAAATTAAGTTGCAAATATACCTCTACTACTTATAACAGTTATATTACACATACACAAGAATCAACATTTATTCCAAGAGAAAGGAACGATATTTCTATTACAAAAAAATGGCTGTAATGTTAACGACAGAAGAAGCTAGCAAACTATTAGACTTTTCCGAGAAGCTGGATATCGGTCTTTTGGACAAAATCGTTGAATGCCTGTACACTTCGCAAGGGGAGCAATTACGTCTTGCACAAGATATACTTACAACGTTAAAGGAACATCCTGATGCGTGGACGAGAGTGGATAGTATTCTTGAATATTCCCAAAACCAGCAAACGAAGTTTTATGCCTTACAAATTTTGGAAGAAGTCATTAAAACGCGTTGGAAAATTTTACCAAGAAATCAATGTGAAGGCATTAAAAAGTATGTGGTTGGACTAATAATTAAAACGTCATCTGATCAAGCAACTATGGAAGCGAACAAAGTTTATTTGAACAAATTAAACATGATTCTAGTGCAAATTCTGAAAAGAGAATGGCCAAAAAATTGGCATACTTTTATCAGTGATATAGTTGGAGCCTCAAAAACAAATGAAAGCCTATGCAAAAACAACATGGTTATTTTAAAAAACCTAAGTGAAGAAGTTTTTGACTTTTGCGGGGGACAAATAACGCAAACAAAAGCAAAACATTTAAAAGATGCTATGTGTTTTGAGTTTTCAGAAATTTTCCAACTATGTTCGTTTGTTCTTGAGAGTTCTATGAACGCACCACTCATAGCTGTTACTTTAGACACACTCTTAAGATTCCTCAATTGGATTCCATTGGGATATATTTTTGAAACAACGCTTGTTGAAACACTAATTTTTAAATTTCTTAGTGTTCCTATGTTCCGGAACGTAACTTTAAAGTGTTTAGCGGAAATCGCCGGCCTAAATGTCCCCAACTATAATCAGAACTTTGTTAAACTATTCAAAGATACAATGGAACAATTAGATCAAATGATTGGTCAGAACACGAATATGAATCACATATACGCTAATGGATCTGACATGGAACAAGAATTCGTGCAAAATCTAGCTATGTTTTTGTGCACATTTTTGAAGGAACATGGAAAACTTGTGGAAGATGTAAAGTATATTGAGTATTTAAATAAAGCATTGCTCTATCTAGTGATGATATCAGAAGTAGAAGATGTTGAAATATTTAAAATCTGCCTTGAATACTGGTATAGTCTCGTGGAAGACCTTTACAATTCAGATGGCCTTAATTCGGCCCATATACAACAAGATGCTGTTTCATTAGCAAAACGTAATACGTTCTCTCGTCGTCGTTTCTACGCCAATATTCTATCAAAAGTTCGTTTTATTATGATATCGCGCATGGCGAAACCCGAGGAGGTTCTGGTTGTCGAAAACGAAAACGGTGAAGTTGTTCGAGAATTCATGAAGGATACAAATGCTATTAATTTGTATAAAAATATGCGTGAGACCTTGGTATTTTTAACGCATTTGGATTATGTTGATACAGAGCGTATAATGACACTCAAACTTTTAAACCAAGTAAATGGTACGGAGTTCTCATGGAAAAACCTAAACACCTTATGCTGGGCAATTGGATCGATATCAGGTGATTTTCAGTAATACAATAAAATAAATTCTTACAGCCTTATTTATAAACGTTTTATAAAGAGTGTATAAAGTTATGCACCCTTACCTCTAAACGCAAAAACCTTATTTATAAAAATTATTCAGCGTTGTATAGAGCTCGTATAAGCTAAATGCGCTTGGACGTTGTTTATTGCCTGTATAGAGGTGGAATAGTATCGAAATGTCATTTTGACGGAAAAAATTTGTCACATTTTATTTTAAATTAAATCAAAAAGAAATTGGATAGATGTGTCGAGGTTTTGTTTTCAATTTTAAAGATTCTAAAAGTATCCTCGATAAGAAATATGGACGGATACGAGAAGTTTTGAATTGTTTTTCAATTTGGTTTAATTTGCACATGACTACCATATCATAGGAATCCCATAATTCACAACTTTTTCTTTTTACTGTTCCATTTTTTTATTCCTATTTGTATTTGAATTTGCATTTCTCACAAGCTGCTATGTTTTTTTCATCTTTTCGGACAGATATATGTAATAGATTTCTCCTTTTCAGTACCTTTTTTGACACAAGCCCTGTATAACTAGTATGCATGGGAAAATGTTTTATGAATACGAATTTTTGGGAGGCTGTATAAATACTTATACACTGCATAACTAAACAGGCGCGTTTAGCAAATTCTAATTAATAAGGCTATTAGATTATTTATTATTAATGTTTTATTTTTTAATTTAAAACAATTAATATGATCAAAGTTTTACTTTAAACTAACTAAACTTGTTTCTGATCGGCTTCACCAATGGTGAGCTTTAGATTTGCATAGTTCTTTCTTAGGCGTCTATTTATTTTTACCAGATAATCTAAATGGATCATAGATTTAAACCACATTACCAGATTTTATGTTGTTAACCAAAATAACCAAAAAAAAAATGCATATTGAGTCTATTTTAACTAAATTATTTATTGGGTATGGAAATATTGAAAATATGTTTATTTGTTATTCCCGTGATCATATACCCTTTCGGGGGAACTCTGTATTTTTTCATGTGAGAATATGTTGGGTGTAGGTACAGATTTGGTTCAGTTCTGTTCACTGGCCAGCATATTTTCGCTATGTTGTATGGAGTGATGATACCGGTATTTGTCTTTAGCTCTCCTCTTTCGGCTTTCCATCTGCTGCAGGCGAAGAAGGTATGTTGCACGTTGTTTTCTTGGTAGTCCCAGTACTGACAGGCAGGACTGTTCGTTTTGACGGTCGTGTGGATAAAGGCATTGAAGTATCCGTTTCCGGTGAGTAAATGGTTGACGTAATAGTTAACCTCCCTGTGTTTGCTTTCTGCTGCTACTGCGATAACAAGAAAAGTCGGTTCCGACATGACATGCGTTAGCGACATCAGGAGCCTTCGCTTGTTGCCCGTTCAGTCTACTCTGACGCGATCCGTTTTGACGCTTGTTCTGCCGCGTTCTTTATCAGATACCAGAAAGTAAGTTTGGTGTTGATGGTCACACCCAAATACTTCACGGCGTCCTTGATTCTTATTACCTCACGACCGATTTGGAAGAGGATTCGAGTAGGGATCCCCTGCAGTGTCCAACACAAAGGCCAGTATGCCGATGCAGAATCTGCGTCGCCTTTACCTTTAGTGATAAGCACTAAACGTTGTGTCTTGCAATTTCTGAGAAACACTCCTTTTTCCAGGCAGCTTCTCCCCTTTTTTCTTCATAGCTTATTTTCTTAGAAAGGAACTGTACTTGAGAATCTACTTGGAGTACTTTTTTACATTGCTACCGCAATGAGAAAAATATTTTGGTATAGACAAAAAAAGTAGCGGTCACAGCTAGTGCAAAACATAAAATAATGATGCTGATGTTCTCGTTGTTTGTACCGGATGTTTTAGTATGAATGAATTGCAAGGCAACAATAGACGACTCGCTTCTATTACGCTAAAGCGGTGTTATAAATAAAATATGTAAAATGATTTTATTAACGAAGCAAATCTGTCAAAAACAGCTGATGGTGGTTTCAGTAGCAAAATGTAATGGATTTCAGTGTTTTCTGTAAAAGTTCATTAATGTTGTTTTCCATTGGTTTCACTCGGGGATCCACTCATTCTGTAATAAAAGAAAACTGATTGAATCCACAAAAGTATTGATGAAATGCCAAAAAATAATCTACGACTGCTGTCAGCTGACTTGTATAAAATACATAAATTACACTTGTGTGAGTGCTTTTCGAGTGGATTCTGACTTCAAATCGAAAAGCGATACTTCTCAGAATCACCAGAAGAATATTTTCAGAAGTGATTATTGCGATTCGGGACTCTCCCGGACGCTTCTTTTTGCCCAATGGACAACGACATAAAAACTCGTACATATTATAACATCGCAGATCTGTCATAAAGAAATCTAATAAGTGCGGCATTATTGTCTGGAAATATAATAATTGTGTAAGTATTTTTTTTAGCATTAAACATGCCTTATGTAACACGTCCATGTCCATTTATGTCGGAAAGCAAGCTATTCAATATTAGTAATATATTCATATTTATTTTCGCAAGCTGGTACCCGTGAATTCGTTTGCGTAGAATTATTACTTTCAGTAGCGTATTTTTCTTCAAACCTTAGTCAATAAAAAAGAGTATTTTTGTGAGGACATGATACCTGTGATTTGGATTTGGATATAATAACGTAGTAATATTAAACGGAAATTAATTTTCATTAGACTATATTAAGAAATTAATTTTTAAACCAAATCTGTATATGAACCTTTATATAGCGCAAGCCAATTCACTTCGATTATAATTACATAAGAAAAACTGCTAAATAACTAGTAGATTAGTAGCGGTCTTTCTTCTATACATAATATTCTCTAGTAAAATCTGAAAATCTATCAGCGATTAGGAGAGATAGACTATAGACATATAGGTATACAAAAAAAAAACAAAGGTAGTATTTGAAATTATCCTCAATTTTACCTTGAATGTTAAACAAATAAACGCAGAAACATTCTTTGTTTCTTAGCGTAGTAGATATTATAAATAAATAGCCCTTACTTGAGAAATAATTGGTTCCCATAAAAACTTTCATCCAATATTTCATTCCATTCGAGTTTTGTTTCAACGACAAAAAGTAACATATGTCCTTCTCAGAGGTCTATCTATCTATCTCTATACAAATATTCATAAAAATAGGTACAGCGGCTTAGGTGTAAAAAGGCAAAATACCGAGTTACTTTCACATTTGTAATAGTAGGTTGTACAGATATATAAAAAGGCACTATGAATGAAAACACACAACTACTACTACTACTTTTTTGAGTTAATGCCAGATTTTATTTCACTAATGTTTCATTATGCATATTTTTTTAGGTGCTTTCAGTGAAGAAGACGAAAAACGTTTTTTGGTTACTGTTATAAAAGATTTACTCGGCCTCTGTGAACAAAAAAAAGGAAAGGATAACAAGGCAATAATTGCTTCCAATATTATGTACGTCGTCGGGCAGTATCCGAGATTCTTGCGCGCTCACTGGAAATTTTTAAAAACTGTGGTTAACAAGTTATTTGAGTTTATGCATGAAACACACGATGGAGTTCAGGATATGGCCTGCGATACTTTTATTAAAATAGCAATCAAATGCAGAAGGCATTTTGTAACGATTCAACCAAACGAAGCTTGCACCTTTATCGATGAAATTTTAAGTACAATGAGTACGATAATTTGTGATTTGCAACCACAACAGGTAAGCATTCGAAATTTATCCATTCAATTTAACGATACAACGAGTCTGCAAGCCATGTGGGCATGTTGAATTTGTGTGTTTATGACCTTTATATATATTTATATGTACTGTAAGTATTTTTAATGTGTTATGAATCAATGGTGCTCACATTTGCAGTGTTCTACTTTTTCAATAACATTAAATTACATAGATACAATTATTGTATAAAATAAAAAAAGAAAACAAAAATGACTAAAAAGTATAAAATAAATTCTTATGACGGATGCGTGCGTAGGCGCTCTTTTAATATGTTGAGATACTTGCTATAAAATTTACACTAGTGTATGTCAAAACGCGCTAGCAATGATTTTACAAAACTAATGTGGTTTTCGATTGGGCTTCTTCAGATTTGCTCTCAGATTTCGTGTGTCTAATCGAACATAAAAACGTCACATGTTCTTTTCTTTGTGGGTATTTGTGTGATTGGAAAAAAATGTATAGCCTTCGACACTTTTTTCATTCACTAAATTTTATATTAAAACATTCGAAGTTTGCGCCCAAATTGATTTTTAAACATTTGTACATTAATAATGCGTTACTTTGCAGTTGAAAAATTTCACGAAAACGTAAACAAAGTTCACCAGTTGTCAAACTCGAACACTCTTGTATTGGTAAATCTGAAGCAAATCTCAGAAAAAATTCAGATTCGCAAAAGTGGTCTGAAATCTGAAAAAGATTTTTTTTTTTTTTTGTTAAGAAAAGTACAACAGAGTAGGTTAGGGAAAAAGTAAAAAGAAAATATATTTGACACTTTTGTACGTTGACATTTAAAGAAGGTTAACATATTATGGTTTATTATGTGAGTGTGTTCAAAAATAGTTTTCATTTCCAACACCTTCCCTGAATAACTATTCTTGAATTCAAAAAAAAAATTATTAATTCGTAATTCATATTATAAATTCATTCGTGTAATGTATAAAAAGGTTAATATTAGGAAATAAAATAAAATAATCTAAATTGTTTGTAAGAATATAAGATGGAAAGCAAAAACATCATTTTAAATTAAGACCTCACATAAAAGATTTATGCTTAATCGCAGTCACGCCTTTTGTCAGAAAATCTGCTAACATCTCATCTGTTGAAAGATAATTCAGCTTCACTTCGGATCTTTCCAATTTTTCGCAGATGAACTTAGTTTTGATGTCCACATGCTTTGTCCTCGGCGAATAGGAATTATTCGAAACGATATGAATAGCACTTTTATTGTCACAGTAAAGTACCAATGTTTTTGGCGAATCTGGAGATAGCTCTAGTTGCAAGCGCTTCAGCGACTCTACTCTACTCTACATCTAAATCACTTGCCCAGTCTGTATCACAGTAACCAGTCATATCGCACGCTTCCTTATGATACACAATACCTTTATCTATCGATCCCTTTAGGTACCTCATCACGCGTTTAACAGTGAGCCCTTCCTGTATTGTTTCCAAATCGACTGAGCAAATTCACGGCGAAGGAAATATCGGGTCACAATTCGCTCAGAACGCCGAACGATCTCTTCATCCTCTAGGCTAGAAATATTCTCATCTGGAACATAGGTATCATCGTCTACATTATTGTCGCTGGCTGTAAACTCGCTTGTATTAGGAGCTTAGAGATTGAGTGGAGATTCTATGGCTTCATATTTCACTCCAGAAGTTGGCAATTCTACTAAATGTTCTTCCCCTGAATTGACAATGATGTTCTCTTCTTCGTCCCAGAAGTCGACTGTGGGAAAATGACATCCCGAGTTGTTATAATTTTTTTTGTTAGAGGATATAGGCCTTTGAATCCGTGCTGTATCCAAGGGAGATGCATTCCATTGACTTGGGTTCCAGTTTTGTCCTTTTTTCTTTGGGAATGTGCGCCATTGCCTTGCAGCCAAAAATACGAAGAGTTTTCAAATCTGGTTTTCGGTCAGACCAAATTTCTTCTGGAGGGCATTCATTGCCCCTACATGGTATGCGATTCAACAAAAAGGCTGCGGTAACAGCCGCTTCTGCCCAGAATTTGTTATCAAGCCCGGAATCTAGTAGCATACAGCGTATTCGTTCAACAATAGTACGGTTGATACGTTCGGCAACTCCGTTTTGTTCGGGCGTATACACAACCGTTTTTTTTGGTGCATAATTCCATTTTTTCCTAAATAGCTTTGGAAAGTCTTTCCAGTGTACTCAGTGCCACAGAGTACGCGCCTTGAGCGATTAGAGTACGACTGATTAACAGTTGTGTTTGTTTAAGACTAAACATTTAGAACAGAATTTACATTTCAAGTCTACTCTTTTTTTAATGATTATAAATATGATGCATAAAAACATGCACGAAATAGCTTCAACTAAGTACACCGCATACATTTTTGGTGTAGCAGTATGGTTGATTGCTTCAATCACCGCTTCTGCTCCGAACAAGTCACCGTGGGTCGGTGTCGACTGCTTCATTGATCCTCTGTTCCGTAACTAAGGCAAACAGTCACTCGATGGTGTGCGCTCTCCATATTTACCTCATTCATTTATTCACAAACAAACGTAATTTTGCTGAAAACTGTGATGTCTTAAGTACATATACAAGATGCATTTTTAGGACTCTAGCAATTCCGGTGCTAAAACGAAAGAATTCCTTAAGCGGCGCACCCGTAGTGGTCGCGCTTGTCACTCATACCCCGGTGGGTATTTTTGAGTTGTGGCAACAGTTGCTTTCAAAAACAAAATAGGTAATATAGGCCATTACAAACTTTACATTGCCACCAGCCATATTGCATATATTCTGCTAAACGTGATTTCACACAAGGCACATTTCGCTTGCAATGTCGGGGGTGTTACCATATTTGAATCAAATTTGAATAATTTTTCTTTTTCATATTTTTTTAGAAACAAATTTATTATTTTATGTTCAAATATGCAACACATGAACAATATTTTGCTGCTAGCACTTCCGTTTACCTTGGCATATTAAGGTGTGTCCAACATTTCAGAAATGTTTCTGAAGCAAATCGGACACATTTCATACACATTTATAAAAGACTTCTGAAATTTAGTTATTAAATGTTTATGAAATATTTCAATTTTATTCTTCTAGTCCAACTAGAAGAAAATAATGTGGTAGGGTTATTAGCAGCGAGTAAAGTTTTTATTTTTGTAATGTAGGTCTCGGGAATCACTTGACAAGATTTAATTCAAATAATCGTATATTAAATGAATCAATTTCTCATCAGGTATTCCAAGCTTTTCTTGACATATTTATATTATTTCAAAAATAATACTAATAATCGAAAAACTTTCTGCAGGGAAACTTGTAAAACAAAAAGTATTTCCCATCATGATTGGAAAACTGTAAAACATTTCAAACATTTTTTTTTGGTTTCCAGATCCAAACCAGCAAAACATTTCATAAACATTTGATAAAAATAGTTTTGTTTAATAAATGTTTAAGAAATATTTATAAAACATGGAGATTTATAATTGTTTATCAAGTGCTTGTTTGATCTGTACATACCTTTATAGAACGAAAATAACTAGGAATAATCAATTGATAATTTTTGTTCCATGTTTTGTCTGACAACGTGATTTGGTAGGTGGCTATCGTTTACAGGGACACCAACATTTAAAAATGAAACAAGCCCTCTAGTGGAAAATAGTAGAAATAATTTTCAGATCATGATTCGTGATCTCGATGAGAAGCAGGATCGTGCTGTTGTTGTAAGTGCACGTAAATCGATGATCTAATAATATCGGCACACCATCATTTTTGTTGAACTAACCCTTTCATGGCAAAATGAAAAAAAAAAAATGTCTCAGGCGGGTTAGACCAGACCGAAGCATACTCCCATGGTACATTAAATTGGGGTGGTAAGTCCCTGAGATCAAGTTATAATCACTGGCCATCGCCCTTGGTATGTGCCTTCGAATCATCTTTATTAGGAAACAGTCAATCCTTTTCAGGCGTATAGTGTCTTGCTTGAATAATGTACATAGGCTCGGGAGTTCTGTACACCATAGACAGGTCTTGAGGCACTGCCTCTTAAATACGAATCTTTTCCATGAAGTAAGGCTATCTATTACACAACTTGGTCAGCCATAAGCGATGATCGTTCTTATATGGGCTACGTAGCAAATGGCCGTTACTCTGGAATAAGTTGACTGCTGGGAAGCAGTCTCCTTCTTATCCTTCCATCAGGGCAAGCATCTTTATGTTTGTCCAAATATATATACTGACCACGTTTTTCACCGACGCTATTTCTTGTGGTGCATATTTATTTAATGTAAACAAATTTTATTTTTTACCAAATTTTTCATTGGTGAGGTTTGTTTGTGCTTTCTGATCAAGGACCCGCCTCTGTCATTGATAGAAGTTGGCTCTTTTTAAGTAACTTTTATTCTCCCTAGAGACCGCGATCCATTCTTGAGATCAGAATAATGTACTTCGTACGCTCACACAACGCCTTAATAAAAAATAGTGCTCAGCAGCCAATGTGTTTTGAGTTCAATCCCACCGAAACACAGACAAATTTCTCGTTAGTAATTGTTCCTCTTGCGAATGTCAGAGCAATAACCGAAAGTTATATAAAAAAAAAAACACCTGTTGCGTTTACTATTTATTTGTACGTATTATTAACGTCATTTCAAATTATGAATTCGTTTATTTTTATATAGAGCTCTTTCAATGTGTTTTTCAGGTACATACCTTTTATGAGGCTGTAGGTCATATGATTGCAACCAGTTCTGATCAAGTCCAACAAGATGCGCTGATTGAAAAATACATGTTGCTTCCAAATCAAGTTTGGGATGAAATAATATCACGAGCTTCAAAAAATGTTGACTTCTTAAAAAATATGTCTGCAGTTAAGCAACTTGGGAGCATTTTGAAAACAAATGTCGCAGCATGCAAGGCACTTGGTCATGCCTATGTCATACAGCTGGGAAGAATTTATTTGGATATGCTTAATGTCTATAAAATAACTTCAGAAAATATAATTCAGGCGATTGCTCTTAATGGAATAAACGTAAATAATCAACCTCTCATAAAGGCCATGCACGTAGTAAAAAAGGAGACATTAAACTTGATTTCGGAATGGGTACCACGCTCAAACGACAACCAAATGGTAATGGAAAACTTTATACCTCCTCTTTTAAATGCCGTTCTCCTTGATTATCAGGTATAAATTCGAGATTTTTTTATTTAAAGTTTTAATTAATACATACATTTATAATACTTGCAGCGTTGTAAGATTCCAGCCGCCCGAGAACCAAAAGTTCTAAGTACAATGGCAGTAATAGTATGTAAACTTAAGGGGCACATCACAAATGAAGTACCAAAAATATTCGATGCCGTTTTCGAATGTACTCTTGATATGATAAATAAAAATTTCGAAGATCATCCCCAGCATAGAACAAGTTTCTATGAACTGCTTCAGGCAACTAATGCTCACTGCTTTAAGGCGTTTCTTAATATACCACCAGCACAATTTAAACTGGTGTTCGATTCTATCGTATGGGCATTTAAACACACAATGCGAAATGTTGCTGATATGGGATTAAATATTTTGTATAAGGTTTGTATATTATATGCTATGAGTATATATTACTAAATTTTTTTTTTTGTATTAATTTTTGTAGATGCTGCAGAACTTAGAGCAACATCCCCAAGCAGCACAAAGTTTTTATCAAACTTATTTTACAGATATATTAATGCAAATATTTTCTGTAGTTACTGATACTTCTCATACTGCTGGGTTAGCGATTCATGCAACCATTTTGGCATACATGTTTTCCTTGGTGGAAAATAATAAGATAACAGTTAACCTTGGGCCAATACCAGACAATACAATATTCGTTCAGGAATACGTGGCCTCACTTCTTAAATCCGCATTTAACCATTTAACTGATAATCAAATCAAAGTGTTTGTTACCGGCTTGTTTAATTTAGATGAAAATGTTCCTGCTTTTAAAGAACACCTAAGAGATTTCTTAATACAAATTCGGGTAAGTTACTAAATGATACAAATATTTAAACAAATTGTCTATAAACAATGTGCAATGCAAAAATGTATGTGGAGCTAATTTTATTTTAACCTTTTCCGTATTATTTTATATCGGAAATCAACAAATTCCTATTTTGTAGTTCGCACGAAGTGTTTACATTTTACTTGCTTTTCGTAGGGGTCTATCCCAGGCCAAGACGAATGCCTTTGATTTGTCCAAGGGTATTGCTTTTGATTCTCAATGGCGCCGATTGCTTGTGTCCATATTTAAATTACCAATATACTTAGTTCGCTGGGTGGTCGAACATTTTACTGCACACAATTTTTTTACAGTGATAAATTAGGTATCCGAAAAAATATTTAAAAAAAACAACCCAAATCTGTTTCCCCCACTTCTCACGAACGTCTGACAAACGTCTGAGGGTATAACTATCATGAAAGAGCTTCTCAATTGGCCGTTTGGACTCGGAATACAATTTTAGATCCCTTTCATTCGTCCCAAAAAGTTAAAAACTCACACAAGATTTAAAAATACATATATAAAAATTAATTGAAACATTGGTTGTAACTATATGATCTCGTTCAATTTAGTTATGAAAAGTTGCAAAAAAATAAAATATGGGCGGTGCAAGAAATAAGCGTGATTTCTGAAGCTACTCTGCAAATTTAGAATTTTCGCATGATAATAAACAAGCATTAGCTCGCTTAAAACTATAATAGTGCTGTGATGGGTGTTACATTTTAAACATATTTGTAAATTACAGTGTTTGAAAAATTTGCAAAGTGCCTTTTTCATCTAAAAAAAAGAGACAAAGTAGCAATAAATTATATAAGGGTCCCCGAAAAAAAAAACAAATTGTCGCACAACGGTCACGCTGTTGTCAGTTGTTTTCTTCCGACATAAAATAAATAATAATAATAAATAGGTTCCGTAAGGGAAAACTCGATTGAAATTTCCAGTAACAATTCTATATTAGAACAGGAAATATTGAAAGATGTCAGTTTTCGATGTCACTTCCACATTTATAGAATCCGCCTCTACGGGAACCCTTTCCGCAACCGACATTGCGGGAAGAATCGCTCTAAATCAAAGCACAGAATAACTTACTTCATTGAGAGTGATCCATTCATTCCTGATGCTATACTTCAGCTATGCTCTGTGCATTATGAGCGCGCTCTGAGCCGAGCGTGCTCAGATCGTTCTGATGTATTTATGAAACACACTTGAGCACGTATCTGACATTTTTAATAAATATATGTTTAATTTGTTGTTCTGGAACTAAAGGATAACCAATTTAATAAATAAAAATTAATAAATATTCAATTTTTACATACATTTATTAAAAATGTCAACTACGTGCTCAAGTGTGTTTCATAAATACATCAGAACAATCTGAGCACGCTCGGCTCAGAGCGTCAAAGTAGCCATTTGTACATCCAGCTGACATCAACAAATCTTCGCACTATTATTACTGGTGTAATAGCTTTCCGGATTTTCTCTTCAAAATGTGAGTCCGTCATCCACTAAGCTGCAATATTTGGAATGCTCAAAGATAAAGTGCAGAAAAGCAGTAACAATTTCATTTGTTCAAAAATTTCTACTGCGCAGCTAGGGAAGTTTCGAATCCTTTTGTACGGACTATACTCTATACCTATGCAGAACGGCAAAAGAACATTCTCCTCTGAGTGGAAATTATTTTATTCGACACCGCCCTAAGCCCTATGTATGGATGTGGACATTAAAAAAAATAGAAATCGGTAACATTAACTAGAGTAAACACGTACCACAGGAAATAGATTCAGCGAAAATACACATTGATAAATTCGTATGACCGATATATCAAAGTTTTATTTGCATCATTGTTTCATCGAACAAGCTTTTTTAATGTGTTTATATGTAAATCAGCAAATTAAATAATATTTCTTTCTTAATATTTCTGTAGGAAGTAACTGGAGAAGACGACTCCGATTTATATTTGGAGGAACGCGAGGCAGCTCTACGCGAAGAACAAGCTAGCAAAAGACAAATGCAGCGTAATGTGCCAGGAATGTTAAATCCGCACGAACTACCAGAAGATATGCAGGACGAATAAGTTATTTACCTACATTTATTTAAGTTTTTGAGAGAAAAAAATGTTGAAAATGAATATCTGTCGAAGTGTGAATGTAATATATATTGGAATAAATTTTATTCGAAATATGATAACATTGTGAATTGAATGAATTTGTTACGCCACATACACAGCACACCTACTAAACTAATCCAGTTATGGTAAAGAAGGTATAAGCAGTGACGCCAGTCATTTTTTTTATTTGTTCCACATAAAGGTACCCATAACAAAATATTTATAGGTATATGTACTATGAAAAATTGTAAGCGACTTGTTAGCACATAATTTTTAATAAAGTGTACTGTTTTGGAAAACAGAATCATGTAAATCATTTTGTTCCTTTATTGTATCAATATAATCAGTTCAACTACATAGCCCCCGACAGGTTTTGGCGACCAAGAGCATTAAAGTTTTGTTTTGTTTCAAGTATAATTACACATTACATAAACTTTCTCGATTTGCGCGACCCCTCGGATCAAATAGAAATGGTTAACTCTGAATAACTCTAAGTTGCTGACTTTTCAAAAAAATCAACCTCGATAAGTGCAACTTCCTTCCATCCTTATGATTTGATGAATTTACTTTACTAAAGAAAATAAAACATTGCATTATCTGAACATTTAAGTGTTCTGTTTTCTAAAGTCTGTATTTACTTAATTAACAATTTACCTTATAAAAGTGTTTGACTCTGTTATAACAACAATTTCACGCATTGCAACTACCCCCAAATTTCTATTAGTTGTGATAGTCGAAAAAATGCATTGCGGTACAAATGATGGTTTGGGCTACGGGACCACCTCCCAAACAATATTAGTAAAACGAAGTCAAATAATAATAAACTAACACTTGCTGCTAGGACTTGCGGGTAATTGCCTTTCTAATAAAACAGCATAAATTCAGTTGTAATATTTATGATAGAAATTATGTTTAATTGGTTTTGTTTTTAAATTTGTTTGCAGATATTGTTAGAATGCTATCGTATTAAAAGATGGATGACTGTTAACATTTGTCAGTCGCCGCAGTTGGCATTCTGGTATTTGGATCTCCGCTTTTGAGATTAAATCTATTAATTGAAAAAGAATTATGTTTTTCTTTAAAATTTCCATGTAAATAGTAATGCACTTTTACAAGTCCTTTTTGCTATAGGCGTTCAATGTTACTAGAGGCTCTGTTGCAAGAGTTTTGCAAGTGGGGCGCAATAAAAACTCCGCAATTTTCGTTTATGCGCGTTTTTATTTCCTACGAAATTTACATTAATGCGATGGAAAATACATACATTCTTTAAACAGAACTTTTAATTTGTATCCTTCTTATTCGGCTTACAGAAATTCAATGAAATTAACAATAGACATAATGGCAAGTAAAATTACATTTGACAGATTGGTACAAAATAATTTTAGTTATAGGCGGAAACACTATCAAGATTAACTAACATCCGAAAGTGTCTTCCTTCGGACTTGTATCCTTCAACGCCACAAAAAGTACCCTTTTGATGGACCACACCAATCTCTGCCAGCAGATACCAGCACTTGGATTCGATGGGCAGTTAAATAACCATTGGATGCCTTTGTTGAAAGGAACGTTTTGATGGCTTCGTAATCGAACACCTCCAATCGCTCCTTCAACTCTCTTGCGGCCCAGACAAAAATTGTCATCCCGCTGTCACTACGAATGCCAACAGGAACCCCCATCTATTCACAAAGTTCCTGAGATATACGGTGAATGCGTCAGTAGATATATCGGCAGCTACCTCCAAGTGAACAGCACCCATTGTGAGACAGGTAAACAGAGCGATCCAACGTTTTTCTCTGCGTCTGCCTATGGCCACTAAAAAAGGTCCCATATAACCCACCCCTGTGATCGTAAAAGGCCACACAAAGGGCGTGAGCTAGTATTCCGGAAGTTGGCCCATTTGCAGGCTTCGTGGACAATACTTTACAGAATTGGCAAGATCGAGCAAGGGTTTTGACAAGAAGCCGTAAGTGCGGAATCCAAAACTGAAGACGAACTTCACAAATAATTGTCGTCATGTTTTGGCGATGAAAGCGTTCGTGGAAATGTCTGACAATTAGTTGATATACCAGCAACCTTTTGGGAGTATAATGGGTCTCCTAGTTTGCGTTGGAAGACAATCGTCGGCCAGACAATCGCAACACGGCGTCAGCTTAAACCAATAGCTTAACATCAACGAGGACGTGCTAGTAAAAAATCGCCGTAAGTTTGTCTTTTTTTTAGTTTTGTTTTCTTCGGGGCAGGAATTTCGCCCGTATGTACATTTAGCATCACGATCCGTAAGAACGATAGTATCTAGTTTTTTTTTATCTCGTAGAGTAAGTTAAGTTTTAATTTTCATTGAGATATGAATTAAATAATTTTGTTTTGCTCTCAATAGCTTGAGTTTTATTATGAAGTAGGTAGTACAAGAGTGTTGTGGTGTGTGGTGAAATGGGGCAGCCGTCTCGCAGCTGGAATAGGGACACTTTGTGGATGACTTATGAACATGCTTTTATGATGTGACGATGCACGAACGGACAAGAGTGGCTGGATAGAGGCGTAAAGGGGCTATCTCTCGAATTCCTTCGGCCATAGAGTTAGCCATGGATGTGTCCATTGAGATATAGGGTGGGTAGGTAAAGCCAGTGTCTCTTCTCTTCTCGATCCTATCCTTTAGTTGTCCGTCCGAGGTCACATAATTTAAGTTCTCCTCCTATCTTTCACCAGTTTTTTTTTGCACAAGAACTACCCCGTCCGACGAACGATAGCCGCGAGAGTGCCACTCCTCCACATCTCCGAAGATGCCCCTGTGGCCGTCCTAGACTCATTACTCATTACAATGACCACTTTTTCATGTTGTATACTAATCGCCGTAATACTGCTTCTGTACCAACATACCATCATCGGCATCGGACTATCTCAGCATGCTTAAGTTCATAAGCTAATAGCGAATTGTTGTTTGATAACCATTGGCAACTACATGGCCATCGAAAGACCCAGGCTATCGCGCGTTTTAACTTTAAAAAGTTCGAAAATTTAGTTAGATCAATCTTATGGCTACTCACATGGAATATCTCGTGTCGGTGAAGTGCTCGTAACTGTGCGTCAAGTGTCTGTTGCACATTATGAGATTGAAATATTCTTTGATGTAGTCGTACACCCAAGACAGCTGCTTGCAACTCAAGTCGCGGAATTGATATGATATGATATGACACAAATATATGCAAGTCATCTTAAGTCGACTAGATTGGTCGCGATGAGATGCAATCTGAACGCAAAAACTAGATCCGCCAAAACTACGTCAGCCATATACGCGAACTGTCAACTTAGTACTCAGTCACGAATTTCTTGACTAGATTCGTCGGCTACCTCCCATAAACGTCAACTGAAACAGCTACTCACATGACCGATTTCGTCCAATCAAAACCGAGATTCAGTTATGTCGTTTTCCATTTGGACCACCAAAAATCTTTTTCAGATCTCAGCATTTATCCGGAATCGATCTGCTTTTGTGAATGGATTAGTGCGTTATTTGACAACAATATCAGCTGTTCAAATTGCATTTGTTTTTGGTAAAATCAACCATGGAAATCGGCTTGAAAATGTTTCCTCTGTTGTAGATACAAATGGAGTAGTTTCGGTGATTCGTAGTTTCCAGATGATGAGGAAAACAATGAAGATAATAATTCCTCCAAAACTATGTCCATTGCTGTTTATATATTTCTTTATTTTGGTTTTCACGAAACTGCACATTTGTTTTAAAACAAACTTCTTTAAATGTGCTGTATTTGTGGTAGTATGTGTAAATCTGAAAAAAATATCGTGATTTGCAAACAGTGATCCGAATCAAAAAAAAGATTGATTTTTTTCCCAATGGAACGCCAAAAGTGATTTAGATCAAAAAAAAAATTGATTTTTTGTCCCAATGGAAAACGACATTAGTGAGAGAGCTGTCAGACTTATGTCGTTTTCCATTGAGACAAAAAATTTATTTTTTGTATTTTTTTTGTCACACGGATTCTTAATTGACATAACACCGAAAGAAAAAAGAAAATGGCGAATTTTAAAAAAAATTGAGGAGGCCAGCGACAAGAGGATTGCGAGTTGGGGGTCTCAGTATGATTTGTCTATGGTTAGTAGCTTTCGGAACTATTCCGAAATATGCAAATATGCTCTTTCATGTGATTTCTTCAATCTTGTTCTTGAGCATATAGTTCGCGGGGCAGGTGTCTACACGAATAGCAGTATTTTATTGATGCCTTTATTTTTTTTAATCTACAAAATGTTTTCATAACACATATGTCATAAATGGGTCTCATTTCAATTCAATCAACTATCATGAAGTTTTCCCATTTTCCCGATGCTTCCTAAAATTAATATAGGTGTTAAATGCTCACATTATTTATTTGTTGTTAATTTATTTCAGTTCGAATGAATAATTACATTATTACTTTGTTCAAGCATTGCCAACCAATCAATTTACCTTATTATATCTGACGTACCTACGTACATCCCTACCTAACTTAATATGTCTATAATTCTGTACTTTATCACTTATACTTTGCTATATAGCTTTCCGATACTGTAATTTCCTAACTTTAAATATGCTCTCTTTTATTCTGTTCTTTATGTTTCATATTCGTCAGTTCAGTCTCAGTGGTAACAGTAAACAGTTTGTTATTTTGTGAATGCTGTATAAACAAATCTCTGTCTCTTTTCCTTTGATTGTTTTGACGCTATGATTTGGAAACTTACAATTAAGGAAAATATCTACAGACAATTGTCTTTTACTCGCACATTTAATAAATTGGGAAAGCAATCTTACATAGAACAAAAATACGTTAGGCCTGTTTTTTTGAGCTTCGTTCTCAGCAAAGCAAAGTAAAGTAGGATTTTCAGCACGCAATAACAACAACTACGCTCTACTTGACACTTCGAGACTCGCAGTAGTTATTGTAGTTTAGCCTTGTTTTTTTGAGCTTCGTTCTCAGCAAAGCAAAGTAAAGTAGGATTTTCCTCACGCAATTACAACAACTACGCTCTACTTGACACTTCGAGACTCGCAGTAGTAATTGTAAATTGTGTGCTGAAAATCCTACTTCACTTTGCTTTGCTGAGAACGAAGCTAAAAAAAACACGCCTATTATTAAAAGAAAACATAATATCAGCCCTGTTTTTTTGAGTTTCGTTCTCAGCAAAGCAAAGTAAAGTAGGATTTTCAGCACGCAATTACAACTACTACGCTCACTTTACACTTCGAGACTCGCAGTATTTGTGTGCTGAAAATCTTACTTTGCTGTGCTTTGCTGAGAACGAAGCTCAAAAAAACACGACTATCGTCGTCGTTCTATGAGAACTCCCTAAGTCCATTTTATTCGTTTTGAGATATTAGCATTTGAAGTTGATAATCAATATTAAAAATACGAAAATGTTCGTAAGTGTTCGATCTTGGGTTTCGCATATAGAAGGAACTTTGGGTAACCATTAACATATGAAATATGTTGGAACTGGTTAGTCGGGAAAAGGTAAAATAGGAAAAATGGACTTAGGGAGTTTTCTCTGAAAGAAAACACGAGAACACAATAGTTTTTAAAATTTTTATTATTTAGGTAGGTAAGTCATTTTAGTAGATAAATGTCTTAAAAAAAAGTCTTATTCGTCTTCATCGTTGCTGCTCTCAACTGCTGCCTCAGGAATCCGATCTAGTAATGGAAGGGTGGATATAGGAAGCGATTTGTACCATCAATAAAATTCTTCTGCAATAACTCCGTTCTCACACAAACGCAATAGGTCTCGTTTTTTTGGGACGATATTGGCAGTGGCTCATTGCGAAGTATTTCTAATTTAACTTTTTTAGGCCTACCTCTTCCACTGACAATTATAGTTGCATAGGGGTGATCGTATCGGTATTGCAATGTATCTGGGCGACCTTTCAAATACTTAAAACCTTTTACTTTAAGCCAGTTCACTTTTCTTCCATCGGTGTCAACATTTAAATTTTTAAGCGCTGCTTTGGCTAATGAGGAAATATTGAGGAATTCGTTAAACCTTAGCTCAGTAACTTTATATTGGCTGTTTTTCCTGTTTCCTCTTTTGGAACGATAGATAGATATTTTTTATTTCGTATAAAAGAATCTTACAGGACTATTGTTATTGCATATTTTACAGAGATTTGATAATTTGGGTTTTATCTTTCTACTGAGATATTGTTTTTATGTAAGATAGATAGGCAACAAAGAAAAAGGATAATCTTGAAGGGAAATATGAAAAAATAACCTTCAATATAAAAGAAAAAAAAAAACAAAGTAGATACTAACGAAAAATAATATTAAATGTATGTTATATACACTAAATGGATTTGTATTAAGATGTTAATAAATAGGTATTTAATATTCTTTTACTTTTCATACCTGTACTTCTGCTTTGCTTGTATTTTGTAAAGCTAAGTTTACCATCATTTTTCCTCTGCGTTTCATTGTTAAAATGCACTACACTAATAACTCAAATTTGAAATTAAATTAAACAGGAAATAAAACGACAGCTTTCCTTTGATACGCATTCACAACAGAATAGACTCAACCGAAATTCTGTTTATTATAACGTTTCAAAATCGATTATAGTAGGAAAAGTGAATTTAAAATAACAAAAAACTGCAAAACGTTTGCCAGTCAAAACGCCCTAAGTCCATTTAGGGAGTTTTCACTGACAAGAAATTCAAAATGTTTTGATTTAGGGAATTTTCATTTTGTATACTTTATAAAAAGAGAAACTAAGGACTTAGGGAGTTTTCACAGAACATAGATTTTGTTATTTGATTATATATGGTGTATTTATCTCAGTTTTGAGAAAAATGGACTTAGGGAGTTTTCATAGAACGACGACGATATGTGCAAAAATAATTGTGGCAAATTAGTGTTACAGTTTAATGGAGTCAACTGATATTAATTTCGACTGCTACCCCTAATATGTTGGAGTTAATAGAAAAGGATGCCAGTTTTTGTGTTTTTATTATTATATTATGAAAATAAGGAACATATTGTTGAGCTAACGAGCAGAAATCGAATAATTTGCGATTCATCCAGTTTGCTTTGTTTAGAAAATGAAAAATATGCAAACTGATTGCTGGGATTGTTGGCTTTTCAATTGATGCATCGCAACAAACCCTTGTCCTTAAAGCTTGAGCCACAACATCGGGTCCTCACAGGAATCCCTACTGCAACATATCAGCATCGGCAAGACGAATATTGGAAGCGCAACTCACTATTGGAATCGAGCGAGCAAGTGGCAAATTTGTGTAGAAAAGTAGCAGCAAAACGATATCAGGCATCAGAAAAGGTTCGGTTAGGTTATACGGGCAGTTTGTATGCAACTAACAAAACCATTCGGATCTGTTGATGAATCTTCTTAGATCTGATAGAGGTGTCCTTGATCGATCTTCTCAGCCTTCGAAGAATCGCGCTTCCAAACAAGAGTAGCGACCTCTTAGAGGGCTGGGCAGGGACCCAGGAGATGTTTCACAGATTCTATTTCCTCTTCGTCTCCGAAAAAGCATCAGAGAACCTATGAAAACCATATTCGTTACTTTGTCTAGAGAAGCCCACTGAGCAACACACAGACCCAATGATGCATACACCAAGAACTGTGGAAGCTGATCTCGCTGACCAACTGAAAACCAGTTGACAACATGATACGCGGGGCGGGAACCGTGAAGCAATGAAGATGTTTCTACAAAACGACAACCGAATAGCAGTCCGAACAAAAAGATCTGCAACCCCAAGGTCAATGAACCCTCAAAGCGGGAAATGAAAACAAAGTTGTTGTTTTTGTTGACGACATTTCAGTAAATTAAGTGTATGCGATAGGGTGCTTGCGGCGGACACCTTCCCTTCCACTTGTCATGGTGTTTTAAAATGTTAGGTTAGGTTACGTTAGGCTGAGTGGGTTTGTGAGATCGTCACAAAAGACTGGGCACCATAGCGGTTCATACCGAAACCATTACGGTCAGAAACCTAAACCGATTCGCCCAAATATTCAATATCCCTACAGGTATATGGTCTCAAAATTGTTTAAGGAACCAACCTAATCTAAGTTATTTAAGAAGTGCCTGTCTAGGTGCTTCCTTGTTCTCCTACCAATTGATTGACATTTACAGAGAGGATGGGATATGCCTTCCGCGTCTTGTAGGTCGTCACAGTACCTGCATATATCCGTATTACCTAAGCCTAGTCTCAGGCATGCTTTCTAAGAAGGCAATGTCCAGAGAGTATTCCTACCGTTAATCATAACTTTGTTTACTGAAATTGATTAATTCTTCAGATTTTCTTCGATTTAAAATGGGCCACAGTGCCTGTGCCCTTCAATATCACAATGCCCAGGCACCCAGCACTATCTGACACGGGTTCTGCGAGCATAATGCGTTGAGCGTTGTGGGCCAATTCTTGCCTTGTTCAGTCTCAGCGGTTTATGACCATAGAGCCTTAAGTGCAGCCCGACTATCAATGTAGATATTGTTATTGGATCTCGATCTCATCTCAAGTACTTCCGCAGCTTTTAGTACGGCCAGAACACACTGCATGCGTACGAAAGTCTAAGGGCCATATTTAGGTCCAACTTGCTAGAGTAAGTGCCTGACCTCGTACACTGACTAGTTTTAGAGCCATCAGCATATACTGAGGTCTCATTTTCCCTCGAAACTAAGTTTCTATTCCAATCCTCTCTGTCAGGGCTCAACAAATCGCAATATGTGTCAAAATCAAGTGTAACAAAATTTCCATGAAAATGAAATAAAAATAATGCTATGTACTATAATGCTGTTTTTGAAAAGTTGCAGGGCTCTATTACCGGCATGTAATTGTATTTGTAAGTCCAGTGGAAAAAATATAACTACGTCGTCCGCTCAAGCAGTGACGTTAAATTCTGCATTATTTAGTTCTTAAACTAACAGATTTTCTTAAAGGACTGTATCCGAGACAGTTTCCCAGAGTATTTGGTGATGCTTTCTTCGACATTAGCCTTTTCCAATGCGTTTTTCATTGTCTCTCTCCTGACGTTTTTAAAAGCTGGGGGGCTAGTGCAAGTGCTACTAGTGTTGCTCTCTATTTTGCCTACTACTTCGTGTTGAGCCGACCCTACTTTAGGCATAAATACCACTCGTACTTCCCTTCATGCCCTATAGGCCACTTCCCGGAAAATTGTCTTCAACTACTGATTCCAGAACCTCCTTGCTACGAACCGTCCGATTTAAATAAAGCTAGCTAGCTAGCTAGAGTCAGAAAGCTTTCAGGATTTTCTCTTAGATTGCACGGGTAAGTAGTTAAGCCCCATTGTAGAAATGTCTAACTTGCCTTCTTTTGGAGTTTAACTCCTTGTTCCACCACTGAGGCTGGGACCTATTGGTTGGCTTTCTGAGCGGGCAAATTTTTTCGTTAGCCCTGTTCATTATCATGCCAAGGTCAAATACCTTGTCTAAGTCTATAATGTAGTGTCAAAACATGGTACTTCATTTCCTAACTGATGATGTTTTAAAATGTTGGTATTCATTGAATATTAATGAAATCAATTCCTTACATCCTCACCCTTTTATTTGAATAGGTATCTTTAATAGTCACCATTATTATTCTGCAAGACTTCTTAAAGTCGTATTAATTACGGGAAATATTTTTACATTAACTCACTGTTTTTTGTCTTTGTCGGCCCGAAAAAAAAAACTTAAAGGTTAATACATCATCTGTTGTGATTAATCCGATCTGAGAATGTACTGGCACAATCAATTGATTTCAAAGATAAACACACCAATATCTAAAAATGTAAATTTGTTTTAAACAATATTGCAGCTTATAAATAAAAGAAAAGTTATTGTATATTTTATTACTTACTTAGGTGGTGGATCTGGTCCTAAACCAATACCTATATTTTATTAGTAACCCTCTTTCTTAACGAACATCCCCGCGATTGCTTTTGTTTTTTGTGATTTGGTTGCTTTTGATGATGAAAACTACTGTTCAGGACTCTAATTCTCAAATTCCGCATAGGATAATTCGTATAAGAGCAAATCCGCCTAAAACGTTCGCATAGCAACAAAATTGGTATTCTCAAATCTGTACGGTTTATTTTTCCAGCTGTGTGAAAATCATATTCACCTCTTGAATGAGGTAGAATTTTACAGCACGTGAAGTAAACCATTTTACAGGTTGTGAAAAAAAAAACAATATTAAAATTTAAATTGGTTGGGAATTGTTGTTTTCGATTGATAAAAAAAATAAATACTAATATTTATATATGTTTAATGTATGTCTTTTCGCAATGGCTAAAAGGTACTTTGGGCGATTTGAGCTCAGCAGTTGTTCGATTGGCAATGAAGCAGTTACGCGAAAGTGAAATATATGAAACTATCCGAGAGTTTCAAGACTGCATGTAATGAATGGCATTCAATCGGTGCTTTCATATAAATTGTTTGATTTAATTTAATTTGACTTATTTGCTCACACACAAATCAAAAAACAAACCGTTCTTTGAAGTATCAAACTCATAATTCCGCATACGAGATGCAAATCCGAATGAAAAACACGGACTAATAACATTCGAAGAGAAGAGCATATTTTTTTCGGATCTCAGATTTTAAGCGGCACATTGAACATTCAATGCATGTATTTGTAAATGGATTGGAGCGTTATTTGACAAATTTGTATATCGACTTGAAAAAAGTTTCCCCTGTTGTAGATGCAAATGGAGTAGTTTTATTGATTCGTAGTCTTCAGATAAATCCTCCAAAACTATATCCACAGCTATTGATGTAAAGGGTTTTCCAATAAGAAGTGTTATTTTGGTATTCAAAGAAAAATGTCATTTTTTGAGATAAATGATCGGATGTTTATTTCATAATAAAGAGGAAGGTATGCCGTTAATATTGAAAAACAACATCAGCCAAATGGCCACCATGAGCACGCATACAGGACCATATCATTTTCATGAAATTTTCCATAACCAAATCGCAAAGTGGCTGCCCTATGTCCTCGATAGCCTCACGAATTTTATCTTTGAGGTCTTGAATCGACGCTGGGCTGTTGGCATAGACCTTATCTTTCACGTGGCTCCAAAGGAAGAAGTCGCAAGTTGTTAAATCTCAAGATCTCGGTGGCCAATTGTGATCACCTCTTCGAGAGATAACACGGTCCGGAAACTTTTCCCGTAAAAGATCAATGGTTTCGTTGCTTGTGTTTTTTCACCATTTTTGTAGTGGATTTTAATAATTCCAATGCATTGTTGAAGCGTGTATCGTTCCATTTTTAGTAATGGCGTAGTTTCTACTTATGAAATGTCAAAGAATAAAAGATTCAAAAGTGGCAGTTACCGAAATAGCTGGTCATTCACAATAACACCTCTTATTGAAAAACCCTTTATTTCTTTATTTATTTTCATGAAACTTGCGCACTTGTTTTAAAACAAACTTCTTAAAATGACGCAAAACAGCTGAGCAAAGTATATTGGTATTAGTGGCAGTATGGTGTAAATCTGAAAAAATATCGAGATCTGCAAAAAGTGATCCGAATAAAAAAGAAAGATTGATTTTTGGTCCCAAAGGAAAACCACATTACTTTACTTTTTTTACGCCTAAGTAACGCCTACATAGGGATCTAAAATTTTAAGTGGTAGAGGATGAGATCAGAAAGGTCGCAAGAAGGCATGAAGTTAAGCTATCAACTATATATCGTACTAGCTTCGATTTACCTAGTATAACTACTTAATTATGACAATTAAGTATAACCATTACGAATACAACTAGTAAACTAAGAAAATAAAAAACAAAAAAATATGTATAATTGAGTTTTCGGGCACTACTCAAAAGTTGCCTTTATATGTCATGATGTCAGGTAAATTAAAAATTTGTAAAAAAAATTGTGATCTTATACTGCCCCAAGTTCATAGAAACTTCTCATAAAACCTGTAAAAAAATAATTTTCGCGCAAAAAAATTTTTTTTTTAAATCCTGTGATATTAATTTTTATTATTAATGATAATTAAAGAAATTTTAAGCAAAAAACAATAGAATATTGTGAATGAAAAGTTAAACAAGAATTAACGAAAGCAAAAGTCAAAGGTTAAAAAAAATAATTACAAAATTATGACCTGAACCTGAACCTTTGTGAGCGCCTTTGGTTAAACATTAAACATTTATGTTTAAATTATGAAATATAAGCCATTTTTAAACGATTTTATATATATATATAATTTTTGTAGGCGCAGTGGCTTAGTGGTTAGTGTGTTGGACTACTAAGCGAGGGGTCCCAGGTTCGAATCCCGAGAAAAACCCAAATTTCAACTTAAGGTTTTTTTCGCTGCGCCACCTCTCGCGAACGTCTGACAAACATCCGAGAGTATAACTGTCATGAAAGAGCTTCTCAATGGGCCGTTTGGACTCGGCATAAAATCGTAGATCCCTTCCATTCGTCCCAAAAATAAAAACTCACACAAGACGAATGGTTGTGAGAAGCTAGGCTTGGGTCCATACGGACCTGTTCCGCCAATTATTTTTTTTTTTTTTATATATAAATTTATTTTTTTAGATTCGTCATATTTCGAAAATCTATAAGGTCCTTAGGGCAGTATTAAAAATTGAATTTTTAAGAAAATATTTTGGATTCCTATTGAGAGACTCATATGACATATTTTGTATACCGCCCGAACACGATCAAACAAAAAAAAGTGTTCATACAATTTTGTTCTCAATCAAGCCATCCTAATGTACATAATACAAAACGAAAAAAGTAATAACGCTTTAAAACTGACCAAAGGCAGTTGCTATTAATTTATTTTTCAAGTATTCTAAATAAATCGCTGATTATTGGAATGATGATAAGCTTTTATGTCTTCTCTAGGCGTGTTTAGTGGTTTGAAGTCCCAAACTATCGCAAGATTCGCATGCGATGTCTTCCGGGTGATTTTCACAAGCAACGAGAAAAAAATGTATTGGTCTATAAAGTAAGCTTAAGTACTGCCACGTATTTTAAAGAAAGGTGATCAAATTTAAATTAAATAATAACAGAACAAACACATTTTCTTTTAACACAGTTGATAATACCAACGTTATATTTAAGCAGCATATGTACATTGCAGTATGAAAGGAACAAAAATAATAGCCACCCTGTATGCTATTGTAAATATAACATGTAAAAAAGTAAATGGATACTCAACTCTCAACTCGACATTTCATGAGTTGCGCATTTTGAACTAACACTGATACACAAGACCTTGGTCCTTGTGATTATGTACGCTAAAAACAAAACTAAGTCCGGATAGTGTTTAATTGTTCTTGTTTAAGAAGTACTATTTCACAGTGTGGCTAAGAACATTTTACTATGTTACTTAAATTCATAGTTTTGGGAATAATAAAACATCCTGAAATTAAGTTCCATAAATGTTGAGCTTTGGAAGCTTTTGCTTTATGACTTTTTTCATTCCACTGAGTTATCATTAATAATTAAAATGGTTTAGTGTATCGTAGAACAGTGTAATTGTGTAGAATTTAGAAATTGCAATTTCGTCGGGAAATATTAATATGTAATTGTGTTTATGTTTATATAATCTCGGTGACACCAATATGTCAACAGTTTTGCTTTAGCCATCAGTACCTACATGTTATGTGAAGACATCAAACTAAAAGAGTTGGTCTCAAGGAAAATCAAAAGGTATACCTATTGCAGTTACTGAAAGACGCATTTAATAATATGTTAAACCTTAATTGATACATATTTTACATTATGAGTGCATATGTGTAATTTAGTTTTAAAATTCAATTGTTGGTATTCTAAAATAATAAAACAGTATAGCCTCAATATCCGTATAAAGCATGATGTTTAACTACTACGATAACCATTTGTATATGACACTAGGTAGAACCGTATGAAATAAATGTTTAAGAATAAGTGTACATTGGCTGTAAGTTTCCTTCCCTTAAAATTTTGTACGAGCGTGTGGTATTCACAGACACTGCAATTTTATATTCCTGAATACAGGGTGCGTTAAGTGTTTCAGACTGATTCTGCTAAGCTCTTATATTGGTTTCATTGTATTTTAATTTATACAAGCTGTACGTACCCGCCCGCCTTTGCTCTTGCCTGAAACTTTATTGCTTAAATAATCGGAAACGGAACAGAACGCTGCAACAAATAAAAAGTTCAAGATATGGACTCCAACCCAACAAATTTAAACTTCAGGTTGAGTATAGCATAGGATCCCAACGAATGAAACACCCTCCTCTGTACTTCAGCACACAGTACGCGGAAAACAGCTTATAGGCAAATTCTCTTAAGTTGGCTGAGCTGACGGTCTATTTAATACTTAGTTTATGCTATTAGATAAGCTCTCAGTTAAACTGATATCTAAATGCAAAATGGTAGACTTAAATAAATAAACAGTTCAGTTATCAGTTAAACTGATGTGTAAATAAGTTTAAGTTCAGTTGCCATTTCAACTGCACTTGGCGGTGAATCAACGTCTTCGAGTTCCTATTTTTTCTCCAATATGTCGATAATTTTGCAAATTTCATTGAAAATTAACTGATCGCCTAAATGGGGCTTAAGACGTCAGTTTAACTGAAAGCCTAGCTGAAACTGAAATGATCGTTTAAATGGGACTTAACACTGCCCAACTGAAACAATACAAAAATATTTTGTAGCTCTTTTCTAAATAGGCTAAAAAAGGTAAGCTATACCCTACCAAAAACAAAAAAATAGAATCATTCCGAATCCTACAATGCCTCAAAGCGACATAGCTCAATAGAAGCGTGTATTCGTCAGCTATCAACCTATTGTGGACCAAATAAAACAACTTTTGTGGTTTTGTACTTTATTCACTTCAAAGTTTTATTGTCCAATTAAAGTAACAGACAATAGTGGAAGTAAAATGATTTAAAAGAAAAAGAACTAAAATTAAAAATGATTCGTTTTGATTCTCCTTCGCCACCCACCAAAAATCGTTGAATTCCAAAAAAAGTGACGGATGTGCTGTCAGCAACACAACCCATAGAATAAGATAACAACTTGTCGCTCTTCTCTAAATTTGTCAAAAAGTAAAAAAAAAAATAATCATATCAACTCTTTGAGGAATCCGGATTTGGCTAATTGTTTTTGCTACTATTGCAGGCCTGATACAGTACGAATGAATGAATTATTTTGCCATCTTTGAAGCAGAACAACTCGTACGTTTTTTAAAGTTTTGGAATAGGTGTGCAAACTGGATTTCCGAAGAAATTTTCTTTTATTCTCTTAACACCGACAAATTATTTTGTTCAATAAGTTGATAGCTAACTAATATACGCTTCTCATAATACTGCATACAAACAGAAAAGCTTAAGCCATACCTATATAAAGCTTTCACCATCAGAGTCGTTGAATAAAGAAGAGCTCATCGCATTCTCTATTCTCATTCTCATTATTTATTTATTTATTTTTCATCGCATTCTCTAGAACTTTGTACTACTTAGCTCCGAAGTTATGAAAACGCCCTATCCCTTGTATCGCGCAACGCCTTCTGTTTTAAGAAATACGATTGGCAGATAAAGCGGCTCCTATGAGTGCATTTTTTTAGATGATGATTTTAAATTTATGAAAAAACCTTAGACTTTGACATAAAGTTGTAATGATCCGTAAATAAAGAAGATCATGTTGTGAAAGATTTCGTCTTTCCCTACAAAAACACCGGCAGGGATATAACCATAACCATAGGCAAGTTTTCCGTCCGCTACTTGTTCACTGGAATGTGTTAATGGTGGAAAATACAAGTTAAAGGATATTACGCACAAATTTCTAAAAAAAAATAATTTGTTAGGCAATGCCTGCTTTATTACCAATATTCAATGATTAGAATCTAAAGACTAAATTTGCTAACCTACTCCACATGCATTTATAATAACATATTGCTTACTCAACATTGAATGCACCGACAGGTGCTAGAATTCCAGGTATTGCATTTGCTTTCTTGAAAACGAGTCTGGTTTGATGTTGGGGTTGTCGGCCTGTGTTGTTGACGCAGCAATTGTTCGGTGGCTTTTCTGTTTATTTGGTGTTGGCTTACACCCTACATTCCAGAAGCGTTCAAAGTTTCTAATAAGCGAGTAGTGGTAAGCAGCATCAAGTCCGTTTTAGATGACGTGTTGGTACTCTATTTATACGTACGTAAATAAAAAAAATCATTTGCGCTGTTATCAATTCTTTATAATAACACCATTCGGGGAAAAAAAAACGGCCTGGGTACGTACATACATATAATATTCTCTGCAGATAATAAGAACATTTCAAGACAAGATCGCCACAACAAGTTTCTGGACAAATCCTTGTATCGGGAAAGACAAGTTCATTGGAAAATTGCTTATATCCAATTTAAAACAGCAGAAGAGTGTATCTTCGGCTGAACAATCCGTTACAAATAACCAGAAAACCCAACTGCCATTTTCGCCTGATGGCACGTCACAAGAAAACGCTTCACGCACATTTTTGGTAAAATGTGTATCACTCTGCCAAGAAAAATTTGTTACATAGTAAGAAGTTTGAACAGTAAATCCCTACTACATTCGTTGTATCCCATCAGAAGATATTATGAATTTGTACCAATACATCTCACTAGAACAAATCAGCTGGTGTATGCGTAGATTCTACTCTAAGTGAGATATTCATATTTTAAATTGCCACTTCGATCGCGTTAATCTTTGTAGACTCCTTTTTCTTCTTCTGTGGCGCTACAGTTCGGAGTGAGCCTGGGCCCCCCTCCAAGTAGTTCTTTGCTAACTGTCTCCAGTGCTCACTCCAAGCTGGTTAAGGTGCCCTTGCACTTTACCGCCGCAAAGAAGGACTGGGATGATCAAGGTCTTATAAAGTAGCTCTTTAGTTCTTCGAGATATGCCTTTACTACCTTCTCAAACCAAAGAACCTGTGGTTGGCAGGAGCTATCGTTCGTTTAATTTCCGAAGAGATGTCGTATACAGATGTAAAATAGGCAAGGTAACTACATCAATTGCTATCAATTGTGACGTTCTATCCAATCCGTCATTGCCTATCCCTTCCAGTTGAAAACATATTACTTGGCTTTGCCCTCATTTATTGCTAGACGCATTATGACAGCTTTCGGTTGAATGCATTAGTGACAGCTCGCTGTATTTTCGAAAGATTGTGCCTCCGGCATTGATTTGAGAGCTTCGCACAATCTTTCCAAGTGTGATCGGTGTGGTGTGGACCTTGATGGAGCAGCAAACGTTCTCAATCCAAATTTCGCCTGTGCAGGCCTTCGGAAGTGATGAACGGACAATTAATTATTTATTTCTGAGTGATGAATTGTTTTATTTATTGACACTTTTTACGAGTCTCATTTCACATGTCTTAAATGGGAAATGGAAATGTTTTCAATTTCATTGCAGAAATGATGGTCGCCGGACTTGTGTTGATTTCCGTTTTACGTATTTATAATTATGGGTGGAACATCCATGACACTTTAGGCGTCTGATTTCTGATCTCATTCTTACGATGAAGTATCTCTCTGTCCCGTCTCGTGCAAAAACGCGCATGCATGTTGTTGTAAATGCAGTATTAACATAGGTATATTTATGTGCTTACAGATAAAGATGCATTCAGTTGGAATACATTCCGCTTTGGCTATCAAAAGACAAAGAAAGCGAAGGGATGAACAGAAAAAGGCAAAAGGGAGGCGATACAGTACCCAAAGTTCTGACAGCGGAGACACGTTACATTCACCAAATGGATCCCTTAGGAAAAGGAATCATCCATATAAATCTTCTAGGAAAACTGCTCCCGAAATGCTGGAAAGCCAGGTAAGACTATGTCGTTAAATCATTTACGTATTCAGATAATATCGCAAATCAATTGATAAATTAGATAATTTTAATTTTCAAGTGTTTGTACTACTATATGGGTTTTATTTCAATTAGAGCGGCTCTATACCTTTTGTTTGCTGTGAGTTCAATAGTGAGGGTAATTACATTTCGGACGAATTTCTCTACTCACTATCAGATTATAAGGAATAAATAACTTTTTGGGGAACGAACAAACACTGATATTCTAGAGTGTTGCTATGCTTTACTACCGAATTAAAGGTTGAATTTTAAAACAGTTGAACGCAAAGCAAACCTGAAAGCACTCAAGCCTTAATTTGATTTATAATTTTTTTCAAAAGCTTTAAGGCTTTGTAAATAGCATAGTATATGACAGGATTTCATTTAATTTCAACATTACGTATATGTCATATTGCGATTGTAACATCCACACAAAAAAGAGAGATGGTGACTGTATAAAACTCCACATACCACGCCATAACAATATAAGTTTCATGTTCCAATGACGATTGTTTATTTAGTTACCTACTTTTAGCATGACCTTTGTTACTAATGTCAGAGTTAAAATTCACTGACACTTAAAGGAAGGTGACCTAAAATGGCGACTTTAAAGATAAAATTCACTTTAATTTACACATTCATAGAATAAAATAACCAGCTGCCTTTATAATATTATTTTAATCAAATTAAAACAGTTTCAGAGAGTGATTACAACAATAAATTAATCAAAGATTACTTGCATTAAATTGAACAATATTGTCTTAAATGCCGAAAAAAAATAAATAGTTTGCGCAACCGGTCGGACTAGCTTCTCATTTTAAGCCGAATCTAGCCGGGTAGTTGAAAAGGTCTTTTATGACAGTTCCACTCCCGAATGTTTATCAGACATTCGCAAGAGGTGGAACAGTGGAAAAACCTTAGGATGCAATATGTGTTTTTACGGGGATCGAATCTGGGACCTCAACACCGCTGACCAATAAGCCACTGCGTCCAAAATGTATAAAAAACTTTATTTAAGAGAAATATTGATTATTTGTTTAAGAAATGTTTCTCAAGCTTCTTAGTTTTTTTCTTTTACTTCAATGCCTTTATAACTAGGCAATATTGAAACAATACATTTAAGCTACAGATCTGTTTTCTGCTTCATCCATAAGCTGACTTACCGCCTTTTGTGGGGTAAGTGTTGGCAACCGAAACAAAACACTAGCGCCCTACGCGAACAACGTGTTTTCATTGTTGAAAAATATTTCAAAAATAATAAAATGCTTTCACAGTTCGCAAATTTCGCATAAAACGTGGTGTTCAAAACCGACAAGTAGAAATAAGACACAAAATTCACTATAGTATTTTAAAGTATCAACTCCGCCGACAAGTACGAGTATCTTTATTTTTCAAACTGTAAGCGATAGACTAAAGAAAGTACATGTACAGTCCACCAGTTATCGAAACACGGGTAAGTGTCTTTTTTTCAAAAATGAGACTGTTCTAGCAGTGCATATTGCTGGTGCTCGGATGCTCGGACACGATAACCGAATTCTTTCTGTCTCATTTAAATAATATTGATGTGGACGACATGTGGTTTTAGCAAGACCGTGCTGCATGTTATCCACCCTGTGAAAGGATTTAATTACTGAATGAGACATTTCCCGGTCGTTTACTCTCTCATTTCGGTGATCAGAATCACATTGATTTAACACAATTGGATTTCTTTCTATGGGGTTATGTGAGGTCAAAGGTCGGTAACAGCGAACCCACATCCATCCTTTCATTGAAGGATCATTCCATACATAACCCTACTTTGAAACTTGTTTCTATTTAATTAAAGTTTTGCGTGTATTTAGAGACACCCTTTATAACGTGATCAAACTTAATTTATATCATCAAATCGAAAAATATTAACAACGATTGTCCTTGATCTTGGATCTGCCTTGGCAGCCTGCTGATGGGCAACCATTAAAAGAAATGTGTGTAGTTTCCTCTAATCATATAAAGAAAAGTATGCGATATGGACGTTAATTTAGGTAATCAACAGCGATAGCGAGTTTTTTTCTTTGAGGAAACATTCCGAAGCCCAGTCAGCGAACAAACGGCTGTGTCTATGGTCATAAACTTTGAGCTGATGGGTTAGATGGATGTTTTACGGGTGTAGGCCCAAGTTCCGACGCTTAATTCAATGAGTTGAGGTCTACAAAAGGCTGGACTTGCTGCTCAATTTGCCATGGTGATATGGCAAGATGATTCAGAGACTGAATATCAAATACCTGTGCAATACAGTCGCCACCAAAACAAAGAAATATAGGTACCTATTTAATTAAATTATAATAATATTATCTAAATTACTTTAACTATCATGTATTAACTTTTGAAAGACATTTTGAGATCGATAGCGAAAGTATTGTCGTCCTCGTCGTCCTCAGTTTAGGATTCGCTACAAATGAATAGTCCTTTACTGTCGATATTATAATGTTATGGAATTATGAAAAAGGGAAACGTGTAAACTGCAAAGGACAAACTATATTAAAAGTATGAAACATGATTTACTCGACGCTGTTTATTTAAATCATAAACTAACGGCCATATTATTCACTCCCTTTAATCCGGGTGAAAGGTTACACCCGGGTTTAAGTGAGTTTAACCCAAAAATTTCAAGTTCATAATATTCAGTCGTTAAACCCGATGATAAACCCAGTTTTTCAAACTTGACAGTGTTTAATCCGATTTAAACGCAATCCGGAGACCGGTTTAAGTAGTTTTAACTCGGGTTGAAACTCAATTTCATAATATTGATATTTCTTCGCTCGCAAGAAGTAAGAAAAGTAGAAAAGCGGAATAGGAAAAAAAAATGGCTAGAAACTAAAAAAGGACTTCATTCGTGAAATGGACAAAATTAATGTTTATGTCTTCGACGTCTGAAGACGAATTTTTCGAAGAGCTGATGGTAAATTAACGTCGTCCTTGTCGTCGAATATATCGATTGTGCAAGCGGGCTTGTGTCGACGATTGTGGTATATTTTACGAAAATATTTCGTGCTGAAAAAGAGTCATTTTGGAGGCTACATTCGATGATTCGATAGAAATTTCGGCATAATTAATGCACCTTAAAATATAACTCAGCGCAAAACAAATGAAATCAATTTCCAAGTGACAAACAAAAAAAAAAATAACATTATTTGTGAAATTTGACATTACGTGGGTTTAAAACGGATTAAAAACGGGTAAAGTGTTTTAAATCCGCATTTAAACGCCTTTTTAATCCAGCGGGCTTAATGCATGTTTTTCAGTGAATAATATGGACATAAGTTTAAATTATCGGGTTTAAAAATTGAGGATTAATAATCGGGTGTAAAATTAACTTAAACCTGAGATACACCCGGAGTGAATAATATGGCCGTAAGTGTTAAATAGACCGTGATCCTACCCGATTACCCCGCAAATTTTGAAAATAAAATTCTCTCTTAAATTTCCTATCGGTGAATACGTGTGAAGCATCAAAAAAATTCTTAATAGCGGGAGGTGTAATAAAAGAAAAGAAACTGAACGAACGGTCAGCATAGACAAATCATACTGACCTCCCCAACTCGCAATCCTCTTGCCACTGGCAACCTCAATTTTTTTTTTCAAATTCGTCATTTTGTTTTTTGTTTTCCTATAGGTGTATGACTTAAGAATCCGTCTGAAATGCAAAAACATTTAAAAAAAAAATACAAAAATGAATGCTGCCAACCTCGGCAACCGTGGGGAGATATGCTAGAATTCGGGAATACTATAATTTTACATTACTTAATGCCATTGGTTAGTTATTATATATTAGGCGTGTTTTTATCAGCTTTGATACAACAACTACGTTCAACTTGACACTTTGAGAACTCAGAGACAACCTCGGTCTTAAAGAATGTGTTTCCAATTTTAAACTCTGCCCATTTTATGAACAATCTATCTGTCAATCTTTAAAAATAATAAGCTTCCACTTCCAGTACTAAGTGGATTGAAATTGGAAACAAATTCGATAGCTGTTTATTTTTTTTATTTGAGCTTAATCTTTGATTTATTGTTCCACTTTACCTTTTTTGTATTATTTTATTGAAATGTTTGCCTACTACAAGCTGTTTTCCCTCTTAATGTGGGATGGGAACGGGAAGGTGTGTTTGCTATGTTAAAGTAATTTAAGAGAGAATTTTATTTTCAAAATTTGCTAGGGCAATCTGGTTGGTGCCAAAGGAAGTGGATGAAGTATCTCCCAATTATTTCTCAAGTTAAGCCTAGTTTCCTGCTCGCGCTAAATTTTAGCGTCCCTAGTCTCCACTTCATTTCTCCACACCAAAGATAAATGCTCGCTAAATTATGAAAGATCATATAGATGGGACAAAAACCATTTATTCATGACAGTAAACGTTATTTTAATTATTCGCGTACATACAATTTTTGAAAGCAGCTCAAATAATTTCTATAGCAAGCAGAAAACGACACGATCCTTCGTGTCGGGTAAGCCCTTATTTGTATTGGAATTTTTCTGCAATATCGCACAAATGTTTTCTGCGGTTTCCTCTGAAAAAAAAATCCAAAGTTGTTACAGTCACCCGCGTCTTCTCAGCCTAGTCTTGAAAATGAAACACACTATAATGCTTATTCAAATTTACAAAACGGTTGAATTACTTTCAAATGTACCGAACACATCCTGTCCCTTTCCTCTGTGCAGTGTACTCCTGTTTTCCCTCGTCCACTGCATATAGTTCCTGCAATAAAATGTAAACAATAATTCTTAGCTCAGGCCAAATATACATATGTATACATACCTGCATAAATGAACCAAAACTCCAACTGGTTGCCTATGCCGGCATTCGCAACACTGAATACGCCGCATGCCCCTAGTCACTGGAAAATGCAGATGAAACATTAAGCATAAGATTAGAATCGTTTTATTACCAAAAAAAAATGTCTTAAATAATAAAGAAAAATATAAAAATAATACTTACCCCTGCAATTTTGTCCATGCGTGCTGTTTCTCGTTGTATTTTTTTTTGTTGACATTTTCAAATGTCAAAATGAGTCAATATGTTGAACCGGTTGAGTTCAGGTTCAGGGATGCATTGATGACTGAACATTTAGATACATGTTGCCAGGTTTTGGATGCATGTTGGTTGGGTGAATTTGAAAATTCAAAGAGCAGGACGTTGAGATGGGATGAAGAAGGTAGCACGATCTCTAGCGCCTACTCTAGAAACGGAAGGTTGGCCAAGTATTTGTGGCAATATAATGTATGGGGCATTATTGATTGGAGAAGACGAAGAGCTGTTTCCTAGCTGAAACCATTTGTGGTGCGAACAAAGTCGAGAGAAGTCAAGTCTCTCTATAAATGGCCATATTTTTAAATAAATCATTTTTTTGTTGCAACATAATCTCAACATTTTAATTTAATAAGTTAAAGAAATAATAAGTCCTGGATAGGCAAATAATTTATATTAAGTGTTATACTGTATATTGTGGTGAGTTTAGTGAAGTTATGTGAGACATTGGATTTTATTTGCAACTTTAATTAAATTTAAACAGATACCCCTAGCTCTGGATAGAGGTCAAGTGGCGGTCATTGACTTTGCCCATATGCCATACACGAAGGAAGTCATGATCGCCAACTAAAAAAGAAAACGGTTCGATGACCTGCACTGTATCGGTACTAGCCTTTGAAGTGATGTGATTAAGCAGACAATTAGAAGCGCCAACCGACGTAAATTAAGCGGTGAAAGTGGAAGTGCCTGAGGTGTCCGGAAAATAATTTTCGACATATTTCACCAGCCAAAAATCAGCCTTTCCGCAGCATATATGACGTCACCAGGTTTGGTAGTGTAGTTTTTTTGCGTCAAGAGTGGTTAACTGTGGGGTAAAGTGGAATTTTAAATTTTGCCTCGCTAAATTTTATCTTTGTAGACATTTTTGTATAGGATATAAAATTTAGCGCGAGCAGGCTATTTAGCTTTAGGGATAATAAAATTCATCATAGGTTTTTATATTTGGTAAGAAAAAATGCATTTGCTTCGTATTTTAACAATGAATTTAAATGTGTAGGGCTAATTGGTTGGCTTGAAATAGAACAGTTTTTGACCCGATTGATATAAATATTTAATGAGTTACTCGAAATACTAATTCTACGCAGACGAAGTCGCGGGCACCAACTACTATGCATTATTTTTCATGTAGGAAATTGAAGATTATAGTATAATTTTTGTAGTACGAATGGTTGTGATAAGCTAGGCCTAGGGTCAATACGGACCTTTTGCACCAACTATCCAAAAAGCAATCTTCATGTTCCATCGGGACAAAAAAATCAATCTTTTTTCGGATAATTTTTTGCAGATCTCGATATTTTTTCAGATTTACAGCCACTGCCACTTACCAATATACTTTGGACAGCTGTTTTGTGTCAATTTAAGAAGTTTGTTTAAAAACAAATGATTTTGGAGTAATTATTATCTTCATTGTCTTCCCCATCATCTAAAGATTACGAATCACCAAAACTACTCCATTTGTATCTACAATAGGGGAAACATTTTTGAAGTCGATGTCCATAGTTGATTTTTCCAAAAATGAATGCAATTTGAACAGTTGATATTGCTAACAAAGATCAATTTCTTTGCATGTTCCATGAGCCGCTTAAAAAAATATCTGATGGTCCCAATGGAAAACGATATTAGTTCGCTTGCTTAAGGGAGCCGTTGTACTTCTTTGTCGGGTGTTCCTGTTGACGCCTTGACGGTTCTCACAGCGAGAGAGGTAGCACTTACCAAGATCCAAGGTAAAAAAAAGACCATAAAAGAAACTGTTCATTGGCTTTAACCAGTTTTCTTATATCGTGGGATTTCTTCCTTTTTGTCGGAGTTTCGATGTCCGAAAAGCCTTCCATGGGAAAAAGTAAAAATATGCAAAAATCATTCAAACTATACATTTTTGCTGAATTTTCATCAAAATTGGTATCTATGATTATTAAGACACTGAATGTACATAAAAATGAGCGTATGTAAATCGCATTTACATTTTCTAGTACATAAAGGTAACCATAACAAACTGCGATTTTTATACCCAAGGCATTTGAATTTATTTCCGTAAATATAAATTTTGATTTTAAAAATAAGATTTTTTCACAATAAATACGGTGGATAGGGAAAAATTATTACGTTTGAGGACATTATTAATATGAGAACAGATTATTCAAAAAACACTGGCTGTCACCGCATCGATGCATCGATCGACCAGAAATGTCAGTGTTTTGTCTTTATTCTTCAAGTACAGCGTTTGGCATTTGCACGTTTTGGTGTGTTTTTATACATTTTTATTAGTTTTTGTTTCATTTTTTCGTTTTTTTGTCTTGAAGTGGTGTTAGAGAGGACAGAGTTAGGCGAATTTTGATAGCAACATGTTACTTGGCATGAAGGTAGTGTAATCTGTTTTAAATTGTAGCTGTGTAAAATATATTGTTTTTGTACGTTAATATTTGATTTTGCGAAATTAAATCATCTTTGACAGGGGTGTAATTTACACTGGTCATTGGTTCAGAGTGACATTGTTTGTTTGGTATTTTGGTATGGATTAATATTGCAGGGTAAGAGTGGCAAACGATAAATGACCTGAACAACCAAAGCTATGCGCCAATAAGAATATAATATAGGGTTGGATTCGGCTGATTCCAAACCACAGTCCGCGTTGTTGTTTATTAACCTCAGTTTGCCGACTCTTATGACGCAATGGATGAATGAAATTATTATTGATCTATAATAACAACTTCAACCTGCAACTGCAGGTATGCCAGCCGATTTTGCTCTAGGGACCCGAAGTTATTTAAGTTGTTCATAAAGTTCACAAAGTTTCATAAGTGCAAACATCAAGATTTGCCATTGCGCCACGAATTCTGAACAATAATTCTGCAAAGGTTCGGACTTGGGAAATTCATTTACGCAGTAGATTTTTCGAAAAAGTGCAGTAAATTCAAATTGTGCGCAGTCGATTTTGTGGTTTTTGCATTTTCTTTATAAATCGCTTATAATGTTCATTCATTCACACCCATTGAACTGTAGTTGATGAATGTGTGCATGGTAGTTCATTACATTTCTTCTACTCCAGCGGTCTACATTCCACCTTATTTGAATTTCAGTGATACCAGACTTTAAATAAATATCGTATTGAATATAGGTACAGATTAGGATTGGTGTATGGAGGCAGTTGCGCAGTAAATCAGTTCATTTTTAACAAAAATCTCAAACAGTAGATCTGCTGCAATTGCAGTGAAGTCTGAACCTTGTAACTGCAATTATACATATCAAATACAAATGTAATCAAAATAAAAACGCATTAAATATCATATTATTACAGGTTGTTACCAGTATCGGAATGTTACACATTGGAGTTGTTTTCGTAGTATTTGGGATTTTTTTACTAGGAGCCGGCATAATACCCGACGATGCAGCTTCATGGAATATATTTGGTAAAATATTTTCGATTTTTTGCTTTAAGATTTATTTTTACAAATGCATTTTTGGTGACATGGTTTAGTGAAATGGTTTTCCGATGTGGAAAGGATTTCTAGAAACCATTGTTATTTCAAATGTGAATGGGGTACTTCATAGCATATAAGAAATGCTGCAGCTCTGATTGTATTTTTCCAGGACCGACGAATGCTTGGTGGAATGAAGTCACATGTACCGGTCTATTTTCTCTAGGACTGGGAGTATTTTTGCTTGTTCTTAATTGTGTAATAAGCCGTAAGGAAGAGGAAGATCTTGAAGATTATGTTCAAAGGCAGCTTACAAGATCTCGATCAGGCCATCGTTTGGAGCGAGATATTGAAACAGGGGTCCTTACCACTCGCCACACAAGAAAAGCTGTGGCGCTACAGCAAAACTCCGCGCGTAGTGTAAACGATATATCAGGAAATACAATAATTGGAGAAACATCTGAACAAGATATACCTGCAGTTACAAGTAAGATTTGTACTTTATGTATAGTTAAATAAGACACATCGATCACAAAGTATACAATATGTCCTAACCATATTAAGGGATTAGTTCGAATCTTCTTAACGAGCTTTTTATCGCCGTACAACTTTGCCTTCTTTCCAAACTTCTTTAATCCATATTGCACTGGAGATCGTACGGAGAACATTTTTCGTTCAAAGCATTTGCCTTATAATCCGCCCTTAACAGCGCCCATGTTTCTTTCCTTTCAACGTACCTATAGTTGGTTTAGTAGGTTTTGAAACATTATATCTCCGGAAATCGCGTCACTGTTGTTTGTTTGCCAACCCTTTCGGAGCAACGAGGGTTCTTCAATGGCATATCGCAATAACGGATGAAACAGTCCGTCTCTTCTTTTGCTATGAAATACAAACTGAAAACAGATTGATTTGGAATTTCTGGGTATTGCGCAAGATCCGCTGCAGCGTGAATAGCAGGTTGCTAACACTTAAGTTGAGTCGTTCACAGATGATTGCAGATAATCTCGTATTCAATGTTGAGGTCTCCGTGAGTTCTTGCTGTCTAAACACCTCCTCCATCTTCAGTGTCGAATTCGTTACCTCCCAACATTTTGTTGGATTCAAGTATATTTCATCTTTATCTGCGTGCGATTGCTATTTTGATCGTCATTGCCGTTTATCATCGACTATGACTCAAAAACTTTTTTTTAAGCATGATTAAAAACTGCAAGGCGCTTGTAAGCGGAAGCGGTCCCCAGGACTTTTAATATACAGTTTTAATGTCAATATAAACTTCCGCGCATGCAAAGACCTCTGTAATTTAAAAACAAATGTCACTGATTTGACCTTTCATTACATTTCATTCACCCGCATCCAGTTTTTTATTCTAAAACTAACGAGCAATACCCGCAAAAATAAACCTTATCTCTCTAAGATATAAGAAAAGGTGGTGCAAAATAAATTACTATTAATTTGGTGGCGGTAAACAAAATATATATAATCCGCCTGTTAAACTACTTGTTTAATTATGCTACTGTTAAAGATTCCAAACTTTTTATTAGAGGAAGTTTGTTAGACCTCGTTGTTGAAGAAAAGTTTAAAATAAAGTTTAGGACCTTAATTATTTCCTAGTCAAATAAATAATATAGACCATTTGAGGGAAGTAGCAGGAAAAGTGGAAACCAGACATTACAAAGATACGAATTTAAACATTATAAATTTTAAATCTATAAACGAATAGACAAAGTAACGTTCTTAATCCGGATGGTGGTAGATCGGATCTTATTAAGTATCCCGTTGACATATATTATTGTATAGATATTAGAATTGTGGTCAGAGAGGCCACTGGTTTTATGATAATCCATCCCCTATTCATAAATTGTTTTGTTTTTGTTTGAGAACAATGTCACAACTCCTCCATATGGAAAAATGGCCAAAGGGAACTCTCTTTCAATAGCTCGATCTCCGAGTTTTTACCTTACAAAAATCATTAGAAAGACATAGTCCTTATTCTTTTGAATATAAGTTTGATATTGACCCGCATATAACTCAATTAAGAAATGCCTGAGTTCAACGCTTAATGGAAATACACTCACTTAGCTCGCATAGAAATTGATTATTAGGACACATTTACAACTCGGTCCTTGAAATTCTCAAGGAAATAAATTTATTGCGGCATCTTCAACGAATTAAATCTTCCGATTTAACCCGATAATTATCACCAATAGCCGGAATGTTGCCTGCTACACTTGTATAACTTCGTGATAAAAAAATTGCTTGATACGTCATAATTTAGGTGCAGTACGAAACAAATTTTAGGGAGGTGGTTTTAGTGTCTTCTAGAAGATTTCCAACTGCCTCAAAAAAAAAAGTTACGTTTATAACATCATAAAACTATTTTTATATTGTTCCAAGCGATTTGACTTCGAGGAGAAGTGACCGAAACAGTCAACCCCGTGCATATAGACTCTGATATACTCTAATGAGCGGTAAGCCTGTTTTCTTTCCAAACGCGAGACAGTTGTCAACCTTTATCTTCAAGTTGATGCCAATCAGAGGCCCCCACTCCACTAAATCAACTTGTAATTGCCACTGTTAATGTTCCGAGTATATATCGGCTCGGCAGCTCACAACGTGCTGACATTTACAATACTTGGGAGTTGCTAACGGTCGATCGCAACATAAGTTGCGTAACCAAACCAATGAAATTGATTCAACATGAAAAATTTGGCTGCTGGTTGGACGGTGATGAAACTATGTCCCCCAAAACAAAGTCAGTTAGCCTAATTCCATTTCAAAGAGGTAGAGTATCGATCAGATCGGAAATTGAGAAAATTTGTGCTAAAGAGCCCTAAATTTATGCGTGAAAATAAACTAAAATAAATAGACTTGACTACTTTCCCTAAAATTTGTATATCATATGCTTTTGAATTGTTTTTACGTTTTTTAATATATAGACAATGTTGTTTTTTTCAATAAGATAAGAGTTCCATTCTTATTCCAGCAAATTTATCAGGTGGTTTCTTGGAAAAAATATCTGAAGAGGAGTCAAAGTATATGGAAGATCAAAACGGCGGTATTTCACCTTTGGAAAATGATAAAAGGTATTTATTGCGACGAGACTCACCAACTAACACCATCAATATAACAAGGATATAATCTTTGCGACAACACTTTTATGATACTGTGAAACTAAATTTAACAAAATGTTTAGAAAGATATACATTTCATATCTTGTAATTCATGTTTATTTGTAAGCTTTTGTATTTTAAGATTTTATTGTTGTGTCTCTACAAACTTAAAAGACTTTAATAATTATTAATGTAATACAAAACGTAACAATTATTCATACAAATTAGGTAACATTTTTTAAATAATATTTACATTCATTATACAATTTTTGATGAAATCAAACATTTTGCACAGCTGACTTAGCTTCTTAATATACAATATACATATATTATTTTGTGTTCATGTGTTTGTCACTACAAAAACTTTTTTTTACATAAGACAATTCGTGCGTTTGAATTGGCTTTTTTGGGTATAGCAGAATTATACTTTCAACACTAATCACATAAAAATGCATAAAATAAGCCATAAAATATTGCATGACAAATTATGTTGAAACAACATCTTTTATATATATTCACTAAATATTTTAAATCTGTAAACACTTAAATCTATACTATACATTTTATACCCGTCTCCGTAATATTATAAGTACGATTTTTTCATTATGAAATTATACATAAATAAATAATGCATTTATCAAGAAAATATTTGCGTTTTAAGAACCGAAATTAGCTAGTCTTTTATAGAGTTTATTCTATCAAATTTGTTATTCTGTTATGAATTCTCTTTCATCAATCATAAAGAGATCTTGACCAAAAATATCTTTCATATTTTGTAGGCTGGTTCGTTATTTACATGAAACACAGTAACGGAATTTCGAAAAAAAAAAAATCTTATGGGAATCTGTCAAATTTCTAAGTTTTTGGAATAGGAGCATACTGATACTACTTTAATAAATTCGTGAATAATAAAATTATTTTAAAATACAGATAAATCAACAAAGTGTTTTTAAAAGTGATCAGAGTATGAGCAAAGTAATCCACGTATTTTTTTTAAGTTAGCAACGATATTGTAGAGATTTAGATATTTATATTAATGTTTTCAATCAAATAAAGACCAATGGTTTATTAGTAAATTTAAGTTAAAGTCCACATTAAGTCACTATGGACATTTGCAGCACTATTAATAAAAAAAACTAAAATATCACATTTTTTTTGTTGCTTCACGATACTAATTCAAACGTCAAATACCATCGTCGAAACGATTCTATTGAACGATGGCTACTTTGCAATCGCTTCATCGTTTTTGGTGCATTTCACTAGTAGGTACATATATATTAGAAATACTTATAAAGATATTTATTAGATAGGTACCTACTTATATTTTATACCGTATTGGCAAAAATACCAACTGGAGTTGGGGCCAAACTTTTTTCTTATTATTTATTTATGCCCGATGTCTGGACTATCAGCACCATAAGTCCCATCTACAAAAAAGGCGGTCCTACGTTTTGCAAGAACTATCGAAGCATACCCATGCTTAACGGTTACGGTTTCTACGTCTTTTCAAGTTCAAGTTTCAAGTACAAATAAGAACAATAGTCTTTTATAGTACATTAAAGCTCAAGAAAATATACACTAAAAATTAGGTTAAATTTAATAGCGAGCGAAGTAAATATAAATAGAAACATTTAGTGTAAATTTATTAAATGCGCTAGAAAAAAAAATTAACTTTAACACGTATTGGAGGGGTGTTGGGATTGGTCTAATAATGAAGAGTAATAGAGTAAAAGAAGAAATACGTAGATTACATTAATGTGCAAAATGTGCAAATAATGCATTTTTAAATTTTCCGGCTCCAATTATTTGTTTGACGTTGACAGGTAAAGAGTTCCAACGTCTGGCAGTGTGGACAAGAAAGAGGCGTGAACTATTCAAAAAATTAGATGAAGGCGTTATGAGGTTGAAAGTTCGCGGTGACTGGACAAATTGAAGTTTCTAGATTAGATATTGTGGTGAACGGTTATATATTATTTTGTGCATGAATACACAGCACCTAATTTCCCAATAATGTTGTAATGAGCAACCAAGGACATGTTTGTGGTAGACGGACACATGGTCATATCTTCTAATTCCAAATGCATATCGCACCATATCATTAAAAGCAACAAGTAATTTGTGCTGAGACTGAGAATCTAATTTTGGGTATACCACTATGGCGTAATCAAAGATAGGCATAAGCAAAGACTTAATCAACCTAAGTCTTGTATCTACATGTGTAAGACTAGAATACAGACAGAGTTTTCGTAATCCTGCATAAACACGCGCCACGATGAAATTTGCATGGTCGATAGCGGAAAGGGATCGATTCAGCTTGAACCCAAGGCTTACAACTGTATCGTAAAACTCAAGTCTGCAGGAATTAAGATAAACAGGCGGCATTTCTTCAGTATCATATAGCTTTTTTGAAATCAAAATTAATTTAGTTTTAACCGGGTTTAATATCAGACCATTACTTTGGGACCACTTTACTAATGAAGAGAGATCAGAATTGAATCTAGCGACGAGATCTTCCGCCAATCCAATTGGTCGAGAAAGATATATCTGTGCATCATCAGCATAAAGATGTATAGATGCGTTGCAGCAAACTTGTGGTAGGTCATTTATATAAAGGCAGAACAGGATGGGGCCAATAATTGAACCCTGAGGCACCCCGGCGAGAATACGTGCAGGCCGAGAATATTTATGTACAGCAAAGACCTTTTGAAAACGATTCGAAAGATAACTCCTAATCAGATGCACTGAATATTCGCTTAATCCAAAGTATAGCTTTAATTTCGTGCATAAAATGTCATGGTTTACCGTGTCAAAGGCTTTTGAAAAGTCAAGCAAGCATAGCATCGTAAGGTAGCCCTTATCATACTCTATTCTAATATCGTCAAGAACTTTGATCATTGCCGTTTGACAGCTGTGTTGAGCTCGGACTGTGGACAATAAATTGAAGCGATTTAGGTGGCTAGAGATCTGATTGGCAAGGTCTTTTTCAAAAACCTTAGATAGGCATGGTAAGATACTAATAGGGCGATAGTCAGAGATCGATGAGGGAGTGTTTTTCTTAGGCACGGGGATGACCTTAGCTTGCTTCCAGCAATCAGGGAAAGTGGAAGACGTGATACAAAAATTAAACAAATGAGTTATACAACCAACAATATGAGGAAGTATTATTTTTACAAAGCGTAAATGTAATCCATCCTCCCCAATAGCGTTCGACTTAAGGTCTTGTATATGATGTATAACATCCGCTTCTAAGACAACTTCAAAATCTAAGCAACGGTTAGAACTGAAGAAAAGGTTTCTGTCTGGAGTAAAATAAGAGCTGGTACTAGGACGAAAGAAAAGAGTTATTAAGCTCGTCAATGTCGGGTGTTTTCGTTAATACATTATTTTTACCTAGTCCAATAGATCGTAAATTATGCCAGAGTTTTTTTGGCGGTTGGTCAGCACTTAGTTTGGACAAGAAGTATCTTTTCTTTGCCCTTCTGGTGATAGCTGAAGAGTTATTCCTGGCTCTACAAAAAGCATCCCAATTTTGACTAGTAGGCCTTAGTTTCCATTTGATCCTACGAGCTTTTATAGCAACGTGCACCTCTGTATTGAACCATGGGCATTTTTTATTGCGCACCGCAACTGTCTTAATGGGGACATGGATATTAAAAAAATTGTGTATTAAAGTTTGAACAATTTCTACTTTCTAGATTCTAGATTCTAGATTTTGTCATAATCGCTTTCATTATCCAGTGTCTTAAACCACGTTTCACTGACACAAATAATATCTACTCCCGAATCTATAAAAGTATGTCGAGCATAGTCCAATTTAGACAAGCCAAGACTGCGAGCATTAAAGTGGCATACCTTAAAACCATCACAAGCATTGGATAAGATGTTAACTAACGTTCGCACCTCAATCCTATCACTCACACCAGATAAAATCCCATTATGGATCATCAAAAAATAAAATATATATACCTATACCATCAACAAATAATCGCAGCACGAAGAACCTTAATCTAGCACTATGTAATCGACACATAAAAACAGATAAAGAAAAGAAAGGAAGAGAAAATAAATAACATATATACACACATAAAGAAAATAATGAGGAAGTATGAAAATGGTACGAACAAGGGGAACCATCATTAAATTTATTTCTCAGTCGAAAAGCCTCAAAGTGGGAAGTGATGTTGTACTGCAGTTTTCCAGCTATGTTTTTTACCATATCAATGGGATTTTCCTTTGGTCTTTGCGGGATGCCACGAACAATCACATCGCGTAGGCGCTCTTTTCGCTGAAAGTCAGCTAGCTCCTCTTTTAGTTTGCGGTTGTCGTCACGTAGTTCCAAAATATCGCTCTCGAATTGTACCACTCTGTTATTAAGAGAAGCAATGGCTTCACACAGTTTGTTATTAAAGCTGAATTCCAATTGAGATAGCAGCGATTTAAATTTATTAATCAAACTCATTTCCAAGTCACGGATATGGTCAGATAGGGATGGTTTTTTGTCGGTTGTCTTCACAGGTGGTGGAGTCACTGCAGCAGCCATAGCGGACTTCTCTTTGAGTGACTGTTGTCGAGTAGTTGACATGTTTTGACGGGCAATAACACAAATCACAAAATAATTAAACACTTTTATATGATTTTCTTCGAAAAATTCATGCGTTTCACGTAGTGCACATAATGTTTGGATTGTATTACAGCTAAATATTGCTTGTTTACGAAAAAATGGTAAAAGAATTACTTTTGTAACGGAGCGATTACAAGGCACGTCTATTCACTTAACATACTCTCTTAACCGTTCAACAATACACTGAGACAAATCCCGGAAAAGACGCATATGGTAGCATTCATACTCAGGAGCTCAATATAGTGATGGCCGAATTCCTCCCCACTGATCCAACTGTGACATAGCGTTATACTGGGAAACACGCATGTGCAGTTTTAAAGAATCTATCTGAAGTATTTCCAACATGCACCAGAATTCGGCAAGGAGATGCACTATCTTCAACAAATCCGTTCAATTACTGGGCTATGCGGACGATATTGACATCATCGGTCGTTCAGAGGTCGTTCACGGCGATGAATCATCTGTCCACCGCCTTGGACAAGACGTCTCTACTGACAGCAACAATTTCGAGGTAGTTAGGGAGTTCATCTACCTCGGAGTAAGCATAAACTCCACGAGTAACACCCTAATGGAGATCCGGCGAAGAATTACCCTAGGAAACCGGTACTACTTTGGATTGGCAAAGTAATTGGGTTAAAAACTCCTAACTCGAAGGACGAAGTGTATACTTAATGTCGTTTTCCATTGGTTTCACTCGGGGATCCACTCATTCTGAAATCCAATGAAACAACAAAACAGCTTCTGAAAGAATCCACAATAGTATTGGTGAAATGCCAAACAATAATTTACTGTCGTTTTCCATAGGGCAAAAAGAAGCGTCCGGGAGAGTCCGGAATCGAAAAAAAAACACTTCTGAAACCGTTCCATTGGCACAAAAAAATACTCTTCTGGTGATTCTGAGAAGGGAATTTCTCTTCTCGATTTGAAGTCAGAATCCACTCAAGAAGCACACAAATGTAATTTATGTATTTTATACAAGTCAGCTGACAGCCGCCATAGATTATTTTTTGGCATTTCACTTGTATAAAATACATAAATTACACCTGTGTGAGTGCTTCTTGAGTGGATTCTGACTTCAAATCGTGAAGCGAAATTCTCTCCTCAGGATTTTACTTCTACAGCTCCCTCCTCAAATACCTCTTCCATTACTCCTCGTTAAAATATTCCATTTCTAAAAAAATTAAATTAACAGCAAAGAAATTCTAACCATTCTCAACGCTGTTAATTCGCTTTCATTTGAAATTTTGTTGGGAATACCGATATTTTCTCTGATCTATCAAAATTTAGCTGTGGAAAAATGTATGTTGCATTAATACGCTTACTTAAATTCTGTAGAGATTTTTCGTACAGTGGCTAACAAATTTAGCTTGAACTGCGTACTGCTTTGCTTAATTTTATCTTTGGAGACATTTTTGTATTGGAGCTTAATTTAAGCGCGAGCAGCATACTAGGCTTAAGCATTATTAATGTTATAAGTAGAGGTCAAAAAGAAAAACTCGACGAGACACTCGGGTCCTACGGGGTGTCTGTCATACTTATTCGATTTGCATATTTCACAGGTACTTGCATATTCCTTCACAAGGCTGGCCATTCTATGGAAATAATATCCCTCAAGGAACTGTTCCTTATTCTCTCTAGGATTCCGATGAGCTCTACTTTTGTAATATATGCACTTGGCAGCACCGTCCTTCATTTCACTGACAGGCTACGGATGACAGTTTCCATGAATTTTTGTTACTTCGGTCGTCTAAGTAGAGGTGGTATCTGAATTAATATTATAATAAGCAAAATTGTATCCTGTTTAAAATAAAATAAATAAAGCAGTTAAATCAATTAAGCGTTTAAATACGGATAAAAACATAACATTGGCGATGAGAAAAGTGATCGTAGAGATTTGCGCAGATTGACACAGCAATTTTTTTTTCATCTCTGTGCACTACGAAAACTCACACGTGTAAAAATTAAAATGGTGGATCAAGCAGCGAATATTGCAACATCGCAGTCATCTGCAGTGCTAAACATTCCAACATTTGAATACGATATACAGAGCTGGACAGTGTCAAGCTGAAATTAAGTACGAAAAAAAGAAACGAGCGGCTCTCATCAATTTACTTGGGACAAGACGTACGAATTAGTCCATGGATTGTGCGCACCACAAACACCTAGAGAGAAGTCATACGGGGAGCTCATCACGATGTTCAACGATAACTTTACCATCCCGACGATTTTGTATTGTGAAAGACGAAAGTTTTACGATGCAACGAAACGGCACAGGATTATCTCATCAGACTGCGTAATTTGGCGAAGGCATGCGGTTTTGGTACCAGATAGGAGAGCATGCTCTTGGACAAGTTCGTCATTGGGTTGTCTGGTGTGGTTTTTGACAGGCTGTGCGACGACGAGATGCTTACGCTGGCAAAAGCTCTGGAAACGGCAAAAACAATTGAGAAGCAACACGGCAGCGAATCAAAGGGGAACGGGATCGCGGAGAACATCTGTGCGATTAAGACGAACTACCAAAAGAGACAGCAGCAACATAGGGCAGGACAGCAGAAACGACATCAAGGGCAGCAGAGACAGACCGCGAGAAGAGAAACCAAAACGTTCAACGTGTGTCCACATTGCGGATTCGATAACCACAAACCCCAACAGTGCAAGTACAAGGATGTTATGTGCTTCAATTGTGAACGAGTAGGACACATGGCATCAATGTGCAGATGTCCACGTAAGAAAACTGTATCAAAAAGTATTTCAACTATTAACAATAACGAACCTTCTACCGATTCCATTGATATTGAGCTAAAATTGTTCAGTAAAACGTTAAAGTTTCAAGTTGATACAGGTGCAGCTGTCGTAGGTGCAGCTATGTAGCGTTTTTCAGCAACGAGAAACTGCACAAAGATAGCACTAGCATTTCGGGTTACGGAAAGAATGCGTTGAAGGTAAAAGGGTCGTTATTTTGTAACATTATTTATAACAATAGTCAAAGATATTTTAAGTTTCTGGTAATAGATAAAGGTGAAAATCCTATAGTTGGTAGGGATTTTATGAAAGCATTCCAAATAAGAGAAATTAAAAACAATGCATTAGCCTCAGATGAGGATAACTTAAATAAAATAATTAAAGCATACGATTCACTATTTTCAGCCGAGTTCGGCAAATTAAAAAACTGTAAGATTATTCTCGAGGTTGACAACAAAGTTGCGCCAATTTTTGTAAAAGCACGTCCGATTCCATTTGCGTTTAGGAAAGAAGTTGAAAAACAATTACACGAGTTGGAAAGTCGCGGAATAATAACGAAAACTGAAAGTACACACCGTTAGTGCCAATATTAAAAGAAAACGGGAAGATAAGAATATGCGCAGACTATAAAGTTAATTTGAATAAGTATTTGAAAGACACGAATCATCCGCTGCCGCGAATAATTGACATTACAAGTAAAATGAAAGAGGGACGAGTTTTTTCAAAGATAGACTTAGCGAATGCCTGTAATCAAACAGAATTAGACGAAACTTCGAGAAAGCTGGTCACGTGGAGTACACACATAGGAAATTTCTTCATGAATAGATTGCCTTTCGGCATAAACCCAGCCACGGGCATTCTTCAGCGAGAGATCGAAAAGGTGTTACGAGGTATCGAGGGGGTAGTGAATTTTTTAGACGATATAATCGTTTTCGCCCCGGATCTAAAAAAAAACACAATGAAAGGCTAAACGAAACATTTGAAAGATTGTGCAAAGCTGGGCTTAAAGTAAACAAAGACAAGTGTTTATTCGCTAAAAACGACAAGGGATAGATAGATAGGATGAGACGATTATAAAGTTTCCAATACCGATGAGTATCTCAGATGTTAGGTCGTTCTGTGGACTCGTGAATTATTTTGGCCGATTCATTCCAGACCTGGCCACTAATAAGTCTCCGGTTTATGACGTTTTGAAGAGGGACAAGTTTGAGTGGAGTAGGCAAGCTACGAAAGCGTTCGAGAGTATAAAAGAGGAAATTATGTCCGACACCGTGTTAGCGCACTTTAACCCGGAAATGCCTTTAGTGCTTGCCTGTGATGCATCAAATGTGGGCATAGGAGCAGTCTTGGAACACAAGTTTCCGGACGGGTCTGAACGACCCATTGAATTTGTTTCACGGTTGCTCTCTAAATCCGAGCAGAATTACGGGGTTATTGAAAAGGAAGCGCTGGCCATCGTTTACGCCACACGAAAATTCTACCAGTATTTGATAGGAAATTCTTTTGAATTGGTAACGGACCATAAGCCACTAGTAGCGATCTTTGGCGAAAAGAAAGGAATCCCACAAATGTCTACTAGTCGGCTTCAAAGGTGGGCGTTTCATTTGTCAGCTTTCCAATACACTATGCGGTATATCAGATCGGCAGATAACATCGCCGATGCAATCTCGCGCTATCCCAAGCAAAACAATAACGACGAAGATTTAGGTGAGGGCGAGAAGCAAACGATGACATACTTCAACAGAATAGAAACCAATACGAATATCTGTGTGGATGCCTTATATCTGGAAAGAAACCTTAAAAGACGAAAGTACGTCAGCCGTTGTAAGTGCATTAAAGTCAGGAAATGTTACGAAACTATACGACAAGGAGGTGTATTCTCCTTTTCTTAAGCGTATTAACGAGCTTGCAGTTGAGAACGAAGTTCTGATGTGGGGTCATAGAGTGGTTATTCCACACTCCTTACGAAATTTAATCTTAAGGCAATCGCACGTTACGCACATGGGGATCGTAAGAACGAAATCTCTCTTACGCTCTTACGTTTGGTGGCCTAATATGGACTCACAGCCCTATTATGGCTATCAAATATCAACACGATATTTGATAATAATTGATACGTATCAACAAAATGAACGAATCGGTATTATGGTTATCAATCTATCAACATTTTTGATGAATTGTGAATTGTATTCGATTTAAGATCTATTGTGAATAGTTTTATCTGTAAACTTGGTATTACGGTCGTCAAAAAAATTGATATTCATCAAATTTTCTATCAACCACAAATTTCTTGTTGATACATATCAAATATTCGGGCGGTTCAAAATTTCTATTGATATCGAATCATACAAATTATTTCTTTGTGCCTATTATTAAAAAAAAAAACTTTAGACCGAAATGTCCGGACTTTCTTCCATCAATTCAATCAATTTTTCGATTTGTTTCTTATTGCTTACCACTCTACTCCTAAATAAATAAACAATTGTTAAGAAAAAGGCGGATTTTCTTTAATAAAAACAACTTACATTATTTCACCAAAATTAGACTTCTGCCACAAAACAAAAACCAAAAACCAATTAGAAACGTCAAACTTCAAAATAGTACCCATTCTCAATGATATTTTGATTAGCATTCACAATGGGGTAAAAATGATCAATTGATACTCATAATACCAAATCATCGACGAATTGATAGAGGTTATCAAATATCAAATAATTGATATTTGATAGCCATAATAGGGCTGTCAGAGCTAGAAAATATGATTAAAAGTTGCGAAATCTGTTTACCGCTTTTGCCTAATCCACCCAAAGCTAATGTTATTAACTGGGAAAGACCATGTAGACTTCGCGGGTCCATTAAGAGGTCTGAGTTTTTTAGTACTAGTTGATGCTTTCTCGAAATGGAATGAGGTGTTCTACATAAAATCGCCAAGCACTTCATTCTATATTAAGTGTCTACGGCATGTATTTTCCAACATAGACGAAATTTTGACGGAATTTTTATTTGATTATAGGAACACCGTTCATTGTTCTACAAAGGCAACTCCGGCTTCTTTTGTTTTTAATTATTTGCCAAGAGTTAAATTGTCTCTTTTATCACCGGCTAACTTAAATTCAATGCGGTTTAATAAAGCATTTAAATCCAATCAAAATGATTGACATTTTAAAGTTGGAAAAGCGGTTATGATTCGAGATTTCAACTTGCTTAGGAATGTTCCACAATGGTCAAAGGCTTGCATAATTAAGGTTTTCGGTCCTCGAATATACCTATGCAAAATGGAATCAGGCAGGCACATAAAGAGATACATAGATAAAATTATAATTTTTTTAGTTTCATCCGAGAAAAGCATTGTAACATCAGTTAGGAGTGAATGTAAAAGACGATATATGTATTTGAATCAGAGAAAAACTCCAAATGTAACTAGTAACGTAACGGAACCTCTTGTTGAAAACTTCACTGAGACACTTAGAGTATTTAGGTTCTTAAATTAGAAATCATTGTGTAATATTTATTGAATTCGTATAAAACTTTGTAAGAGGGGCGTGTGTAATATATGCACTTGCCATCACCGTCCGTCAGCCACTGGATGCCAGTTTCCATGAATTTTTGTCGCTTCTCATCCGGTCGTCTAAGTGGTATCTGAATTAATATTATAATAAGTAAAATTGTAACCTGTTTAAAATAAAATAAATAAAGCAGTTAAATCAAATAAGCGTTTAAATACGGATAAAAACATAATAACTATGTTCCCTAATAACGAGAGAAGCGACAAGTTCCTCGTCCTTAACGTCCTCAACTATTCTCTATGTTATAAGTTATCCAAATAGACCTCTTGAAGTAGCCCCAAACAAGTCTCTCTCTTGGTTGAAGTTTTTGCTTCAGAATTCTTGTCAGGTTTGCTTTCGTCGGATTTTCCAATGCAACGTAGTGACGAGAAAATCCAGGGTGAGATTGCTCATGAATCTCTAACCATTTACCGATTTTAATTACGATATGATTTTCGAAGACGTTTAAGGATGCTTCTACATGTGGTATGAGATTTAACTTCTGTCCTTACGTATTCATTAATTTGAATGTTACCCACTGCAGAGTGCACCGAGAATGGTTTCGCGATTCCCTTGGTTTCTTGCGACACTAACGGAAGTATAAAGTTCTTGTTAGTCCCGGTGTCGACAAAAAATTTCAGGACAATTTTATATTTGGTTGGGAATGTATGGTATGCTGGACACCCATCCGACATAACATTCACCTCCTCGTTGGCCTCATATACTCAAAAGACTGTTCTAATGCTTGGTTTCATGACTGCAGGTTAAACAATCTGCATATTGCTTATGAAACAGATTGCTTCAGATTTCTTAATCACTAATGAATAAGAACTTTTTGATAATAGTGGAATTTTCATTTTGTAATTACTGATAATAGGCCTTTTTTATTATGCTCACATGATCTATATAGATCATTGATTTTCACGGTTTACAACAACAGTACAAGATCCAACTTTTGTTGTATATCATGGAAATCAATGATCTATACAAATCATGTGAGCATAATAAAAAAGGCCTAATAACAATTTCTGTGGAATCTTCTTCACAAATTTTCTTTAATCACTAATGAATAACAATTTCTTTTTAATGATTGTGGAATTTTGCTTTTAAGTTTTCATTACTCATAGGATCGGATCACCGGCTTTTGCATTACAATTCTGCATATGTTTCGGGGAGGTAAAATTGTGATAAAATGGCTGTAAGGAAAAAAACACGATTTATTATTGGGATTTAGTCGCCAACTTTTATAGTCGAAGACAACCTACTAAAGCACGGTTTGCTTCACACACATCCTTTGTTCCGTCTGTGACTGCCGACGTGTTCTCATGGGAACGAAGGAGGTTGTTTTCGTGTCAGAAATATCACTTTATTTCCATGGGTACTACAGTAATATTCGTCCAGCAGGACTATCTGGGTCACGGTCGTGTTTAGGGAAATAAACGAATCACAAGGAAGCAAGGATGTGTTTTTAAGAAGGTCCCTGCTCGGGCGCTAGTTAACGAAGTCCTTCCGAGGATTCAAACTTGAACTAAACTTAAATGTAAATGTTTCCCGTTAGTAAACCGCTGGCGCTGGTCTAATTCGCCAAAATGAGCATGCACACACATCCGGTGCCAACGGATGTGCATGCACATACGCATCCGGTAACAACGGCGCGTGTGCCATATGATCCCATTGCACTGTGACTGTGGGAACAGGTAAATAAATGAAAAATTATGACACAGCCAATCTTTTGTTCTTGACCTTGGACGATGGTGTTAACTATAATCATTTGTTTTAATTTTTCATATACGGTAGGGGTGTTTCTGGTGACTTTCCTTGGCTTTGTTGTTGTCGGATGGGTGATCTGGCCTTTTAGCGAGTTTCAGTTTAAGACTGCAGACGGACGAATTGAGAATTCCTTCAGAGTGGCGGAGTAAATAAACACAAAGGTACAAGGACACACAAGTTTGCATCTCTTCACGCTTCCGCTATCCCATTCTAGCCACTATTAGAGCTTTCGATGGAAGATTTGAAGCGATCCGATTTGCACAATAATAAAAAGACTACTACTAGACAGATGGACTAATGCTACTTGACTCGACAAACAGTCAGACTAAGTCACTAGTTCCATGTAAGAATGAGCCGATACAGAATGAAAATGGAAAAGTGAAATGTTAGGATAGTAAAGTAAAGTTTATACAGATAAAAGAATGAGATTAGAAGAAGACAAACCACTAGAACAGGTTCCAATTGTTTTTGTTGTCACACCAAATTTACTCGTCGCAATTCAAAATGGCATTCTGCCAAGCTATCCACCTGAGGACTTACGAGTTCTTTGGTGCTGGCAACAAGATCAATTGCGAACGAAAGACAGAATTAAGGACGAAAGGACGTGCACAAACAGACGTTGGGCGCCATTTGAAATAGGCTTATATAAGGATGTTTAGAGGGAGTGAGGAAATATAAACGATGAGAGGACGCAAGGATGTGGATGGTACCTAAGGATGTGACGGGAAAAGAAAGGGAAAGAGAGTGTAGAGTGTGGTGTGAGGAGCATGGCATGCTTGCCTAGCTCGCCGGACGGGGAGGTCCTTGTCCTCGCTACTCCACGAACCTATTACAAAACATAAAACATGCAAAAAAAAAACAAAAGGTACTTACTGTTCACTTGTACCGGAAGCGGACGGACTTCCACTACTCTGTAAGGCGCTGCGGATGTAGTGGCATCGACGCCTTGCCCTCCCGACCTTGAAGTTCCATGGCCTTTTTGGGAACTTCCCCGATGTTCTCTCGCTTCGTTCAGACCACCTTAAGCCATTATGGACTGAAATATTGCCTTAGCAATCCATAATGAGCTTTTGATCACTTTTGATCACTTTTGTGACTTCATGTCCCATTCATGACGTGAATTTACAAACAATTTTTATTTTAACGAAATTCTCAGACAAGAGAACAAAAAAAAATAAAACAAAAGAATAATCAAAAAAATTAACAGGAAACTTATAATAACAATCGAATAACAAGAAAAGGAAACCAAAAAAAAGGAAATATACAAGTAATGAAAAATAAATAACAACAAAAAAAACTTTAAACAACTAGGCTACAGTTCACCCGTCCTCCCCTGATGCTAATAGTAATCTCTTTTTTTTTATTGATTACTTTACAAAATAAAAAAAAAACTCGTTTACGTTATAAATAGTACCCTACCTAAATAGAGCTCTGTATAGGTATCTCGGCTGGTATTGCGAAATATCGCATGAAAAGGAAATAGAAGGGATAGGGGAAACACAAAACCTATTACAAAAAATTATATAGCTATTCAAATGATTAACAAACAAAAGAAAATCACGTCAAAGAAAGAATTATCGGGAAATATTATCATTTAAATCTTAAAACTAACAAAAAATATAATTTACCGTTTTTCGACAAACGTGAACAATGTTGCCTCAGTTGGGCTTATTTTACATACATTCCTCCGTATTTCGACCGTAATTAAAAGACGTATAACTGGGTTATCGCAAATGGCAGTAATAGGGCGATCAAGGTCACCCTTACTCCCTGTGCTCGCAAAGTTGCTCATGGGCAATTAAATGCGCACTTCACTAGGCCTTCTTAATTTTTTTTTTTGTTTTTTAACAATTTTGTGGTGGTTTTGGTTACAGATTGCCCCAAACTTTATTATGGGGCGGTCACGACTTCAAATGATTGACTGACATTACAACACGATGACATTTAACACCCAAAAAAACATTTTGGACGTGAAGGGTAAGGTGGCTGTTTCATTCTCTCCTTGAATTAATATTATTATATTGTTTTGTTTATGTATTTTGTAATTTGTCTCAAAAGTTTCGAATTTTGTTTTATTTGAAAGAAATCAAGACTCTACCACAACGAGAAATATTATTAGACGCAAAGCGGCTGTAAGAGCGACAGAAAGTGGCGAGGAGCGTGCCGTTCGACTCAATAGTGAACGCGAACGTGCAAGATCACGTTCGAGGCGTTCAAATGATGAACGTGAGAGTGCAAATTGCCAAAATCGACCCCGGCAAATACGTTTATTTGGAAATCTTGAGCTTGTTGCATTTAATTATATCAGTACAATCGATTAGTTTCGATTGGTGAAATTGACAGCCTGTGAATATTGCAATTCATTGCAAATCTCGGCAGAAACACCGGGAATGTGCTGTGCAACATTGAATCCGCCACCGAAACTTTGAGGTTTTCGTTTCTGGAGAATCATCGGAATCAAAACATTTTTTGTCGAAGATTCAACAGTACAATTCATGTATCCAAATGACTTAATTGGGTGCTATAAATATATTGATGAAGTAGTGATTTACCCAAATTTGTTTCCAAAATTTGCGGTATGGATTTAAAATATCCAGTGTTTTCTAATGGTAAACTATATGTTGGGTGTTCTAGAGTAAGGAAACCAACCGCACTTTTTATTTACGTAGAAGATGGAAAAAACAAAAACGTTGTCTATAAGAAAGCATTAAAATAAAATGTAAGATATTTTAAAAAAGTTTTTTTTCTGCCCTCTTAAGTTTTAGCATTTCTCAAGCCTGATTTTTTTTTACAGGGAACAGCCCCTTGGAAATGTGATTTTTGTTATCTTATATATCTGAATTACTTTATTGCCGGAAATTTCTCGTTTGTACACATTTTTGCTGCTGTTGACGTGTTGACAGTTGTAAAATATTCCATATAGTAAAAGCGAGTTACTGCTTTTGGCACCTTGGGCATGTATGTCATCATTTTTCATTTTGTTGTGAAGTCAACAATAGGTTCGTTCGTGTGCTTTCCGAATAGAAAAATGAAAAACGTCAAATATCAAAAATCGAGAGAGAAATATCTCAATTTTGAATGCGCTGATATGTTCTAGGAGAAAATTCAATTACAACTTCTTCCTCCAAATCGTTGAACACGAAAATAAATAAAGTTTTACATGCCAAACTTTTGAGCTGTCACATAGTTGTCAGTTTTCATTTTACATTTTTCAGTAAGTCGAAATTCGGCGAGTAGAAAATTACGAAAAAATGAAAAGAGGGGAAATGGATTTCTCCCTCATTTTTTCCATTTTATCAGTTTCTTAGCAATTTTTTAATAATTTTACGTTTGCAAGAAAGTACCCGAACGAACCTAATATCTATATTAGCTGTTCAAAAATAGCCAATTAGCCAGAAATGAAAGTTTTGTAAGTGCACCTCGCACCAGATTTAAAAAAAACAATAAATAAATAAATGTCGATAGGTATAGGTAATCAAATATGTATTTATCCGCCCATCAATTAATTAGCTACTGGCAATGCGAATTACTCAGCCGTAACTTTACTGCAGTAGATCAGCTAAGCTATGCAACTTATGGACCCACGCAACTTAGCGAATCCAAAGACTTCGAAAAAAGAGCTCTTTTTGATGCATTCGCATCCGGCGTAAACGGCTTAAACGCGTTCTGAAAACCAGAAAAACGGCTTTTCATAGACAATAGAGCTGAGCTCTGAACCGAGCGTACTCAGATCGTTCTTATGTAATTATGAAACACACTTGAGTAAGTGTCTGTAAATGTGTTATCAGCTTTATACTCAGCCTGCTCAGTCAATTTATTCTGAGCTTATAGAGCGCGCTCTGATTATGCTCTGAACGAAAAAAGAAACACAAATTCTGAGCTCTGATGTGTCTGAGCTAAAAAGGAACACGAACTTTATGTATAACAGTTCAGGTTGTGCTCTGAACTAAAAAAGAAAAACGCCTTCTGTATTCCATTTTCTTTGACCTAAACTCTCCATCTATTTTTTTTCAATCTTCCATGGAAGATTCTTCGGCAGACGGGGATTACTTACGAAGGTTATATAAGGCGTTTTTCTTTTTTAGTTCAGAGCACAACCTGAACTGTTATACAAAAAGTTCGTGTTTCTTATTTAGCTCAGATACATCAGAGCTCAGAATTTGTGTTTCTTTTTTCTCATAGAGCATAATCAGAGGGATTTAGTCGCCAACTTTTATAGTCGAAGACAACCTACTAAAGCACGGTTTGCTTCACACACATCCTTTGTTCCGTCTGTGACTGCCGACGTGTTCTCATGGGAACGAAGGAGGTTGTTTTCGTGTCAGAAATATCACTTTATTTCCATGGGTACTACAGTAATATTCGTCCAGCAGGACTATCTGGGTCACGGTCGTGTTTAGGGAAATAAACGAATCACAAGGAAGCAAGGATGTGTTTTTAAGAAGGTCCCTGCTCGGGCGCTAGTTAACGAAGTCCTTCCGAGGATTCAAACTTGAACTAAACTTAAATGTAAATGTTTCCCGTTAGTAAACCGCTGGCGCTGGTCTAATTCGCCAAAATGAGCATGCACACACATCCGGTGCCAACGGATGTGCATGCACATACGCATCCGGTAACAACGGCGCGTGTGCCATATGATCCCATTGCACTGTGACTGTGGGAACAGGTAAATAAATGAAAAATTATGACACAGCCAATCTTTTGTTCTTGACCTTGGACGATGGTGTTAACTATAATCATTTGTTTTAATTTTTCATATACGGTAGGGGTGTTTCTGGTGACTTTCCTTGGCTTTGTTGTTGTCGGATGGGTGATCTGGCCTTTTAGCGAGTTTCAGTTTAAGACTGCAGACGGACGAATTGAGAATTCCTTCAGAGTGGCGGAGTAAATAAACACAAAGGTACAAGGACACACAAGTTTGCATCTCTTCACGCTTCCGCTATCCCATTCTAGCCACTATTAGAGCTTTCGATGGAAGATTTGAAGCGATCCGATTTGCACAATAATAAAAAGACTACTACTAGACAGATGGACTAATGCTACTTGACTCGACAAACAGTCAGACTAAGTCACTAGTTCCATGTAAGAATGAGCCGATACAGAATGAAAATGGAAAAGTGAAATGTTAGGATAGTAAAGTAAAGTTTATACAGATAAAAGAATGAGATTAGAAGAAGACAAACCACTAGAACAGGTTCCAATTGTTTTTGTTGTCACACCAAATTTACTCGTCGCAATTCAAAATGGCATTCTGCCAAGCTATCCACCTGAGGACTTACGAGTTCTTTGGTGCTGGCAACAAGATCAATTGCGAACGAAAGACAGAATTAAGGACGAAAGGACGTGCACAAACAGACGTTGGGCGCCATTTGAAATAGGCTTATATAAGGATGTTTAGAGGGAGTGAGGAAATATAAACGATGAGAGGACGCAAGGATGTGGATGGTACCTAAGGATGTGACGGGAAAAGAAAGGGAAAGAGAGTGTAGAGTGTGGTGTGAGGAGCATGGCATGCTTGCCTAGCTCGCCGGACGGGGAGGTCCTTGTCCTCGCTACTCCACGAACCTATTACAAAACATAAAACATGCAAAAAAAAAACAAAAGGTACTTACTGTTCACTTGTACCGGAAGCGGACGGACTTCCACTACTCTGTAAGGCGCTGCGGATGTAGTGGCATCGACGCCTTGCCCTCCCGACCTTGAAGTTCCATGGCCTTTTTGGGAACTTCCCCGATGTTCTCTCGCTTCGTTCAGACCACCTTAAGCCATTATGGACTGAAATATTGCCTTAGCAATCCATAATGAGCTTTTGATCACTTTTGATCACTTTTGTGACTTCATGTCCCATTCATGACGTGAATTTACAAACAATTTTTATTTTAACGAAATTCTCAGACAAGAGAACAAAAAAAAATAAAACAAAAGAATAATCAAAAAAATTAACAGGAAACTTATAATAACAATCGAATAACAAGAAAAGGAAACCAAAAAAAAGGAAATATACAAGTAATGAAAAATAAATAACAACAAAAAAAACTTTAAACAACTAGGCTACAGTTCACCCGTCCTCCCCTGATGCTAATAGTAATCTCTTTTTTTTTATTGATTACTTTACAAAATAAAAAAAAAACTCGTTTACGTTATAAATAGTACCCTACCTAAATAGAGCTCTGTATAGGTATCTCGGCTGGTATTGCGAAATATCGCATGAAAAGGAAATAGAAGGGATAGGGGAAACACAAAACCTATTACAAAAAATTATATAGCTATTCAAATGATTAACAAACAAAAGAAAATCACGTCAAAGAAAGAATTATCGGGAAATATTATCATTTAAATCTTAAAACTAACAAAAAATATAATTTACCGTTTTTCGACAAACGTGAACAATGTTGCCTCAGTTGGGCTTATTTTACATACATTCCTCCGTATTTCGACCGTAATTAAAAGACGTATAACTGGGTTATCGCAAATGGCAGTAATAGGGCGATCAAGGTCACCCTTACTCCCTGTGCTCGCAAAGTTGCTCATGGGCAATTAAATGCGCACTTCACTAGGCCTTCTTAATTTTTTTTTTTGTTTTTTAACAATTTTGTGGTGGTTTTGGTTACAGATTGCCCCAAACTTTATTATGGGGCGGTCACGACTTCAAATGATTGACTGACATTACAACACGATGACATTTAACACCCAAAAAAACATTTTGGACGTGAAGGGTAAGGTGGCTGTTTCATTCTCTCCTTGAATTAATATTATTATATTGTTTTGTTTATGTATTTTGTAATTTGTCTCAAAAGTTTCGAATTTTGTTTTATTTGAAAGAAATCAAGACTCTACCACAACGAGAAATATTATTAGACGCAAAGCGGCTGTAAGAGCGACAGAAAGTGGCGAGGAGCGTGCCGTTCGACTCAATAGTGAACGCGAACGTGCAAGATCACGTTCGAGGCGTTCAAATGATGAACGTGAGAGTGCAAATTGCCAAAATCGACCCCGGCAAATACGTTTATTTGGAAATCTTGAGCTTGTTGCATTTAATTATATCAGTACAATCGATTAGTTTCGATTGGTGAAATTGACAGCCTGTGAATATTGCAATTCATTGCAAATCTCGGCAGAAACACCGGGAATGTGCTGTGCAACATTGAATCCGCCACCGAAACTTTGAGGTTTTCGTTTCTGGAGAATCATCGGAATCAAAACATTTTTTGTCGAAGATTCAACAGTACAATTCATGTATCCAAATGACTTAATTGGGTGCTATAAATATATTGATGAAGTAGTGATTTACCCAAATTTGTTTCCAAAATTTGCGGTATGGATTTAAAATATCCAGTGTTTTCTAATGGTAAACTATATGTTGGGTGTTCTAGAGTAAGGAAACCAACCGCACTTTTTATTTACGTAGAAGATGGAAAAAACAAAAACGTTGTCTATAAGAAAGCATTAAAATAAAATGTAAGATATTTTAAAAAAGTTTTTTTTCTGCCCTCTTAAGTTTTAGCATTTCTCAAGCCTGATTTTTTTTTACAGGGAACAGCCCCTTGGAAATGTGATTTTTGTTATCTTATATATCTGAATTACTTTATTGCCGGAAATTTCTCGTTTGTACACATTTTTGCTGCTGTTGACGTGTTGACAGTTGTAAAATATTCCATATAGTAAAAGCGAGTTACTGCTTTTGGCACCTTGGGCATGTATGTCATCATTTTTCATTTTGTTGTGAAGTCAACAATAGGTTCGTTCGTGTGCTTTCCGAATAGAAAAATGAAAAACGTCAAATATCAAAAATCGAGAGAGAAATATCTCAATTTTGAATGCGCTGATATGTTCTAGGAGAAAATTCAATTACAACTTCTTCCTCCAAATCGTTGAACACGAAAATAAATAAAGTTTTACATGCCAAACTTTTGAGCTGTCACATAGTTGTCAGTTTTCATTTTACATTTTTCAGTAAGTCGAAATTCGGCGAGTAGAAAATTACGAAAAAATGAAAAGAGGGGAAATGGATTTCTCCCTCATTTTTTCCATTTTATCAGTTTCTTAGCAATTTTTTAATAATTTTACGTTTGCAAGAAAGTACCCGAACGAACCTAATATCTATATTAGCTGTTCAAAAATAGCCAATTAGCCAGAAATGAAAGTTTTGTAAGTGCACCTCGCACCAGATTTAAAAAAAACAATAAATAAATAAATGTCGATAGGTATAGGTAATCAAATATGTATTTATCCGCCCATCAATTAATTAGCTACTGGCAATGCGAATTACTCAGCCGTAACTTTACTGCAGTAGATCAGCTAAGCTATGCAACTTATGGACCCACGCAACTTAGCGAATCCAAAGACTTCGAAAAAAGAGCTCTTTTTGATGCATTCGCATCCGGCGTAAACGGCTTAAACGCGTTCTGAAAACCAGAAAAACGGCTTTTCATAGACAATAGAGCTGAGCTCTGAACCGAGCGTACTCAGATCGTTCTTATGTAATTATGAAACACACTTGAGTAAGTGTCTGTAAATGTGTTATCAGCTTTATACTCAGCCTGCTCAGTCAATTTATTCTGAGCTTATAGAGCGCGCTCTGATTATGCTCTGAACGAAAAAAGAAACACAAATTCTGAGCTCTGATGTGTCTGAGCTAAAAAGGAACACGAACTTTATGTATAACAGTTCAGGTTGTGCTCTGAACTAAAAAAGAAAAACGCCTTCTGTATTCCATTTTCTTTGACCTAAACTCTCCATCTATTTTTTTTCAATCTTCCATGGAAGATTCTTCGGCAGACGGGGATTACTTACGAAGGTTATATAAGGCGTTTTTCTTTTTTAGTTCAGAGCACAACCTGAACTGTTATACAAAAAGTTCGTGTTTCTTATTTAGCTCAGATACATCAGAGCTCAGAATTTGTGTTTCTTTTTTCTCATAGAGCATAATCAGAGCGCGCTCTATGAGCTCAGAATAAATTGACTGAGCAGGCTGAGTATAAAGCTGGTAACACACTTACAGGCATATTTGACAGAAAAAACAGGATAAACAAAATAATTGAAATGGCGGACGAACCTTGTTGCTCTGGAATGAAGGTTAACCAATTTAATAAACAACAATTAATAAATATTCAATTTATACATATACTTTATTACAAATGACAGCTATGTGCTCAAGTGCGTTTCATATTTACATCAGAACCATCTGAGTACGCTCGGTTCAGAGAGCGCTCATAATGCTCGAGCTCGGTTCAGAGCAGACCCAGTGGAAAGGCGGCTGCCTACAAGCTGTTTTCCCGAAAAATTCATGAAGTCACGCACATATGCTCATTTCTTTTCTGGTATATGTGAGTTCATGAATTCGATTTTAATGCAAGAATTCGGTATTTTCGAAGGTGTATTTTACTATTTTTTTCAGTTTATCAAAACCTCCACAAAAATCTAACAAATTCAATATGAAATTCAAAACAATTAAACACCGCAATGCCCATAAAAGAAAGACGATTGGCAGCCCACCATTAGCAACATGTTTTATTGTAGCTCACACATATTCACAGACGGGGATTGAAATTATAAAAACAACAATATAAACAAATGGGTTTTGGGGGGATATCCATCTCTTTTATTCATTCATCTCTGGTTTAGTCTTTGATTTTGACATCGATATACAGTTCCCTGTTAAAACACTCTAATTTAACAACTAAATGTTGGGCGATAACAGATACCTACCTATTCTTTTATTTTTATCTTAGTCTTTTTTATATCCGACTCTTAACTTTATCCTTAACGATTAGTAAAACAAAAGCAAACAAAATCAACAAGATGTGTACTAAACCATATAATTCCATTTTAAAGCTATTAACTATTTGATTTTCGTTTTCTTTCCGACTTTAGCAAACGCATTTGTGTTTTTTTTTCCATTTGTTCACAATGTTCTGAAAACATCATTTTCATAGCAGGATACATGCAGGAAAAATTCTTCAAGTCATCGACGGTTACCTGGAAAAGATAAAAGTGTATAAGTATTTCATAAAAAAAGACTGTAACAGACATCCTAACATATTTTTGTTTAAATGAAATGAATTTAATTAGATGACAACTCCTGCATTTCTTATATTATATGTCACTTGTCATATTAGTTGTCAGCTATGATCCATATAGATCATCGATTTACATGCACTTACAACAACGGCACATGATCCTGCTTCTCATCGAGATCACGAATCATGATCTTTCTACTATTTCCCACCAGATGGCTTGTTTCATTTTTAAATGTTGGTGTGCCTGTAAACGATAGCTACCTAATCACGTTGCCAGACAAAAAAAAAAAATGAAACACAAAATATCAATTGATTTTTTCGCGCACGAATTAAATCCCCGTCCGTATTCCGTGTTATTTTCTTTTTATAAAGGTATGTTCAGACCAGCCAAACACTTGATAAACAATTATATACCTCCATGTTTTATAAATATTTCTAAAACATTTATTAAACAATACAATGTTTATCAAATGTTTTGCTGGTTTGGATCTGGACACAAAAAATAAATTAATGAAATGTTTCACAGTTTCCCAATCGTGATGGGAAATCATTTTTGTTTAACAAGTTTAACTGTAGAAAGTGTGCGCTGTTTTTTGATTATTATTTATTTTTTTAAATAAAATAAAAATGTCAAAATAGCTTGGAATACCTAATGAGAAAGTGATTCATTTAGTACGAATATTTGAATTAAATCGTGTGTCACGTGATTCCCGAGACATTATTTTCTTCTAGTTGGACTAGAAATATAAAATTGAAATATTTCATAAACATTTAATAACTAAATTTCAGAAATCTCTTATAAATGTGTATGAAATGTGTCCGATTTGCTTCAGAAACATTTCTGAAATGTTTCGCTGGTCTGGACACACCTTAATATGCCAAGATAAACGGATGTGCTAGCAGCAAAATATTGTTCATGTATTGCATATTTGAACATAAAATACTAAATCTGTTTCTAAAAAATATGGAAAAGAATTTTTTTATAAATTTAATTCAAATATGGTAACACCCCCGACATTGCAAGCGAAATGACATGTGCCTTGTGTGACGTCACGTTGAGCAGAATATTTGCAATATGGCTGGTGGCAATGTGAAGTTTCTAATGGCCTATATTACCTGTTTTGTTTTTGAAAGCAACTGTTGCCACAACTCAAAAACTTTTCAATGATCCGTCTTGTTTTATTTTCGTGATCTGATCGGGATCAGATCACGCTGATAATAAAAAACAGCTATTGTAAGAAACCAAAATGGATGAAGATAAAATTGGGGACGTTCAAGTATCTAGTTTAGTAAGTCTGACAGCTCTCTCACTAAGTGAATCTCGGTTTTGATTGGTCGAAATCGGTCATGTGAGCAGCTAGGCAGTTAACAAATTGTACAAACATAGGCGAGTATGTTGATACAATTATAGATACTTCTCAGAAGTTAAATCAAATTGGAATGAAGGTCAATGAAGCGTGGGTAGGTGGTTTACTAAGCGGCTTGTCCGATCGTTTGAAACCCATGATTATGGCCATAGAGAGCAGCGGCATGAAAATTACGGGTGATTCTATTAAGACGAAGCTGCTTCAGGACTATGATAATTGCAGTAAGCATGAATCCGATAAGATCGACAGCGGCGAAGCAGTGCAGTGCTATACGGAAAGTACAAAGGAAAAGTTTTTCGAGACGCAGCTGAAAAGCGGAAGTCTATTGTGTGCTACAAATGCAAGAAGAAAAATAAAAATTTGATGTTACGAATAATCAACGGACAATGGCACTAACATTCGCTGCACAATTCAATATTGAATCCAATGATTGGTTAGTTGATTCAGGAACGTCGTCACACATGGCAAAACGTGAAGTTGAGTTTATTATTTTTCAACGCTTCTTCACAATAGAGTTTGCAACAGTCGCGAATAACACAAAATTGGAAGTAGTTTCAGTATTGTGCGTGTAGGCGATGTCAGCGAATTGATAACAATTGAAAATGTTTTGCTAGTGCCAGAGATTTGTGTAAATTTATTAGCAGTAAGATGCCATATATTTAAGAATGGTGAAGTTATTGCAAAAGCAAAGGCTGTAGATAACATGTTCATATTGAATGTTCCGAAGAATCACACAAATTTTCAAGTCGCCACAAAAGATCTTTGGCACAAACGAATGGACATACAATGGATGACAATTTAAAACATTTGTGTCTTCAAGAATCTAGCGGAGTTGAGATCGAACAAGGTTCCAGTTCGAAGAATTGCATTTCATGTATCCAAGGTAAACAAGCTAGGTTACCATTTCCAAAATCAACGAGTGTTTCAGTAGATGTCCTAGAATTAGTACACACAGACGTGTGTACTCCGATGGAATTAAAATCCATAGGCAGTGTACAATAGTATGTGTTGTTGTTGTTGTATGATTACTCAAATAAGGTATTTTTATACATTATGAAGCAAAAATCGGAAGTTACAGACATTTTCAAAACATTTATGGTCATGGTTGAAACCCATACAGGAAAAAGAATAAAGAAACTTAGATCCGACAATGGATTAGAGATTTGCAACGCAAAAATGGCTGTAATCTGGAAGAATAGTGGTATAGTCCATCAGACATCAGCGCCATATAGTCCATAGCAAAATGGAAAGGCTGAAAGAATGAACAGGAGTCTCTTTGAAAAGGCGCGCTCCTTTTTAATGGATGCAAATTTAAAGAGATTTTATTGGGCAGAGCCGACTAATACAGCTGCATAATTTTTAAATCGAACACCTTGAAGGAAACTTGACAATAAATCACCTGAACATATATGGAGTTGAGTGCAAGAAAATTTAGATTACTTACGTGTTTTCGGATGTGTAGCAATGGTTTTGATACCAAAAGAGAACCGGAAAAAATGGGATCCAAAGTCAACAAAATTCTTAAGTTGGGATATTGTGAGAACACTAAAGGTTTGCCGTTAACGATGCAATTGATCCTAATGATCTGAAAGATTGCACTGAAGCAGCAAGTGGCGACAATAGAATAAACTGGATGGAAGCAATCAAGGAGGAGTACAAGTCATTGATTGAAAATAAGACATGTTCTGTTGCTGTTTTACCTGAGGGAAAGAAAACGTTACCTACGAAATGGGTGTTTAAGGCTAAGTACGATCAAAAAAGAAATATTTCGAGACACAAGGCGAGATTAGTTGCGAGAGGCTGTGCGCAACGTAGTGGACTGGACTTACTCTCCAGTAATGCGATATAGTTCACTGAGGTATCTTTTGGCATTGGATTTGGAGTTAAATCTACACGTCATTCATTTAGATGCGGTCACCGCTTTCCTGCAAGGAGATCTAAATGAAGACATTTATTTAAATGCACCAGACGGTATTGAAATTCCACAAGGAAGTGTCTTAAAATTAAACAAACCCATTTACGGGTTCACGAATGTGGAACACAAAGCTGAGTGAAGTCTTATTGAAATTTTGAAAAATTCTGAAAAAAATGACAAGTGGGTAGACTACCTTTAATGTTTTAAGACAAAGGAACTTGGAAATGCTAAATCTTTTTAGGGATTACATCTTGAATACAATTTCGAGAAAGAGATATGCATTGATCAGAGACAATATACTCGTATATTAAAAGTTCTTGAACGCTTTGGAATAATTTCTTGCAATCCTGTTAGTAAACCGATGGATATTACTGTGAATTAACCAAATAACAGTGTTAAGTCATGCAGAACAATTGGAGATGTCAAAGTTTCCATATCAATAATTAATTGGAAGTCTTTTGTTTGCTGCACAGTTAACGCCATATGCTACGCGGTGAATATGCTAAGTCGATTCAACAACAATCCAGGTCAACAACATTGGCAAGCTGCGAAACGAATGTAGTATACCCCCCTTAATCGGTCGACAGGCAGCAGCTGATGCACGAACTGTACTTTGTACGCGAACATGCGCAAGTCTTTGACCAAAATTCGCCTTAGAGACGACCGGCTGATGGCTAATTGCGAGGCGCGGCGTCTGGTCGATGTTTCCGGCGACAACTCAACATCCTCGTCAACAGCGGCGATATTCTCGGCACAACGGGCGCTCCGGGGCCGGCCACTCTTGGCAACGTCTCGTGTGGTCCCATATTCTTCAAGGTTGGTGGCAGTGTTTGCGCAGTCGGTGTCGGACGGCCGTGGAATCGGCGACGGAATTCGCGCTGTGCCAACACTACAGACGAATTGTTACGCAAACAAATAGACACGATAATTCCGGCTTCTTGGGGAGTGTATCGCTCCATGGCTTCTTCACTTGTATTATACATCTGTCTAATCCACAAATGTCAAAACAAATTTGACATTGCCGGTCGTTTGCAAAAATAAGAGCATCTTCCAATAGAGTGATCTCTTTTCGCCCACCTTTTATATAGTAAACTGTCCAGCAAATGGTTGGGTGTTGTATGAATAGGGTAGACACTGATTGGTATCAACCTGGCGATGCCCAGCTGTTGCAACTGTTTCATACACATCAATTGTGCTTATTTCACCTCCCCGTGGTAGCCACCGGATACTAGTCTCGTCCACCCGGGCTTGACTTGCTAAACTTATAAGCGCGAGTGTTGAGCACGAAGAAAATAGCAACACTATAATGCTCTGTCGGAATGACTGCCTGATTGAGTCTCAGAGGTCTTACATGAGCCCCTCAGAAAGAGGACATACAGCGGATGAATCCACAAGGTTGGATCAACGGTGGTGCCAACAGTCAAGATGGCAGATACCTTACGTGAGCTACTCTGACGTATTTGGAGCTAAGGTCAGTAAGGAATTTTCAGCACTAGTCAGGGTGTTGAAATAGAGATGGTGGCGGATGAACCCTTTATGGGCCAACGGCAGCACTCATATCCCCGAAGTGGGTTACTGACAACGGAATATCCGACCCGCTGTCCTAGGGTCAATCTAGGGCCTGGTCCTCCAAGTTGGGGGTTGTGCGTGGGGCTAACTACCCAACCACGGAAAAAAAAAATACTGTTGCGAAGCAACCAAAAGCCTCGGATAAGGACGGATTCACTGTTGACGACCCTGGAAAACGAAAAAAGGACAACGACGTTCGTATCTGCACGTGGAATGTTCGAACCCTGAACCGGCCGCGTGCAGCCGAACAATTAGCGGAGGCCCTAGACTGCTACAAAGCAGATATCACCGCCATCCAGGAAGTGCGGTGGGATGGGCCGGGCAAGAGGGATGAAAACCTGTGACATTTACTACGGTGATTGCTGTAGGGAACGAAAGCAGTGTCTATTTGGATGCGGATTTGTTGTAAGCGGCAGACTTAGGCAAGAAGTCTTGAGCTTTCGACACGTTAGTGAACACCTTACAACAATCCGCATCAAGGCTAAATTCGCCAACATCAGCCTAATATGCGCTCACGCCCCCACAGAAGAGTTTCTACGAGCTCCTCGACAAAGCATATGAGCAATGTCCTAAGTATGACGTTAAGATTGTCTTAGGTGATTTTAACGCCAAAATAGGAAAGGAGGACATCTTTGGTAGCACAATCGGAAAGCACAGCCTACACGACATTACGTCTGGGAACGGACTTAGTCTAATTGACTTTGCTGCGGGGCGTAATGTTACTATAGCTAGCACACGGTTTCCTCACCTCAATATCCACAAAGGAACATGGCGGTCGCCAGATCATCAAACCGTCAACCAAATTGATCATGTTGCGATCGACGTAAGGCACTCCTCCAGTGTTCTAGATGTCCGAACTTTCCGAGCGGCCAACATAGACTCGGACCACTACCTTGTTGTAGCCAAGGTGCGTATGCGGATATCTCAAACGCCACAACAACGGGGAAATACTGTGAGCAGATTTAACGTTGAACGGCTACAATCGCAACAAACCGCCAGAACCTTTGCTGATCGCGTATCCCTCAACCTCTCGAGAAGTCCTATGCAGCCAGCATCAAGTGCTGAAGACCAGTGGCATAGATGCCAAGAAGGGTAAAAAGGGTAAAAGAACGTGTAATCGCAACAAGACCCGAACAGAGACCTGTAGAGACGAACAAGGAAACCTTGTGGTAGAGTCACAGTCGGTGCTGAGGATATGGAAAAACCATTTCTGCAAACTGTTAAACGGCGAAGACGACCCAAATTCCGCTGTCAGGCAGAACGAACCTTTCAACTTAGACGATGAAAGCCAAGACTTCCGTCCACCCGACCAAAACGAAGTGAGGATAGCAATATCCAAGCTTAAGACCAACAAAGCTGCTGGACCAGATGGCTTGACTGCCGAGCTTTTTAAGGCAGCGGGAGATGACTTGGTAGAGAGCATACAACAACTCGTCTCCAAGATTTGGTCGGAGGAAAGTATGCCTGATGAATGGAACCTCAGCATCGTTTGCCCGATCCACAAGAAAGGAGACCCTCTAAACTGCGCCAACTATAGGGGTATCAGTCTTCTTAACATCGCATACAAGATCCTGTCTGCCATACTGTGTGAACGCCTGAAACCTTTTGTCAACGATCTGGTTGGTCCCTACCAGTGGGTTTTAGGCCCGGTAAGTCCACAACCGACCAAATATTCACACTACGGCAGATCCTGGAGAAAACCCAAGAAGTCCAGATCGATACTCACCATCTTTTTATCGATTTTAAGGCCGCATACGACAGCATTTATAGAGACGAGCTGTATAGAGCTATGTCTAGTTTTGACATCCCTGCCAAACTCGTCCGATTGTGCAGAATGACGATGGAGAATGCTCGCTGCTCCATAAAGGTCGGAAACAATCTCACCGAAACCTTTGATGTCAAAAAAGGATTTAGACAAGGTGACGCGCTGTCGTGTGACTTCTTCAACATCATTTTTGAGAAGATTGTGCGAAACTCGCAAGCCAACACCAGAGGCACAATCTTCCAGAAGTCTGTGCAACTACTTGCATACGCTGACGACATCGACATCATTGGCAGAACACAGCGAGCTGTCACTGGTGCGTTTGCAAGTATCAGTACAGAAGCGGCAAAAATGGGCTTAGTGGTGAATGAGGGCAAAACAAAATATATGCTGTCAACAAGAAGGGAAACACAACATCGACGAATCGGTCAGAACGTCACGAAAGACAGCTATAATTTTGAGGTAGTTAGGGATTTTGTCTACCTCGGCTCCGCTATAAATTCTGACAACGACATCACATCAGAAATCAATCGAAGAATTACACTTGCCAACCGCTGTTTCTTTGGCCTAAGAAGGCAATTGAGAAGTAAGACCTTGTCAAGAACCACTAAGGAGACTCTATATAAGACCCTCATCATCCCAGTGCTACTCTATGGCGCAGAAACATGGACGCTATCAAAGGCGGATGAAGATCTCCTTGGTCGTTTTGAACGCAAAATTCTTCGATTGATTTTCGGTCCCGTTTGCGTTGACGGGCTTTGGAGGAGGAGATTTAACAGCGAACTCTACGAGCTGTACAGCGACATCGACCTGGTCAGAAAAGTACGCATCAGTCGACTAAGATGGCTAGGACATGTAGAGCGAATGGACACCAACGCTCCGGCCCGAAGAGTCTTCGACTCAAACCCGGAGGGACAACGCAGTAGAGGAAGACCTCGCCTTAGGTGGCGCGCGCAAGTGGAAGGGGACCTCAACCAACTTGGAGTGCGCAACTGGAGGCAGTTAGCCAAAGATCGCGCTAACTGGAGAGGCTTATTGGTTGAGGCCCAGGTCCACCCCGGACTGTAGCGCCACCTAAGTAAGTAAGTAAGTCCAGCAAATATGCTCTTTTTTTCTCTTAAAGCCCTTTCTACGATGAAAAACTTTCTTCATTAAACATCTGGTAGAAGGAGCTTTCAAAATAAATGCTGTTATTTTTTTAATTCTGTCAATTTTATAAAAAAAAAATGGTCACCATACACATGTAGGTAGGGTATACCGAAAACCTACTATACGCACTTTTTTTCTCACAGAAAGAGTTAAGAGAGCGTGTAAGTTTGGAAATGGTATCTGTATTAGTATTATATGATTCGCTTGAATAAAATTTTGTATAAAAAATATCGCGATTATGTCAGATAGTAAATTTAACCTGGACGCGTAATGACTTCACACATTCCGAAAGATAGTACATTAATATACCAAGAGTCGCAAACGGGTTAAAGCTAGTTCCACATAAAGCAATTATTGAACTCCGTAATAATTGTGAAATCAGCTACTTTACAAATTGCCCGCTAATTCTGAACAATAATCTTTAGATATTGAAAAGTTCGTTTATGTTCTCTAGTTTCGAATTAAATGGAAGTCCCGAGATTCCAGCAAAAACTGAAACCAAAAAAGGGGATCAGTATCGCTAGCGCTTCCATTCCATTAATTGAGTTCTTTAGCTCTCCGTAATCCCAGATTGCCTCATGGCTGTCGGAACAGTAAAATGCCCCCATCATTTCACCTTTCCTGTCGGCACAATATTGAAATACCTAATAAAACAAAAGAAAAGTTAAGAAAAACGTACCTGCATGAAGTCAAAAGCTATAGCCACATTGCTAAATAGCTCGTCTGGCATTCGAGGTAGTTTAGCATATCTTTGGCTAAAATGTGTTAAGATTGTATATTTCGCATTCATTTTCTCTGCCACTTTTAATGCCTGACTGACAGTGCAGTGCATTTTTGTTTTTGCTTCTTCTATAAGTTCATCTTCCATTGTAGCTTCATGTATTAATATTGTGGAGTTAGAACCCAACTCAATTAGATCATCGCAAGGCATGGTATCTCCGCTGTAAGTTATTTTAAATGGCTCCGAAAATTCATCTTTTGTTTCCAGTGTTATTGATATTCCAAAGGAGTGAGCGCAATGTTTCACTAAGCACGTTGATAAGGCAGTAATTCCGATACTTTTCAAGACGTCTGATTGAAAAGAAGTGTTAACCTTAAAATAAATGATTGGACCATTTAAAAACAAATTTCAAACTAAATGGCTTTATAACTAAATAAATAAGTTTATAAGTAATAATGTTTTAATTAACATTGTGCTTAGGTAATAATTATTTTTAACCTTCACAATAAATATTTTCTATATGTTAAAATGAGTAATTTAATAAGGAAAACTTCACCTTGTGAGTTCGTAAAATCTAGTCTGGACAATAAATATGATTATTATGTCGTTTTCCATTGGTTTCACTCGGGGATCCACTCATTCTGAAATCCAATGGAACAACAAAACAGCTTCTGAAAGAAGTAGTAGTATTGGTGAAATGCGAAAAAATAATCTACGGCTGCTGTCAGTTGACTTGTATAAAATACATAAAATTGCACTTGGGTGAGTGCTTCTTGAGTGGATTCTGACTTCAAATCGAGAAGCGAAATTCTCTCCTCAGAATCACCAGAAGAGTATTTTTTGTGCCAATGGAACGGTTCCAGAAGTGATTTTTTCGATTCCGGACTCTCCCGGACGCTTCTTTATGCCTAATGGAAAACGACATTAGTATCGCGCTTTGTCTTCATTTAGGTGGAGAAACGGATGAGATATTTCGAAACAGTCAAAAAGTCCATCATAAGAACCTTCAAAGCGGGACGCAGTTTATGCTTTTCCATCTTCGCCAAAACTACTAGATTTTGAATGCCAGACGAGCAGTGCGCAGTTTTATATTATATAGTTTTATCATTTGTCATAGTCATCGCTGTGATACGCTCAAACAGCTAATGCCTGCATAACATCCCGACTCTACAAGAGATAATTTCTCTCAAAATGCTTATCATTAGATGAAATATCTTGTGGAGTCACTCTATTTCATCTCACACGCCGACTCCACTATAGACATATCTCTACAACTAAATGTCTGATATCTATACCACACAATTTTCTCATATCTGTGCTGGGCAAATTATGCCATTTTCATTTTCATTTCGTATCGCAACAGCAAGGTTGTAGGTGTAAAAAATTACATTTCCAGGCGAAAAGCAACAAAAAAAAAAAACAGCATCTGTCAAATTCATGCCAGGCATCCATGTCAAGATAAATCGCAGAGAGCGATCGCTGACATCCAATCATGAGATGAAATAGAGTGACCAGCGTATCTTATATCTTCCTGCACACAGCGAGCTTCCTTCTTCCTCAACACATAATATTTATGAGGGAAAAGGGTTTTTTTTATTTTCCGCGATACTAAAAATCATTTTTAGTGTCAAGGGTAGATTTTTCGAACCCATTATGGTGAAATTTTCCATTCAAAACTGCGTATTTTGACCTACAAAATATTTAATGTGAAGGTTAAAAATGATTATTAGTAAGACCCTTTGTCTTTTTGTTTTTATGTAAGTGTGCCAAGGAGCTCTTAGGCGAGATGAACACCCCGATGGCTGTGTTTCATTACCACAAAGTTACTTTGACTGTAGTTGGAATTATCTATACAGGGAGTTTTGGATTTTGGTGATTATGTTGATTTTAAATATTTATTCACAAATACTGATTGATAAATTATTGCAAAGAAGTGAAGCACATAGAATAATATATTTGGATATGGTGTGCAGAGAACACCTGCGCAACTTTGAATAAACGTCACTGGTTAGCACCAGCAATTTCTATGTAAATATAAGCTTAATGTTAGGGTGTTTGTATCAAAATGATTACCATATCACCGTTTGGTATCAGCGAATAAGAGCTTTCAATAGAGTCAATCACTTCATGGTAATAGTTAAGCCATGGATGTATTTGTTTGGGTGCAAATACATACAAAGGAGATATTTTATTTCCAAATAATCTGCTTCGCTCTTTGAGAATACCAATTAAACCTACAAAAAAAAAACACGCATAAAATGTAAATATAATAAAAGTGTTGGAAAATGATATACCTATATGATGATCAGCGTGTAAATGAGACACATATATTGCTTTCAAATTTCGTATGACGTTTTGCCAACGAGAAGGACCATAAAATCGTATAATTTGGCCGAGAGTTCCTTCGCCACAGTCCAGTAATATAAATGCGTCCTCATAAGGCTCTAACAAAATACCGCTTACATTTCGTGTTTTATTTGGAATACATGAGCCTGTACCCAGAAACGTAATTCTCGGAAAAAGCGCTGTTTCGTTAGTTCGCTGAAGTTCTTTAATCTTTAAAGTCGATTTTAAAAATTGGAGAGTATCGGCAAATCCTTCTAAGACAAAAGTTTCTTTAACGTACTCATCAGGAGTCAATTTCATTTCCATGGACCTATCTAAGCCTTTGTATGGACGCAGTCGAAAACACGTTAATGAGCCAATGTTGGAAATAATTGTAGAGTTCAATTGTTCACCATTTAAGACCATGCCATTATCCGCTTGAGAAATAAGTTTCGTTCGCTTAATGTTCTCGTCGATAGCGTTGAAATTTTCAACTTCACTGAAAATAAAAACGAAATAAGTAAGTATTATGACATTAAGATACATTTGCAATGTATGACAAAATACTTTCTAAAGTGTAATTATTGTCAAATTATGTATTAAATCACACTAGCCGGCATCGATCGATAATGCTGCATTTACACCATCACACATTAGTAACACGTAAAATTAAAGGGATGCTAAATACTAAATAGCCATGTGACTGAAAGGGGCGGCATTACCTAACACGCAAAAAATCGTGACACGTTTTTTGGTCGGCCATCTTGTTTACGTGATAGGAAATATATACATGTTGATATTTTTATAGCGATGGCTTACCAAATTTCGCTTTCCTATAAAACAAAATGGCTTCCGGGAGTGATGAACGGACAATTATTTATTTATTTCCTATAACTGATTAATGAATTGTTGGTTTAATTTACTGAAACTAATTACAACTCTCATTTCACATGTTTTGAATCAGAAATAGAAACGTTTTCGAGTGATTGCAGAAATGTTGTTCGCCGGAACTTGTGTTTGTTTCGGTTTCAAGTATCTAGAATTATGGGCACAACATCCATGACACTTTAGACGTCTGATTTGTGATCTCATTCTTACGCCTTTATTAGCATTGACTGCGGACAAACGGATCTCTTTGTCTCGTTTCGTGCAAAAATGCGCGTGCGTGATAAGAAAAGAAATTATGAAAACATGTTTACAAACAAAAAAGAATAAAGCAATTCAGGCTGGTTATCTTTCAAAACCAGACGTTCAATAACTATATCCTATAGGATATAGAATTCTTCTCATTTGAATATGTATTTCAACACTTTAATGCACAAAACTGTGTCCAATAATTCAAGACTGGTAGTTAAACTAAGAAATAAGGAGCTCCTTTAGAAGCACAGGTAAGGTCTCTTATATATAAAGTCTCTATCAGGACGTAGCACTTCCCACAATACTCGTGTCAATAAAATCAAACAAAAACTAATTAAAAAAAACCAAGACCCCTCAATCCGAAAGCGATCCTTTCAGAAGACAGTAAAAGGTCTGAGAGGAGTTCGATGCAGACAGTTCTACCCAAACAATCCACATTCTCAACACCTACTGTAGAACGTGTGAATGCATTTGCTGAGTCTTTACATGCTGCTTATCAAACTATACACTTTGAAATAGGTAACTCCGAAGCCAAAGATAGTTTCGCATTGACATTGCGAAACGGTATGACATGCCGGAGAATCAATAACAAAACCCGCAACTACTCTCCAACTCGTAGGTGATACTTAACCTAGTTAAATAAATAACATATTAATTAAATTTTCTTATTAATAAATGAATAACTCATATAATAACTAACTTATGTTTTCTCTAAAATAGGTGGCATCACTTAACCAAATTGTACTAAAAACTATTACATATTGGCTGTCATCACGGCTGACTAATAAATGTCAATTGTAACTAACAAGAAAACAAAAGAAAAAACAGAACAAAAAATTAAACAAGCAAATTTTTATATTTTTTTTTTTTTGAAAATCTGTATTTATTTTTGAATGTTTTATTTGTAAACATTGTTTCGTTTTTTGTTCACTTTTTTTTTCGATTTGGGGCTATGGTAACCAAATTCTCCCCTAACATATTCAAAATTTTTCAAATTTAATTTATTTGTCATTTTGACGGGAACCATGTTTTTTTTAAGAGTTATTGACTCGCTAACAGACCTCTTACCGTAAGTTAGTTATGTGGAAGGTACGAAACATTAGTTATCTTCTAAAAATGTTTATTAATAGCAATTTGAGTTTAACGAATGTGTTTGCCAATAGTTACGCCTAACATGTAGTTACGCGACAATTATTAATACGACTGAAAAATGATAACTAATTTAAACAACTAACCCTTATTTCTAGTTTGCTTTATTTAATATTTAGGATGTTATTATAAATGTGTTGATCTATTTTGCTATTAACTTTTAGTATTGGAAGACCATATACTTAACCGTTTTAAGATGATGCATGATGCTGCATGTTTTGAGGACGCCATATATCCTTCTTTCCATCTGATCCGAACCCGATCATCACTCCAAAGTCCATTTTTTTCAAAAACCTTAGTGACTAGTCAAGGATGTGTATAAGCGGTTTTCGTTGTAATTTTTTTTGTTCCTAGAGTCTGCGTCTTATGGTCATTGACGATACAATGATACCATATCTGATTATTTATTCATAAATACATAATTAGAAGAAAACACACAAACGTTAGGGCGAGTTAAGATTGTGCCAAAAATAAATTTGCAGTCGGTTGAGAAATGAAATTTTGAAAACAGGTGAGCAGGAGTGGTGTGTGCTAAATTCGTAGCGGTATATGCTTTATTCATTATCGATCTGAGTAAAAAGTAAGTGGCGCCGCTTTTCGAATAAACCTACTCGTGTCTAAAGTTTTTTTTATTCATTCATTTATTTATTCATTTGTGATAAGTAAAAGCAATTACTACATTTGATTCATACCACCCATTTGTACTCTTACAAATTTGTAATCAATGCCATTCCTTAACACGAAACGATTTTTATATTGCATTGCTTTGAAGTCATTGCGATAAAGCCGGCATTGCTTCAACTTCTCAGAATGAAAATAAATAAACGGACTTGCCACATATATACATATACTAGCCTTTGGAGTTACTAAAATAAAGATGTAGCGACTAAAAAATGGCATATAGAGAAAACTTACCCCAAAATAGGAAATATTTGCTGGTGTAATTGGTTCAGTTGAATCTGGATTCTATGCGCAGCATAATGTCCAGAAAAGCTTAAAATATCAACCAAATCCAGAAATCAGCATTTTTGCAATGTTGTACATGTAAAAAAAAATACATATAAGAATTAATATATATAAATATGCGACATATCAAAAATTATTAAAGCAGAATCAAACAAACTTCGAATTAAGTAGCCAATCTCTATTAGCTAAATTATCATATTCTTTACTGTATAAGTTTAAATATGAGCTTTGTCAAGAATTATGATCAATTCTACCTATTCAAACCCATTATGTTTTCCCTGAATTTTCTTATCCGAGTTATGTCCGCTAGAACCTGTGTTAGGTACAGAAAAATAAAATAATTTAGTCAACCAACTGCCAACGGTCGGTAGAGATATACATAACGAATACTTTTGATCAGTTGTTATAAAGGGTCTTTCATTGAGAACTTGACATCCTCATTTTTAAATATAATGCATACTACTTGAGATATCTCGAACAAAATTTTATTCCATTTATGAATGGAATTCGACTTCGTTCATATGTCAATCCACGGGAACGTATGCAGCGGTTTATCCGTTAAACCCAATCCAACTGACACAGCCGCTATTTCTTGTTCAATATTTGCTCGGAGCTCCTCTAACGTCGCCAGCTTTTTGGAATAGACCAATGATTTAATGTAGCCCCATGAAAAAAAGTCTAAAGGCGTTAAATCACACCGCCTTGTGATGTGGAACCACACTGATGTCCAATTCATGCAATTGCTCAAAGAAATAACGTTCCAACATGTTACTGTAGCGAATACCATTTAAAGTAATGTTACGGTAATTTTCATCGATGAACAAAAACGGCCCAATGACGCCACACCGGCATGAAAACCGCACCAAGCGGTGACTTTTTGCGGATGAAGTGCTGTTTCATGAAGCAATGAAAATCGCTGAAAAAAAAAAAGTTAAATTGGCGTTAATGCTCTTAAAGTTGCTCGGATTGTAAAAGTTGTTCCTTTGTGTACTTCACCTGATGAAAATGTTGATTTTACTGAATATTTTGACATTGAGAGCAGCTGTTCATAAAGCAGGGCACTCATTCCGTAACTCTCAGAACGATAACCGTTTGCGCGATAGTAGTCAATGATCTCGTCATTAATTATCGTTTTTTTTTGTACGAAGAGCATTGAGTTTCTTGTAGAGACTTTCAAACTATGTATGAAATTTCAATCAGACGTCGTCTAAAATGTCATAAATGACATTTTGCAACAATTATGTGTTTGGTGCCGATAAATTAAAAAAAATTCAAAATGTAAGTACCTAATTGATCTCTGTTTCTTATGTTATTAATAATATTAGAATAAATAGAGTACCACAAAAAGCGTTCACGCATGGAGGAAGCTACCTAGTTTCTTCAATTTATTTTCATTTGATGTTATACGACACTTTATTTAATTATTATTTTAAGGTTTGGACTGACTTTAAATACCGAGCCAAGAAAAAATGCAGCTAAAATCGACTGTCGCTAAAAAAAAAAAACGGGTGGTGTACCTTCAGAAGAAGTGCACATATCGGAGCAAGAGGAAAAGGTCATTCAAAAGAAATCGCTCCGTGCTGCGGTTTCTGGGAGCTCTGCGCACGTCTTTCGGGCTTTGTCAACTTTAATTAAATTTGTTAAAGTGACACAATGCATTATTATGACACTATAGGCCAGTGTTTGCGAAATATTAAAATTACAGTTGTGTGTTAATAAGTATCTAATTAATTAAGGTTAAAATGTAGTTATTTACATATTCGGTAGCACGTGAAGCAAAGCTATCATCGAAACGCTATCGTCTGGCGATAATTGACATACGGAATGAATGATGTCAAGACGCTGAAAACACGTCTTGACATCGCAAGAAAGAAAAGCAACTGCGGGGATGTTCGTTAAGTAAAAACTAACGTATTATATATATTTTCGGTCAATTTTAAACGATTAATTTTTATAATAGATAACAACTTGAAATTGTGAGCGATGTTCATGGAGAATATTTATTATACATATTTTACTCAACAGCATTTTTGAGTTGTGAGAATAAATGTGAATAAAAAAAATTAACGCTGTTTTTGAATGGTTGAATGGTTGATACATTATTGTGATTAATACGACTTTAAGACGTATGTAGATGATTATGGTGAGAATTGTAGATACCTAATGTAAGATTGAGCATTGATATTGAAGGAACTTTTTTCCAGCCAAAGAACACACACTTTTTTTCATAATAAAAAGGACTAAACGATATTTTTGGGTTAAAAAACAATGATATGCCTAAGATTAACTCACTAATATTCAAGTATCAATTAGGTAAATTTGTTTCAAACAATATTGCCGCTATAATCAAAACAGAAGCTATTATATATTTCATTAGTATCTCTAATATTAAATTTTGTTTACTTATGCACAGTTTGTGCATTTCAATCAATAACAGCTAACGCCTAGTATGTGGTGTAAATAGTGACACTCTGCGAACAGATCCTAATTATGCAAGGGTGGCAACATAAAATGTCCTCCCATGATGTTCAGAAATGAACATTTACTCACAAGTAAATGAATACTTAGTATGAGTCCTCGAAGTGTTAAGTAGAGTGTAGTTGTTGTAATTGCGTGCTGAAAATCCTACTTTACTTTGCTTTGCTGAGATCGAAGCTCAAAAAAACACGCCTATAGTCGAAAGTGGAGATAACTTTATTTGTTTAGTAAATACAATTTTTTGTTTCATATTAGATCGAGGATATTTCCCAACAAATATTCTGAATTATATATTTTCTTTTATACATAGTTTAGGCAAATCTAAAATAAAAACAGTTGCTCTTCACGCTGCCCGCAACTTTGCCTGTCGAGAAACGGTTTGAATTTTTGAATTTACATGACATTCGTCAATGCGAATAGTCTTTGCCCGATCGTTTAAATTATCTCAAGTCTCAGTGTATCTTGTTGCAAAAAATACCAGGGTACTCATTCAGTAATTTTGAGAACGACAATCGTCCGCGAACTAGTAGTTAACGATCTCGTCATTAATTTGCTTTCCGCAACTCTATCGCTATCATCTCGTTTATCGTTTATTTTATACACGGTTTGAAAGCTTTGAGTAAATTTCAGAAACTCTGTAGATATATTTGAAAATTCAATCAGTCGTCGTATAAAATATCATAGCACGCTGTATCCACTTGCGATGAGTTCAGAGTATGCGATAGAGCATGCTTTCAATATCACAAGTGGAGAACGTTATAGCGTAGCGATTGTGGTAGAAAGCATGCTTTTATCGCATACCATCTATAGCATACTATAAACACAAGAACAGCTGTCATTTTGCTGTCAATTAATTTTGAAATCAAAGTTTGCTGTTCGGGAATTCAAAATTTTCAATTTGAATTAATATAAGTTAACGCTTCAAGCGTTTTTTTCGTAAATAAAAAAATGACAGATTGGAGAACTAAACACTAATTAATAAAATTTAAATTTTTTTTTGCTATTCTGCCAAAAGATACTTTCATGTACATGCTCTTTGCTTATTTCTTCTTTACTAAAAAAGAATGCTATATAATGCCCAACAAACGAAATTTGACAGCTGCTCTGCTATGTGCTCTTTTGTTTGCTATTGCACTTTGCTTTGAATTCATCGCAAGTGGAGACAGTGTGTAATAACCCTTTTGCCACAATTTTGTGTTTGTGTTTGTTGCCGGTAAATTAGAAAATTTCAAAATGTAAGTAATTCGTCTTTGTTCCCCAAGTTATTATTAATAACAAATAATATCCAATCAATTGTTATTGGTCAGCTATCATGGTTGAGCATCCGGCCTTGGCCACCAAGGAAAGCACGAAATTAATAAAATGTGGGCTGATTTGGCGGCAGCTCTTAACGCAGATTGGGTGCAAATGTTCAATCGTCAAAACAATATCTTTGAAGTTGCGTCAAGCAAAACTATCGTCGAAACGCTATCGTCTGGGCTATAATCGCGTGAGCACAAACCGATCGAAGGACATAGTTTCGACGATACTTCTACTTCGTGTAACAACGCAAGAACAATAACCGTTTTGGTTGATCATCGTTTAATGTTGCTTCACGTTACTAATTCAACTGCCACATACTATCGTCGAATCGATGCGATTGAACGATGGCTATTTTGCAATCGATTCATCGTGTTTGGTGCATTTTTTCACTTTTAAATAGGTCTGAGAGAAGTATAAAAGATTTTTAAAGGAAGACACACACGAGTTGTAAAAAGATACATTCTTTGCAAAACAAAATATGATAATTACACTTTTTTGGAATATCAAATGAATTACATTTATTTGTTTTATAATTTCATACGATTTTAATGCAATTAGAAAATAGTTTCAATAGTTAGAGCCCTGGCGATAATCGACATACCTACGGAAAGAATGATTTGATCGATAGATAACTGAAGCAGAGGCCATTAGTACCGGTTTCAAAACATTTACCAGACACAATTGGCCGCCATTAAAGCAGCACCTAGTACGCTCAATTTGAGTAGCGCTTTATTTCGATTTCAGTCTTTGCTAAACTGTTGAAGCGACATCATCATCGAACAGGTATTCACTCTCGAAATAGTAAATACTTGTGAAGACTGCAGTTAAGAACATCTTTCGATACGTGTTTTGAAGACTTGGAGAAGGTATGCGACCCAGCCCTTCGAAATAATTTCCTGAGTCAAGCTGTACAAGTTGTGTGTGTGTAAAGCGTGGGTGTTTGACTTCGTCAGGGGTACGTTTTCATTCCTTTATATGGGCTGGATATTACAGCGCAGCCCTATTCGAATCAAGAGACATTTCGGCCTTACTAATAATCAAACACTAATGTCGACGATTAGCTGGTTGCCGGCTTTAGTAAAAATGTACAAATAAACAATTAGACCTCCACATTTGCTAGTGCGACAACTTTCTTAAAATTTATTACATTTTTTGTCTTCGTAAAATTCAAATTTCATAATTTGTTTTCTTGAAAAACAAGGTCAATGTTTTTTTTCAGAACGAGGATTTTATTCTAAGAAAAGGAATATATAAATCGCAAATTAATTTCAAATCTTTCAAATGCCTTTTGAAGCTTATTATAAGCAAAAAACAAAATACAAAATAGGAAATGCACAAAGTATCCACTGATGTGTCAAATATCATATGCAAATCTCGTTCGATCGGGCACAATTTTGGGTACTTTTTATAGTACACACTGCTTTGTTTTCTAATCCTTCACGATTGATTTATGAGTGAATTTGTGTCGGAACACAGTTTTTTTTAGGCTGGTTATGCAAATCGAAGCTTAATGATCTAAAGATTGAATGGTTAGAATAAATTAAAAACTCACGTAGGAAGCCAAAAGCGTTTTAAGGACCTATCGCTTTCGATTTTTAATTTCAATCTGCCAAGCAACGAAACAGTGCTTGTAAAATCTTGTAATGATCTAAATGAGCTATAAAAATTGTATACCTCATTTGAAATGAATTCAGAAAAATATAAACCCGCTGACATTTTTCTACAGAAAGCTGTCATGCATACTCCTCTATGAATTCACACCAAATAAAACAGAATTATGTATATCTAGAATTCGCACCTCTTATTCCTCCAGAAGTTCCTAAATTTATTATTCGCTGGGATTTTTCTGAATGCTGACAATTCTTATATCTATATTTCCGCGAAGTCAACATATTCACACCAACCATTGATACATTAGAAATTCTCATTCTCTGGGAACAAACTCCATTTCCAAAGAGCGTTTGGTTGCAGCCAAATAACTACCTGAGCCGTCTAAGGTACTGAGAGTTGTAGAAAAGACTCCAAACGTAACTTGCAAACTATTACAAAAGGAAAACGAATCAAAAACCAAACAAGCGGTTAAAAAAGATACCAAACATTTAATTTAATGAAAATATTGGAAATATGTGTGTTTAGAAATAAAACAAAAATGCAATACTTTTTAATTTTGTGCATGCATTTGTAAAAATGTGTCTTTGCTAAACTTAAAAACAACTTGCATTGTTGTATTCCAACGAATAAAGTCCGAAAACATTTACAATTTACTAAAATTAGTTTATAATTGTAAACGTTCACGCTGTATTTAAAATCGTTCCTATTATTTTACCGCCATTTTTAATGGTTGGGCAACACTCCTATGGAAAATTACATTTAGGGAGGATTTTTTTAGCTAATGCCCTAGATAAACATGGATTTCTCAACATTAACATTTAACCCTACAGTTAGCGATATTCTGGCAACTATATTTGTTTATTGGCAAAGGGATTTTGGAAAGTGTGGAGTCTTTGCGAAAACTGCCAGACTAAAGTTGATTATTGGTAAGGCCTAAAATGTTAAATATTTGAAATTAATATAAAACAAACATATTATATCTATATCCAGTAGATATTAAGTGACTACACCAGATGTTACAATTACAATTACAATTCATCAATTTTACAAACTACCTATCATCATTGCTAAGACAAAACACAAAAAAAAAAAAACAAACAAATTATATCGAAAAACACACACAACAAAAATTCTTCAGTGAGTTTTATGAGGCGCTGCTCGGGGGTTGAGATCTCTTATTTGAACTGACCAAGATTCTCTTTCCCATAGTTAGCAGGTCAGCAGGTGGTATTATATGGCGCCGACGATTTTCTTTGTCTGACAGTTGGGCAGGCTTGCAGCGTGCCTATCACCAAAGTGATTAATTACGAAAAGATATATGGCAGTCTATTGATTGTAGTTGATACTCGTATCTCATCGCGGATTCGTTTAAAGGATTTATTTTAAACTTTGTTGCATCACTGAACACTTTGGATTGGTGAAATCTAGATGTAGATCTACCTATAAGTACTCGTATTTGTAGTGTAGAAAGCAGAGACAATACTGAGACCACCAACTCCGACCGATTTCCCGTTACTTAGCCTACAAGCTATTTTTTTATGGGGTGCTAAGTGCGCTTGTATTGTTACATAGAAATTCGTATTGACGTAACTTCAAAAATTCCGACTCACCAACACGCTCGCACCTTGCATATGCCACTTCCGCTGTGGGCAAAGTTGCTGAATTCATAGAATTTTATCCGTTAAATTTGAAATTATTCGTTACGTGTGCATAATATTTTTTTAAGGAATAAGTGGAGATTTTCTTAAAATATATATGAAAAATAAACAATGCAGATTGTTTGAAGTAAAATAGAAATATATTGAGCAAATTTTCTTCAGTTTTCTAAGAACAATTTACTCATGAAATCGAAGTTAATGATATTCAAAAGCGCAAAATACGCAACCATGTTTGTCATAATAAGTTTTTAGTATATAGAACATTTCATTTAGCTAGTTTTATTAACCAAAGAAATCAAATTATTCGCCTTTTAACAACATATAATTACAAACCAATGACATTCAGTAATGTGAAAATGTGGTATTCCCGAATCCTAGCACATTTCCCCACGGTTGTCGAGGTTGGCAGCATTTATTTTTGTATTTTTTGTATGTTTTTGCATGGCACACGGATTCTTAATTGACACAACACCGATAGGAAAACAAAATGACGAATTTGAAAATAAATCGAGGAGGCCAGCGGCAAGAGGATTGTGAGTATGATGTTAGAGGGGGTATTGTTTAGAGTAGTAGCTCTGTCTTCTTATATAAGTATGTAATTTGACATATTTTTATTGAAAAATAATTTTCCCAAATATTGAAATGTGCTTCCGTACGAGTATTTCATTGGTTATTTATTTCCGAATGTACGAAATAAGTGATTATTAATAACTATTACAGGTGGCGGCTAAACTGCCGCTTAAAGTTTTGTACGCTGCCCGAGCTAAACCAAATTTTAGCTGCTCTCCAACTTTTATAAACATTAGCTGAAATCCTACCTAAATTTTTACATAAAGTACGCAGTGGATAAGTGTCACAGAAAAACAGTTGTTCATTGAAATATGTTTCTTCAACAATTGAATTCTATCTTATTTTAACTATTTCAGAATCTAGGTATTCTCATTTATGTAATAATTAAAATAGCTCATCCTTGCATACTTTTCCGCAACAGAACAGCAGAATACAACGATCTGTCATAATTTAGCTTGCTGACCTATTAAATGGCCACGCTTTATTTTGACAGATACATGAAGTACATTCTGAAACAAATGATTTTTTAGCTTGAGCTGTGTACCACTCGGCTAAAGGCATTCGCTTAAATTTAGCTTGGATAAATTTTGGAGGGAATTTTTAGTGGGAACTAAAATTTAGCTCAAGCAGCGTACTAATCTTTATATTCTATAAGTACGTACCTATCATTCTACTGGTAATTGGCGACAAACGACATATGCCCAAGTCTCAACAGATGCATTGATGACCTTACTACTTTTTTATAGTAAAAACATAGGTTAAGAAGAAGAAGAAGTAACTCATAAACTGTCAAGGTAAAATATTGCCCCATTAAAAAGCTACAATTACGACGAAGAACGTTTTTCGAAATTTTTCGTTCAACATTACCTACTTAACATTTTAAATCTGTATCACAGGTACAAAACAAGATATATCTGCTCCATCGTAAAGGAGCCAGTCGTGTTGTGTTTGCTTTCCTTTTCGTAGGTACATAGTTGACTTTAACCATACATTCGGGGAAATAACTTTTTCTTTATACATAAACATTCGTATGCAACAGTCTTTATATGCAATGCTTTTATGTATGCAGGTAAATGCGCCCGCACTAATAAATAAGTCAGCAAATAAAGAACCGACTTTCCCTGTAATTGTTCAGGATATTTGCTTTGTTTAAAAAAGTCAGCCGCCGAAAAAAATCAAAGGGAGACGGAATACAGACGGGCAAGCGTTTTACGATCATAAATTAAATTCAACAAATCCTTATTTAAATGAGATAAGTAGAAAATTGTAAGTGCGCTCTTGATGGGGTGGCGCCAAGCAATTTCGCACTTGAACAAATTTCAGGAAGTGCTCACGATGCTGGGAATAGTTTTATGTGGTACTTGTTTTATTTTTAAGAGTCCTGCATAGCTGATTATTTTGACCCGTACTGTTATATATTTTAGTTTCTGACAACTAGGTATATAATAGTAATATTCACTAGTTATACGGTTTAAAAACTTTACACGATACACCATTCGAATTTATTTATGTTTGCACACTTTTTATTTGCATATCACCTTTGATATAATAAATAATCAAATACATTTCTATCCCAACCAAAATTATGAATGTGAAAAATTCTGAATGTCTGTAGTATGTAAAATTAAGTATGTTATGGCAATATTTCCTTTTTAAAATGTCTCTTGAAAAAGTGCTTATCCTGTGTAGCACTGCGGATATCTCCACACAGCGAACAAATATGAAAAAATTAAATAATTGGGCAATATTTCGTATGACGATAACGTTTTTGTTTTGGTTTTTGACAGATGTCATTATATTTGTGGTCCCTGAACTGGTTGTTACTCTTAGCTCTTAATCTTAGCACTGAATTGGTATAGCTTTATACGACTTGTATATTTCGACGACAGTCGTTTTAACAGTTGCCTGATTACAGCACATACCAATTATTTCGGCTAAGTGTATTATAGTAGATGACAAGAGATAGACAGACTTTTTTTTTTAAAAATATTTTTAAGCATTTTATCAGAAAAATTTGTTCAAAAATGCAGTTGAACGATTAGTTCCGGTTTTGTGAATTGACTGAAAAGTTGAATAGAAAAATTTATAATACCTTTGTTTAGTTATTTTTTTTTTATGAAATTGTTTTATTTTATTTAAGAACAAGATTTTGTTAAACTACCAACATTTCCTCGGTCGTGTTTTACATATTATTCTATATTACTAAGGTTTTTGAGAACTTGAAATTAATGGTTTAATACCTCCAAAACTAGCAACTAAGTGAAAAAATTACGAGTTCAAGAGTATCATCTAGTTCATTTTCCACAAATGAATTGAAAACCTGCGATAATAAAAAAAAAAAATCGGTCTGAACATAACTTATTTTGATCATCCAAGTTTCAAAAAAACGATTTCGCCTAGACCAGGGGTATCAAATTCAATCATGACAGAGTGCCACTCTAAAAATAAAATGTAAAATGTTATACTATGTATAAGTAAAAAGTATATAAAAAATATTTTATTTAAGAAAAAAATTGTATATTTTTTTAAGTTGAAACCTAAATCCGAAATAGCATTTTGACTGTCCAGAAACTTGACAAAGAAACACACACTAGGTGAATTCCGACAGCAATTGAAATGTTCATGAAATTGAAGATTTATTGATTTGATTTAGCGGGCCACAGGCGTCTAGAGGGCCGGTCATGGCGGACCGTTTCTTTGACAAGCCTGGGTACTTATTCCGTAACTTTTCAGACGATTATCGTCGAAACGATAGACCTCCAAAACTAGCAACTAAATGCTAAAATTACATGTTTGAGAGCTTAATCCAGTTAATTTTCTAAAAATATAATGAAAGCTGACGTTTGTAAAAAAAAATTGAGCAGAATTATTTTAAATATCAAAGATTAAAAAACAATTTCGTTAACACGATCGTTGATATACGGAATCAGCCCCCTGGTCTAGACAATCTACGTTTTAAATAAACCAACCAAATTTATCAAAAAATAGAAGCAACCATTTGCTTTTAATATTTTCTATTTTCTAGAAAAATAGTTCATTTGTTCTTACGAACATTAACCTTTCTCGAATAAAATTGGCAGATATGTCAACAAAAAATTTAACTAATCGTTAAACTGAAATCAGAGACAATACTGAGACCACCAACTCCGACCGATTTCCCGTTACTTAGCCTACAAGCTATATTTTTATGGGGTGGCAAATGCTAAGTACGCTTGTATTGTTACATAGAAATTCGTATTGACAAATGTCACGTAACTTCAAAAATTCCAACTCACCAACACGCTCGCACCTTGCATATGCCACTTCCGCTGTGGGCAAAGTTGCTGACAGCGTTCATAGAATTTTATCCGTTAAATTTGAAATTATTCGTTACGTGTGCATAATATTTTCTTAAAATAAATATGAAAAATAAACAATGCAGATTGTTTGAAGTAAAATAGAAATATATTCAGCAAATATTATGTTTAGGTACAAGTATTAGGATAACGATTTTAATATTGTTTATTAGCTGTACCCACGCGGTTTTGGTACTGCCAAGGAATTGTATCGCTGTAATCTGTTCGTCTTATCGAAAAATAAATGTTTAACAAACGTATTCATGGACCGCAGAACACAAAACAAATAAACGACTCTTCCTCTGAAACTTTATATTTGAACAAGCTTACATACATTATGCGTAACGAAAAAGAAGAAATAGGCAAAAAGTAAACTCTGATAAGTCTCTCGCAAAACAATCTCGGTATACACTCTACCAGACGCTTTCAATCCTGTCTGCTTTCGTCTTCCACATCACCGACATTAAGTTCTGGCAATAACAACCAGTGCTATAATATCGTGGGATTTATCCCTTTGTTATGAATTTTTATATCCAAAAAGCCTTAGGAATTTCAAGAATAACACAAAAGCAATTCAAACTATAAAGTTTTGCTAAAATTTAATCAAAACCTTTACATTTCAAAATGATAATCAACACACTGAATGTCCATAGAATAAGCTCAATTTGTAAATTTGTCTTTTATGAATAATCGAATACGGACTTCCAAAATTAAACAGAATTTTCCTTAATTAAACCATAATGCCACTTATGCTGCACCCTGTACTTCTGCAACCTCTTTTCATAGTGTCAAACAATCACCGCTGAGATGTATTAATGCTAACTATCTCTACCTGGTTACATTCGCCTGTTTCACATACCTACTCAGCCACCGCCTCCTCCTAATTTACTAGCGGCTGATTTGATTTACCTGTTGGCCTTTCGCTGCGTGGCTCGGTGCAACGCCTGCTGTAGTGTCCGACGCGCTGGTAGCCAACTCTCGAATTCTAGGTCGTTCGGCAATCCGTTGGTTTTCTATCGTTGGTTCCTATTTTCTTCTGGCGTTTTCGAAGACGATGATTTCACCACTCGAAGCCCCTTCAGACATTCTACGTCCACACATTTTATTAGCGATCCCTCTCGGACGTAATTCAGAAACACAAACATCTTTATCTCGAAAATGTATCCCCGTTGGTTTTGCTACCGCAGCCTATCATGAAAATCCGCGTCTTCGTCAGTAGTTGCAAGGTTCCTACATAAACCACAAAACAGTTTATTAAATTAGTCCAGCTTGACGCTGAAGCTCCACAGTTTGGATACGACCACCAATTTTGTATATGCTGCCACCAGAACTAGCTTCTCATCTAGCATCTAGATTGTAGATTTTTTAGATATCTGTTACCTTCGTCCAGGCCGTCAGTTGCTTACCCAATCAAGAAGCTCATAAATAGCTCATTCAAATGCCGTGCCTCATATCGTAGTTTTTAAAGCTCATCCTTATCACCGACGACAAACAGTGAGTATATATGGGGGACATGACTTGACTGTTTGGGTGTTGTCTTGCCATAAATAACGATGATAAAAAGCATATTCTTACATTATTGTGTACAAATATAAAGCAATTTTTTTATTAAAATACATATGTAAAGGGTGGACCATCTAATGGTTTCTTTTTAAATCATAGGTTATTTAAACACTAACAGCTTTTTCCCGCTCGAAATCTTGACAGAAAGTCAGTATCATACCTCCGCGGAACGAAATGAGTCGCTTAACGCTTGAACAACGTTGGTAAAACTTATTTCCAAAGTGAGTGCTGTGTAACAAAAAAAACGGCGCTTTTTGAAAAAAATGTTTGCCCGAAATTATGCACCCACCGCACCTGCTGTACGCAAGTATGTGCAAGCATTTCGTGAGATTGGTATGATAGTCGACGACACTCATGGTCCCCGTCGTAGTACGGTGCACACAGACGAGAATGTGATGCTGTAGCAGACAGTGCGGATTGTGGAGTGGCATCTTTGAACCATTTTTCTTCGAAAATGAGGCTGGGAACAGCGCGTCGGTCAACGGTGGGCGTTACAGAGCCACGTTAACGGACTTTTTCTTTACTGAAATTGAAGACATGAATTTGGACGACCTCTGGAATCCAGCCGAGGCAACCACGTAATTAAGGGAATGATTGCACTTACATAATACATGGAAAATATATAATTTTGTTCATTTTATTTGTAAAAAGAAACTTATATTTGGCCAGCCCTGTACCTAATTTTTTCGTTTATTGATTGTGTACTACTCATAAAGATGAAATTCAAACGTCCCTTCGATATCGTTATAAAATTTCTACTGTATTTCTTTTATAGCGTCAATTCGATCCTATTTAGAATATACCTATATATAAAACGCTATTCGCGGGCTACCGACTTTTGGAGTCAAGTAAAGACGCCAAGGTCATTATGTTGAATGGTTGTGGAAAAGGAGAAACAGCTCGTATAAATAGAACTACAAAAGCTCTGATTGCAGGTCTAAATGTTCCATTTTTTTTATTTATAAAATATTCCGGCAAAAGCTGAGTAGGCCTGCCAGTAGATTTATAATCAAAAACAGGACATTTTGTCGAATAAGAAAATATATAAATCTTGGAAACACATAACAAAAATAAATATTTTCGGAAATAAATTTATAATTTCATTGAAAATGAATTGATTTTTATATATTTATGGTTGCTACTCAACCATAGTATTAATTTGGTAAGTTAATAATGGTTTTAACTTACCGGTTAGATGTATTTAAAAATATATGTTTTGTCAATTTTCCAAATTTGGACACAAACTGTTGGTACTGTGAACAATTCGCCACAATTTCCGGAGTAAAATGTATAACAACTGAGGCATTTTTATAGCTGTCGAATTGAGCATTTAGGGAACATAGAAAATCTTCCTCTGGAATGTCAATAACTGAAATAAGTAAGAGTTTTTCATATTAGTATTAAGAAACTCAAATAAAATTATGTTTTTATTTTTTTATATGGACACGTACAGATCGTGTATATACATGATTTAATCAATTACTAATATCAATACGGAAAAGTTCCCAAAAAGAGTCCTTGCCGCTAGTCGCGAGAACAATAGAACGGCTTTTGATGCGGTTTTCACTGTTACAAAATAGGCGTGTTTTTTTGAGCTTCGATCTTAGCAAGGCAAAGTTAAGTAGGATTTTCAGCACACAACTACAAAAACTACTGTAAGTCCTCGAAGTGTCAAGTAGAGCATAGTTGTTGTAGTTATGTGCTGAAAATCCAACTTCCAAGCTCAAAAAACAGGCCTATTTTTAATTTTTTTTAAAAATTGCTTCACTTCTCGCATTTCTTGCATAATGCCGGGGATTCTCTTTCTCTATACTAAAAATGGATCTATCCTGGGGGGATCATATAGGGATCGTTTATGAAATCATTGAAATTCGAAAGTATTATATGCGGCCACGAAAGAGATTCGAAGCAGATTATCTTTGTCCAAATAGGCGAATTGCGCATGTGCTGTCTTCTTTTATTGTACAAGGTGGCGCAAAAGTAATCCTCCTATCAGAAAATGCTATAAATTTTGCGATTGGCCCCTAATGTCAGTTCTGTTTTGACATTTGTGTAGTAAACACATACGAAATACACGTTAATAAACAATGTTACGCTACACTGCTCCAGAACGCGGAATATTGGTGACTATTTATTTGAGCAATAATCGGTCGGTGACTTTGGCACAACGTGAATTTCGTCGCAGAATTCCTAGCCGTCCAACGCCTACTGGTGAAACACTGCGACGTTTAGCCGCTCGCCTCGAAGAGACTGGCACAACACCAGATGCTGCCAGGCGTGGCAGACCCCGGAGTAGCTGTTCTGCAGAGAATATTGCTGCTGTAGCCGATGATGTCATGGAAGCGCCGTCGACATCGACCAGACGACGTGCCACGCAAATGGGTATCAGTCGACGGTATTTACAGCGAATTTTGGTACAAGTTTTGAAGATGTTTCCGTACAAAGTCCAGACGGTGCATCAGCTGTTAGCTGGTGACCGCCAATCGCGTCTAACATACGCTCAAGCCATCCTTAATCACCACCAAGAGGAAGATGAGTTTTCATCAAAAATAATCATGATGATGAGGCCCATTTCCATCTTAGCGGGTACGTAAATAAGCAAAATTTACGCTTCCGGGGCACTGTATGGTGTGCTGTTTTCGCTGGAGGAGTCATCGGACCTTTTTTCTTCGAAGACGTCGCGGGCCAAACGGTTACTGTGAATGGTGAGCGCTACAGAGCAATGATCAACGAGTTCTTTTTGCCGCAACTTGATGAATTGGGATTGGAAAACATGTGGTTCCAACAGGACGGTGCAACGGCACACACTGCACGTGCCACAACCGATATGCTGAAGGATGCATTTCCCGGGCGGCTAATCTCCCGTTTTGGCAATTTGCACTGGCCAGCAAGATCGCCTGATTTGACCGCTCCAGACTTCTTTTTGTGGGGCTTTTTGAAGTCGGGGGTTTATGTCAACAAGCCTCAGACTCTTGCAGCTCTTAAAGACAATATCCGTCAAGAATGTGAGGACCTATCGCCGGAAGTTTTGGCCAAAGTGATGGAAAATGCCATAAAAATGGCTCAAATGACAATCAACTGTGGCGGCGGCCATTTACATGACATCATATTCTCGAGTTGATGTAAAAAAAAATAAAAGACCAAATAAAAATAATCCACAAGAAGAATCCAAGTTTTTCATTTTTTTTTTAAATTACAGCCAAAAAACATCGGAAGGTTATTTTTGCGCCACCTTGTATTTTGCTGGGTATGTGTATTACATCATATGCGCGAGTTACATGCCCATCGGAACCCAACAACAGCATACCAGCACATTTAGAATAGTATCATATTTTTGTTCACATTCCTTTAATCAGCAATCTTAGAATAATATCATATTTTCTGTTCACATTCCTTTAATCAGCAATCTTAGAATAATATCATATTTTCTGTTGACATTCTGTAATAAAATAGATTCATATTTCAGTCAACAATAAAATTATATAAAACCCATGCAAAAATGATTGTCATTGTCATTCGTTGCGAAATAAAGTTCAGAGGCAGAAGCTCTGCTAAAAATTAAAATTCGAATAAAATATAGTGAATATTAAATAATTAACTCCATAAAAAAGTGAATTAAAATCGAACCAAATCGTAGTGAATAATAAATAATTAACTCCATAAAAATTGGTAAAATCGATCAAACACAACGACGGTTAATCGAAATGATCAAAAATCGAACCCAATAATAGTGCATTGTATTTACAAAGAGACTTTATAAAACAACAACACCGACGGAAACTATGAGTATGCTGATAATACTTCTGCAAGTCCCCTTTTCATTATTCCATATCCCATCACCATATATGAAATCCGTAAAAAGTAAACACAAGTACGATATCACTAGAAATATCCTATTAGAAGAATTTTCCGAAGATTCAAGACATTTAAACGAAGAAATGACACTCAATCAATATTTAGGCGATATTGCTCAAGGATAAAATATCCAAATTAATCCTAATCCAGAACAGTTTTTAGCTCACCAACCTGAGGTCAATCCAAGAAACATTGTGGTTAATCAGCCTGTGGTCAATCCTGTAGACATTTTTAACGCACTAAAAATCCCAGACGCTATTAAGGATTTACCCAAATTTGATGGGAATCCAAGATTGCTATATGAATTTTTGGGAAATGTAGAGGAAATACTAGCATTAATGGCACTAATTGATGGTACGCCACAAGGGGGAATATTGCTACGAGCAATTAGGAATAAAATCGAGGGAAATGCCAATGAGGTCCTCAACATGTATGGGACAGCATTAGTATGGTCCGAAATAAAAAATAATTTGATTCGGCATTACGCAGATAAAAGAAACGAAACATAGTTAATCAGAGATTTGCATGGCATCAAGCAAGGCAGTAAACCAATCGAACAGTTTTACAGCCAAATAATAGAAATATTAAAGATACATGAAGAAAACCCGAACGTTGTTAATGCAAAAACAATCCTTTATAATGAAATGTGCTTAAATTCATTCCTTTCAGGGCTAAAAGAGCCTCTTGGTTCAACAATACGATCCATGAGACCAAACATACTCAGCCAAGCATTTTTATATTGCATTACCGCACAAAATATTTTGTATGCAAATTACAATAACGACAGCAATAAATAACAATATAGACAAGCCTACAACAGACAACAATATAGACAAGACAATCACAGACAACAATATAGACAAGACAATGATAGCCAACAGCATAGACTAGAAAATAATAGACAACAGTATAGACAAGGTCAAACTAATAATCAATCTTTTAAAAGATTACCTAATAATTTATCTACACAGCAAAGACCAATTCAACAAAATTTTAACAACTTCCCCATACATCAAAAATCACAACCTATGAATCCACGTTTCAATAATTTTAACAGGTATCCAGAACCAATGGAACTTAGATCAGTGGTAAAAGAAACACACTAGAACCTATGGATACATATTCCGGCAATAGCAGGAACTATCCTCCTAAAATTCCTTGTAGACACTGGCGCTTCCTCATCCTTTATCAACCCCGAATTTATCCCATCAAAAGACATAGAGTATACTACACCTACAATTATTGCTATACTGTTTTGAATAAACACCATGTTAATAAAATAATTAAACTTCCTATATTTTGGAATTCAACCAAAAAGAATGCATTCAACTCCTACTATTTAAATTTCATAAATATTTCGACGGGATCATAGGGCTAGATATTCTAACGAAAATAGCAGCCAAAATCGATATAAAAAATCCACAGTTAATAACAAATAATGCAAATATTCCTCTATACTTTAAACCAAATTTAACCTCACAAGAATAGATTTTAGATCAGCCACTCAAAGCAACAAAATACGAAAATTGCAATTATATAGAACTAAATAATCTTAATATAAGCTGTTTTTTTATTATCAGCTATTATCCATATAGATCATCGATTTACATGCACTTACAACAACAGCACATGATCCTGCTTCTCATCGAGATCACGAATCATGATCTGAAAATTATTTCTACTATTTCCCTCTAGATGGCTTGTTTCATTTTTGAATGTTGGTGTGCCTGAAAACGATAGCTACCTAATCACGTTGCCAGACAAAAAAATGAAACACAAAATATCAATTGATTTTTTCCCGCACGAATTAAATCCCCATCCGTATTCCGTGTTATTTTCTTTTTATAAAGGTATGTTCAGATCAGCCAAACACTTGATAAACAATTATATACCCACATGTTTTATAAAAATTTCTAAAAATTTGCTGGTTTGGATCTGGACACAAAAAAAAATTAATGAAATGTTTCACAGTTTCCCAATCGTGATGGGAAATCATTTTTGTTTCACAAGTTTAACTGCAGAAAGTGAGCGCTGTTTTTTGATTATTATATATTTTTTTAAATAAAATAAAAATGTCAAGAAAAGCTTGGAATACCCAATGAGAAAGTGATTCATTTAATACGAGTATTTGAATTAAATCGTGTATCACGTGATTCCCGAGACCAAAATTACAAAAATATAAACTTTACTCGCTGCTAATAACCCTACCACATTATTTTCTTCTAGTTGGACTAGAAAAATTAAATTTAAATATTTCATAAACATTTAATAACTAAATTTCAGAAATCTCTTATAATGTGTATGAAATGTGTCCGATTTGCTTCAGAAACATTTCTGAAATGTTTCGCTGGTCTGGACACACCTTAATATGCCAAGGTAAACGGAAGTGCTAGCAGGAAAATATTGTTCATGTGTATTTGAACATAAAATAATAAATTTGTTTCTAAAAAAATATGGAAAAGAAAAATTATTCAAATTTGATTCAAATATGGTAACACCCCCGACATTGCAAGCGAATTGACATGTGCCTTGTGTGACGTCACGTTGAGCAGAATATTTGCGATATGGCTGGTGGCAATGTGAAGTTTGTAATACCCTGTATTATCTGTTTTGTTTTTGAAAGCAGCTGTTGTCACAACTCAAAAATTAAACTTTCTGATCGGGATCAGATCACGCTGATAATAAAAAACATCTATAAACACCACTTTTAATAAGAACCTACCATCTTAACTCTGAAGAAAGGAAAACAATCCTTAAAATTTGCCATGAATTCGAAGATGTATTTTTTCAGGAGGGAACAAATCTAACATTTGCAAATAGAATTAAACAAAAGATTAAAACTATTGACGACTTGCCTATATACACAAAGTCGGTTAGGTACCCCTATATACATAAGGAAGAAGTTAAAAAACAGGTCAATGAAATGCTGAACAATGGCATAATTCGCCATGGGGCTCGCAAATCTGGATAGTACCAAAAAAAACTAGACTCCAATAGTAAAGCAAATGGCGACTTGTCATTGATTACCGGAAGGTAAACGATAAAACTGTTAGTTACAGATATCCTCTGCCTAACATCAATGAAATTTTAGATAAACTTTACAGATCAATGTATTTCTCTACACTTGATCTAGCCAGCGGCTTTCATCAGATAGGGATGGATCCCGCCGACATACAAAAAACAGCCTTCACGGTTGATGGTGGCCACTTTGAGCACGTACGAATGCCTTTCGGGCTTAAAGATGCCCCTTCGACGTTTCACTGGGTCATGGATGAGTACTAGGCGAACTATTGGGCAAAATATGCTTGGTTTACCTTGACGATATAATAGTTTTTTCAACTTCACTATAAGAAAGAAAATATTTACCAAGTTACGCGAAGCTAACTTAAAGACGCAATTAGACAAGTGCGAATTTCTGCACAAAGAAATTGCTTTTCTAGGTCATTTGGTAACTACAGAAGGAGTTAAACCAAACCCAGATCGTATAAAAGTAATCAAAGATTTTCCAATACCCAACACGCAAAAAGAAGTCAGGAGTTTTCTTGGACTAGTCGGGTATTACCGGAAATTTATTAAAGATATTGCGCGATTAACAAAACCTTTAACGGAATGCCTTAAAAAGAATAAGAAAGTCGTTCACACAGAAGAATTCATTAAAACATTTGATCATTGTCGAGACATCCTTTCAAACGACCCGACACTAGAATATCCGGACTTTGAAAAACCCTTTATTTTAAAACTCGAAGAGTTCGACTATGAGGTCATTTAGAAAACAGGTAAATTAAATTTGAACGCTGACGACCTCAGCAGGGTCGTCATCAACAATGAAAAAAATAGAACCGATCCACAAATGCAGAACACCACAGAGATAAACTCTAATGAACAAGGAACCAGTTGTTCCACGGTCCATTCCGCCCAAGAAGATTTGAACGATCACATTTACATTTCAGAACGTCCTTTAAACGAATTCTCACTCCAACTAATTCGAACGAAGTAACAATCGACCGCAAATTTGTTTGAAATGATTTTTAGGAATAAACAAAGGAGAACTATAAGATCTCAAGAATTCACAGAACAAGATATAATAGATATACTAAAAAAATTTGCTTCCCCAAATAAACTTAATACCATCTTTACAGACGACGATATCTTCAAAAACATTCAATCTGTATACGCTAAATACTTTTCCCGATTCAAGGTAATAAGATGTACCGAAAAAGTTTAAGACGTTACCAATGAAGATAACCAAGATAAAACTATTCGGGATTATTACCTAAATAACAATCACAGAGGCATCAACGAAACACTCATGCACTTAAAGAGAACCCTTTATTTTCCATTTATGAAAAACAAAATTATCAAGGTCATAAACAACTGCGACTTCTGTCAGACCCTAAAATAGAATCGTACCCCTCCCAAAGTTGAGTTTAGAATTACAGAAACTCCAGAAAAACCGTTAGACATAGTTCATGCAGATATCTACTGCATAAACCATAAGCAGATATTAACAATAGTTGACAAATTTTCTAAATTCGCTGCAGCTTATACCTTAACTAATAGAAACAGTCTCACAGTTATAACATCCTTTAAACATTTTATGAGCCTTCATGGCATCCCTAAGGAATTAGTCACAGATCAAGGTAGTGAGTTTACAGCCACCATATTTGCAGATTTCTGTAAGCAACATTACATCTCTTCAACAGAGTAGTAGGAACTCCCCTGTTGAAAGAATGCAATCTACCTTCACAGATATATATATAATAATTCACGTAAAGCGAACAGCTAGAAATCACGATGACATCCGGAATGAAACATTGTTAACGTATAACAATGCCATTCACTCCTCAACCCAGCTCACCCCTTTCGAATTATTCTACGGTCGTACACATAAGTTTGAAAATGTACAATACAATAACGTTCTTGAATATTTAGACAAACTTAACGAACTTCAGAATAAATTATATCCAGAAATTAAAAGTATAATAGAAAAACAAAAAACTCGTAACATAGAAAAACTCAATAGCAATAGAGAGAAACCCATGTCTCGCAAATCAGGTTCAATAATTTTCCGCAGGGAAAATAGAAGAAACAAAATAACCCCCAGATTCAGCAAGCACAGAATAAAGAAAAACAATAGATTCACAGTTTTTACAGTTAAGAAGCAAAAACTTGATAAAATTAAATTAATAAAAAAAACGAAAATTTCAGACTTCTGACTACAATCTTGGCCCAAATACTGGAAATTCAAGACCTAACTAATAGCAATGCTATACTTTCCCTAAAAATAGGCAAATCTCGGACAATAACCGGCCATACATATTTCCTGCACATATTGAGGCTAGAAAATTATAGAGAAAATATCAAATTCTATAGAGATACTGAGTAAAATCCAGTGAACCCCTTAACATTCTGAAACTAAAACTGAAAGATGTAAACGCAAAATTTTAAATAGTAAATCCTAGAATTAGACTCGGAAGAGGTTTGATAAACAGACTAGGAAACATAATTAAAACAATTACTGGCAATAGGATTCCGACGATGCACTACTTATTAACAAACAAATCGACACACTATTAAAGAACGAAGACAATAAATGATCAAAGTAAACTAAACGAACAAATGATTGAACGTTTCGACAACATTACAAAGCACATAAACCAACAATAGACACTTATTAGCAATTTTGTACAAAATGAACAAAACAATGTAGGGAAAGAATTAACATCTCAAGCTATTACCATACAAGTCCTTCAACATTTTAATACAATAAATTATAACATTGAAATTTTGGGAAACCATTTGAATGACATTATCAACATATCCCTAGCTAAAATAAACATTATTTCTAAAAACATCCTCAGTCTAGAAGAATTGACCCAGATTGAAAAGATTCTTAAAAAAAACAAAACATTGAAATCATATCCGAAGAGCATATCTACGAATTACTTGAGTTGAAAGCTTACTATAACAACACTAATGTCATATTTAATGTCCAAATTCCAATCTTTACGGATAGCATAAATCATTTTTTCCATCTCATTCCTATCCCCATCCAAAATAAATCCATACAAACGAAACCTTTCATATCCTTATCCGACACTAAAATCCTTTACTACGAGGAGAAATGCAAAAACATCGAAAGCACATACTACTGTCCAGAGGCCAAATCCGAAGAAAGTCTACTTAATTCAAAATGCATTGGGAAACTACTACACCATCAAGACGCAGAATGCGACCTAATAGAAACAGCAATATTAGCAGACATCCAACAACCAGAACACCAGTTCATTCTAGTAATAAACATTCCCGAAACCACAATAACAACAACATGTACCTTAAACAACATTACAATTAATGGTACGGCCTTAATACATTTCAAAGACTGTATAATCAACATCAATAACATGACGTACGATAACACTGCAATCAACCACTTTGAGGAGATCCAGATACATCCGGCCCTATTCAACAAAATAACAGCAGCCAAGACAACAGATATATTAACGCTGACAAAATTACAAAACTTTGGACTTGAGAACACAGCCAAACTAAATCGAATAGAGAAAAAGTCAATAATAACAAACATCTTCACCGGTTCCAACATAGTCTTATCATCTATCACCATTATTATCATCATCATCATCATTAAGCAAAAACGCAACAAACAAATAGCACTAGCCAAGGATACTACCGAACCGGAAACACAACCCACCAAATCCCACAACGCTCATCCCATAGAAGAACCGAGACCTAAATCCCGTCTTCTCTGGTCATCGCTCCATTCAAAGGAGGGAGGAGTTACGTGCACAGAGACGTCCATCAATACATAGATGAACCATAACTAATCTTGCTTAGGATGCATTTTTATTAAATCAATTCACATTTTTGCTGTAATATAATAAAGGTAATAATTGTATGAACATTTACCTTTCGCCTTCCGTTCTCACGCTAGGATATTGCAGCGTTAACAATTTTATAACATAAAAACCTTTGAAATTTTAATCAACTTGTTCAGTCTGGTGCAATAAATTCAATGCAGCGAAGCTCTGCCCAAACGCGCATGCCCCCACGGAGGAGAAAAACGATGACACCAAAGAGAGGTTCTACGAGCTCTTGGACAAAACTTACGAGCAGTGCCCTAGCTATGACATTAAAATTGTCTTAGACGTTTTTAACGCAAAGTTAGGAAGAGAGGCCATCTTTTGTGCTACGGGGCGAAATGTTTTCGTGGTTAGTACACGGTTCCCGCATCTCGATATTCACAAAGGCACATGGAGATCTCCTGACCAATCAACCGTCAACTAGATTGACCATATTGCGATTGACGCAAGGCACTCTTTCCAGGAGGAAAAAGAAAGAGCATGAGAAGCGCGCGATCGAAGAAATAGAGAGATGTTACTGCAGGAATGAGGTTCGGAAGTTTTACCAAAGGGTAAAAAGAACCTCACAAGGCTACAGAGCCCGAACTGCAGCCTGCAAGAACGAACAAGGGAACATATAGTAGAATCGCAGTCGATGCTGAGGATATGGAAGAACTACTTCTGCAGACTTTTTAACGGCGAAGACGACTTAAATCCCGCTGTCAGAATGAACCATCCAACCTGGACGATGAGGATCAACAATACCGTCCACCCGACCTGGACGAAGTGAAGATAGCTATATCTAAACTTACGTCCAACAAAGCCGCTGGAGCAGATGGCCTAGCCGCCGAGCTGTTCAAAGCGGCAGGCGATGACTTGGTTAGGAGCATGCACCAACTCTTATGCCCGATGGATGGAACCTCAGTATTATTTGCCCGATCCTCAAGAAAAAAGACCCTCTGAAATGCGCCAATTACAGAGGTATCAGTCTTCTTAACATTGCCTACAAGATCTTATCTGCCGTTTTGTGTGAACGCCTGAAGCCTTTCGTAAACAACCTGATTGGTCCATATCAGTGTGGCTTCAGGCCAGGAAAGTCAACCATCGACCAAATATTCACACTGCGGCAGATCTTGGAGAAAACCCAGGAACTTCAAATCGATACCCATCACCTTTTCATCGATTTTAAGGCCGCCTATGACAACATTTATAGGGACTGTTCAGATAAATTTGTCTTAGAAAGAAAGATCAAGCGCAATCAAATTTAATACAAGTTTATTCCTTGGCGGTTCGAATCATGCTCAGCCCAAAAAATACAATATTAGATCGACTATAACTAGATACATACAGGTGAGCGTGAGACCAAGCATTCACCGAAATGTAATACGCGTGAAGCGCGAATTCTATGTCTGGTCTCACGCTGAAACTTAAATAGTTGAAGTTCTGATAAGACATTAAACAATGCGTGGGAACAGACATTGGGTCAGTACATCTGATATATAAAATAGCATTAATAACGGTGACACCTCGATGTCTGGTCCCACGCCTGACTTTAGGTAATATTAATACTTCAGTTTCAACTTAGCTTATCTTAACATACTCCCCCCTTTTGAGGGTTTCTAACACTCTAAACCTTAATATCTAAACGTTGACCTCAAAACGCGACGCTCTCTGTCTAGGTGCCGGCTTAGGCTTTCGTCGACGGTAGCAATAGACACCGGTCATCCCAATCATGCCAGCCAAAAGGAGATAACTTAGTCCGTAGTGGTGATAGTCGTGTGCATTTATTGTCGAATATGCTGGTCCAGCTGGTAACGCCTTGGCGTGCTTGATGACTTCGTCGATTCTGGTTTTAAGGACGTCGAATTGTGTATTGTCAATGTCATTAACCTCGGGTGGTACGGAATTCGTAGTTGTTTCATTTAGGTTAAATATCCAATTGCTGATGTTAGCACTCGGAATGAATGAGTTGCTAATTGTGTTGTTATATGTTATACGTCCATCGATAATGGTGTTTGGCATTTTTAGTACGCAGGATCTCTGAAACTCCATTAACCCATTTCCACTTACGGCTATACTTCTGGTGTTGCCTTCGCACACAAGGTGACCGGTTGTACTGGATGCCATGGAAAAAATCCAGCCATTAGAGTTCTTTAGAGATCTCCATTGGTCTTGAGTAGCAGTTGGTTTCAATACGCATTCCGATAAGGCGTTTTGCGCGTGATTTAGGAGATCCATCGCACATCCGTTTAACTTTCCTCGCTGCGTGTTGGTTGGATGTGGCTGAGTGCATAAATAGTTTCGAGGCGGTACCAGTTTACACGATGCTAAGTCGATTTCCGTTAGTGAGAAGAACTTATCTCTGGCTAATGAAACTGCCAGATACGGTGACGATATCTCCACTAAGTAGCTAACATTTCCATGTAATATTGGCACTTTAATCAAATTAAACACTTGAAATTCCTCGTTGTTTGTTAATGGTAGTCGCATTTCGAATATAAGAGAGTCGTTTAGACTGCGACCTTTGACAGAGGACATTCTGTACATGTCTACAATAGTTCCCTTTGGCAATCTTAAAGTCGAAGGTAAGTTGTTTCCAATCAACTGTAACTGCTCATTGAATTGTTTAGGTGTTATAAGTTGGGGATTAATCTTCGCATGATGTAAATCTAACATCACATCTAAAAACACTTCTTGGACCTTTTCGAAATTTGTTACAATTAAACTCAAGTAAGAAGTCAGCGATGCCAAATTGTGTCTCAATTCAGATGACTGCTGCTTTGATTGAATTGCGTCAATGGTTTTCGTCAGATATGTATGAAGTGCTTTACATTGCTTCTGGATTTCTAAAGTATTTCGCTTTAATATATTAACTGTAGAATCGGTTTGTTTTTGCAAAAGCTCTGTCATATGACGCTCATTTTCCTTCACGTTAACAATTTGTTCGTTTATGCGCTTGGCGTCTTCTTGGTCTAGAACACCAAATAAACTATTTGCTAAGGTGCCAACGATATCAAATGGAGACCTAGCCATCCTTACCTTTTCATACTTTGGCTCATGCCAACTGTGAAGAAGTTCATTATTGTGCTGAATTACAGTGACTCTGTGTTGTAAAGAGTCCGCTATTGGTCTGCAGTATATTTGCTCAGCCATTTCCTTTCCACATAATCCATCTAATAATTCAAGATGCAATTTTATTTCTTCAAACTCGTGCCAATATGTTGTTAAGTTGTAGTAAATATATATACTCCAAAATGTATTTACCACTTGAACTCTACCTATATCTTCGAAGTAGACTCCGACGGCATTGTCTAAATTTTTCACAACAACTTGGTCGTTCGTCTGTGCCAAGGATCCTGGGACGGCAAAAAATATGAACAGTATTGTAGAAAGAAGAGCGACTTTTGATAATTTGCCGCTTCGGAGAGCCCTTTTATGCGATTGCGGCTTTCCAGTATCAGCACCTGGATTAGGGCTTGGTTCTATCCCGCTATCAATTTCTTCAGCACTCGAATTCTCGATTGGCAAAGGACATAAATTATGTACTGCTCTTTGATAAGTGCCGCTTTGTGTTTTGACATTTGCTACGCGAACTAGATTATCTGCGCCCTTAATTACTTCTGTTACTCGACCTAATTTCCATCGCATTGGGGGTATGTTTGCCTCCTTTATCACAACCAGTGTCCCAGGTTTTAAATTGTGAAATTCGCTTTTCCACTTCATTTTTTGCTGTAGCAGATGAAGATATTCTGTCGACCATCGCTTCCAAAAATGTTGCTGTATATTTTGTATTTGACGAAATTTAGTAAGATTGCTCAATTTCGCATCAGTGACATCTGGCTCCGGCAGTGCTGTTAGTGGGGCACCTATCAAAAAATGTCCAGGAGTAAGAGCTTCAAAGTCGTTAGGATCTGAAGAGATAGGTGTTAAGGGCCGCGAGTTCAATATTGCCTCTACTTGATTGACTGCTGTTAATAATTGCTCGTATGTCAACGAGGCTTCTCCGAGATACCTAATCAGCATTCCCTTTGCAGATTTAACGGCCGCCTCCCATAGTCCTCCAAAGTGCGGTGATCTAGGTGGTATGAATTTCCAATTTATACTGTCTTGCAAGCATGCGGATTCGATGGCTGACTGCATTTGCTGTGAGGTGAAGGTACTTTTTAGCTCTATAAGCTCATTTTTTGCTCCAACGAAATTGGTAGCGTTGTCACAGAATATGGAGTGGCACACTCCTCTTCGACTTATAAATCGCTTCAGCGCGTTTATGAACGCTTCAGAAGTCAAATCTCCAACAACTTCAATATGTACCGCTTTGGTGGCGAAACAAACAAACACTGCTAAATAGGATTTGGTTGGGGCTTTTCCTCTGATTTTATGGTGTGTTTTTACTGGCCCACAAAAATCAACTCCTGTGTGATAAAATGGTCGAGATGGATTCACTCTTTCGCTCGGCAAATTGCCCATTAGCTGCTCTATAGTTCTTGACCTCGATCTGAAACATTTTACGCATTTACCAATTATTTGTTGAGCTATTCTGCCAACGCTCAAAATCCAATAACTTTGCCTTGATATTGCAATCAATGATCTGTGCGACGCATGCATATACTTTTCATGCAACTGCATTAGCAGCAGCTTAGTTACAATGTGGTTCTTTGGCATCAATATTTGATGTCTAGCATCCGGCGAAATGTGGGAATTTTTTAGTCTTCCGCCAACCCGAATTAATTTAGTTTCATTATCGATGTAAGGACTTAACGACGCTATACTCGAAGTTTTGTGTAACGACTTGCCTTCCAATAACCGCTGATAGTCCTCTGCGAAGGCTGTTCTTTGCGTATAAATAAATATTAATCGACTCCCTTGTCGTAACTCTTCCACAGATAGTCGCCCTACGTTTCGCAAGGGTTTTGTCGCCCTGCAATTGCTATAAAATCTGTAGCAGAATGAAAATACTTTTTGAAGAACATAAAATGAATTTTCGTGATTAACAGACCCTACTAAATCCGTGCCTGAAGATAAACAAGCAGCTAACACCGATTTTGTTTTACGCGCTCCCGGAACTTCATCAGAGATTGTATAGGACTCCTTCGTCCATGATTCCTCATCCTGGCTGAGGAATACTGGTCCGCTGAACCACACCGTTGACTGAGTAAGAGCAGCAAGAGTCAAACCTCTGGAGACGATATCAGCTGGATTGAGATCCCCCTTTATGTAGTTCCATTGCTGTGTATCTGAGGATGATTGAATTTTTGCTATTCTGTTAGCCACGTATGTTTCCCAGGTGTAAGAAGGCGATTTTATCCACGCCAATACCGTAGTCGAGTCTGTGTAATAATACACCTTATCAATTTTCTTTGATAATACTTTTAGCAGTTTTTCGACTAATTCCACCATAAGGACAGCCCCTTGTAGCTCCAATCGTGCAATAGTTGTTGTTTTAAGCGGCCCAACTCTTGATTTGGAGCACAACAGTTGCGAAAAGATCTTGCCATCTTCATCAATCGATCTAAGGTAAACGCAGACCCCAAATGCATTTAAACTGGCATCAGAAAATGCATGCAATTCAATCACCTTTGCCGATGGGATTAGTGCATGCCGTGGTATTCGCAACTCGTTCAAGGTTGAAAATTGCCTCATATAGTTATTCCATTTTTTCAATTGGTCTTCTGAAAGATTATCATCCCACGATAAGTTTGTCTTCCATAGCTCTTGAAGAAAAAGTTTGCCGAGTACTATCACGGGTCCAAGCAGTCCCAAAGGATCGAACAATCTAGCCAGATCAGCGAGAACAGTTCTCTTACATATCTGCATTTCTAACTTTTCGGGCTTATCAACTTTAAAGCTATACTTGAAACTATCAAAGACCGGATCCCAAATTAATCCGAGTGTTTTGATAACTTTTGATTGATGAAATGAGACTAACTTTTCCTTATGCTCTTCAGGAATTTTCTCCAAAATTGATGGATCGTTAGCACAAAACTTTCTTAGTTCAAAGTTTCTAGACTTCAGCACAAGCATTATTTCTTCTAGCAGCTCCTTTGCTTCCTCTATTGTTTCGGCTCCAGTGAGAAAGTCATCCACATAGACATTGCCTTTAATCACTTTAGAAGCCTTATTATAATAGGTCGTATTTTCGTCCGCCAACTTCTGAAGACATTTCGTGGCCAGGTAGGATGCAGACGCTGTACCATAAGTAAGTGTATTCAGCTGGTATGTCTGTAATGGCCGATCATGTTCCGATCTCCATAGTATTAGCTGAAGCGCCCTGTCTTCAGGACTTACTAGGATCTGCCTATACATCTTGCTGATGTCTCCAGTGAATGCATATCTGTGCATTCGAAAATCTGCTATGATAGAGAATAAATCTGGTTGAACTGTGGGACCAACCATTAAGATATCATTAAGTGACCGACCGGATGTGCTTCTTGCTGATGCGTCGAATACTACCCTGAGCTTTGTTGTTGAGCTTTCAGGTTTCATGACGCAATGATGAGGAAGAAAATAGTGGACTTCAGGTATCATATGTTCAGATATTAGGCTCATGTGACCCAACGACACATACTCATTTATAAATTCTGCGTACAAGTCCTTTAGTTGTGCGTCGTTTTCAAGTTTTCGTTCTAGTGATAGGAATCGTTTTCTCGCTATCTCATGGGATTCTCCTAGAAGCGTTCCTGGATCGCCTTTGAAAGGCAATTTCACCCTGAATTGACCATTTTCACTAACCGTCGTGTTGTTTCTAAAATGCTCCTCGCACTCATGTTCTTCCTCGCTCATAGTGTTGACAGGAGTGTCATGTCCTTCTGTCTCCCAAAAACTTCGTACAAGTTTTTCCAATGTATTTAGTGACGGTTTGGTCGCAATATGGGTATACGAACATGACTTCTTATTAGTTACATGGGCTTCCGGAGCACTGCCAGCCACAATCCAACCCAAACTAGTATTCCGTAGTATCGGGAGATCATCCGACACTTTGAACTCCCCTGGGATGAGCAATTCGAAAAAGATGTCCGCTCCTAGCAGCATATCAATGTGAGGAGTCTTTGTAAAGGAGGGATCAGCTAGTTTCATGTTGGATGGTATGTTCCAATGTGGTATGTCCACCTCGTGGCTTGGCCGATAATCGCTGATTCGTGGCATAATACCGGCTTCAATGGTTGCTTTGTAAGAAGAATTTCTTGACTCAAATGTTAAAGTGGTCATAAATTCAGCCCTGCACTCTTGTGCACCTATTCCGCTTATTGGAATATCCATCCGATGTTTCTTGGCACCCACTTCTTGTGCGAATGCTGCTGTTACAAAATGCAGCTGGGATCCAGAATCCAACAGTACCCGGCAGGGCACTCGCGTACCACACGAGGAAATGACATTTACTATTGCCGTAGCAAGATACACCTGACGCCTTTTTGTACGTCCTGCTACTGTAGCACTGGTCGACGCCGAATCTGCTGCCCTATCACTGTTATTAACATCAGTTTTAAATGGCTTACCTAAGCTCTGTGTAGCGCCTTCTGTTGTGATTTGCTGTTGTTGATTGTTGACAGCATCTCCTCTCTTGACTGGCTGGTTTGGGCCATGTCCTTGTTGTTGATTCCCCTTAGGATGGTAACCAGTTTGACGCTGCCGTTTGACCTGATGTAGCAGCGTGTTGTGTTTGCCATCACATTTCTGGCAACCTCGAGACTGGCATGATTGAGAGTAATGACCCGCCTTCAAACAGTTTCTGCACAGCTGCAACCTGCGTACAAGTTTATCTCGCTCTTCATCTGAAAGAGAGAGAAATTTAGAACAGCTGTAAATCTTATGCTTACCAGAATTGCACACAGTGCAATTAAATTTATCCATTGAGTTCGATACAACCACTACCGACTGCTTCCTTCTTTCGTCTCGGCTGCTGATGGCCTCCAGAGTCTGAAATCGTGACTCCACGAACTTGTAGAAGCTTTTCATGGTTGGACTGCTTCTCGGATCATCCAGCGACTGCTCGAAAAGGGTTCTAGTCTCCTTGTCCATCTTCTGCAGCATAAGGTGGACGATCAAAGGGTCCCATTCATCCACCTTAAAGCCAAGATTGGTTACCGCTTGCATTGCCTCCTTTGTTGTGTCGTGCAACTTCCGAAGGCTTGCCGCTGTTCCAGTGGATGAACTCTGCCCCAACAATCTGCTCAACTGCGCGGTAAGAAGTAATCGCTTATTATCATAGCGATCTACTAATGTCTCCCAGGCGACTTCGTAGTTGTCATCGGTTGCTTGGAAATGTTGGATCAATCTATGTGCTTCTCCTGTAACATTTGCTCGCAAGAAGTACAGCTTTTGAGCGGGCGGTATGGGCTGATCATGAATAAGCTGCTTAAATAGATCATAGAACTGCCGCCAATTCAAATATTCCCCATCGAATTTGGGGAGTTCTATTTTTGGCAGCTTCATAGTTGGATTGCTGGTAACTGAATTTGCCTGTGGAACCTTTATGTCCTCATAGAGGTCAAGTAACGCCTTTTCCACACGCTCCTGCATGTCAAAATAAGTGACCACATCTTCAACAGTAACCTGGTCCTCCAATCTAATATAAATCGTGGATATCTCATCCCAATTCTGTTGGATTGTTTTCCTTTTGATTATACAAAACTGCTCCGAAAGTCTTTGCTGCTGCTCCAGTACGCACTTATCCAACGATTTCTGCAGAATATTTATTAGAAGTCGGAACCTTTCTTTCGCCCCCATCGTCCTTGGTGTCGCCATCGGTAGACTTTCGGGTATGCTCTTCGTTGCCACCTGCTTGGGTGCAACTGAGCGATCCAACCCTTTTGATAATGCACCAGATCGATCCAAGCCCTTTGGTATTGCGCCCGTTTTAGCTGCTCCACCTGTCGCACCAACATCTTCCGATCCTTCCCAATTAGAGGCATTTAATCGAAGCACGATATCGTTGCGCAATTGCTCTGCGACCCTACGTACGCCTTCGAAATAATCCCTTTTGAAGTAAGGATGTTCCAATTCCTGAGGATATTTATCTCTGATGATGGTATCGGTCTTGTCGAATTGTTCCCATTTTTTCTCCAATTCTTCCAACCGACTCTCCAGGTATGTGCGCGTTTTCCTTACGTCACCATCCTTCTTGTAATTGCGAGCCAGAATTACAATTTCTTCGCCCACAATTTCCTGTTGTTTGGTGTACTGCGTCAACTCACTTAATTCACTTTCCAACGACATTTTACTGGGTTTTTTCTTTGCCTATCACTTCACCAAATTTAGAAATAATAAACTAAACTAAACAAAACACCACGTTGCACTGAACTGTAAATTTCACTTTGATATAAGTGTCCTGTCACGGTCGCCAAATGTTCAGATAAATTTGTCTTAGAAAGAAAGATCAAGCGCAATCAAATTTAATACAAGTTTATTCCTTGGCGGTTCGAATCAGACTCAGCCCAAAAAATACAATATTAGATCGACTATAACTAGATACATACAGGTGAGCGTGAGACCAAGCATTCACCGAAATGTAATACGCGTGAAGCGCGAATTCTATGTCTGGTCTCACGCTGAAACTTAAATAGTGCCAGTTCTGATAAGACATTAAACAATGCGTGGGAACAGACATTGGGTCAGTACATCTGATATATAAAATAGCATTAATAACGGTGACACCTCGATGTCTGGTCCCACGCCTGACTTTAGGTAATATTAATACTTCAGTTTCAACTTAGCTTATCTTAACAGGGACGAGCTATACAGAGCAATGTCTAGTTTTAGCATCCCTGCCAAACTTGTCCGTTTGTGCAGGATGACGATGGATAATGCACGCTGCTCCATCAAGGTCGCTAAAGAACTCACCGAGACCTTCGATGTCAAAAAAGGATTTAGACAAGGCGATGCGCTGTCATATGACTTCATCAACATCGTTCTTGAAAGAGTAGTGCAAAACTCAAACGCCAACACCAGAGGCACGATCTTTCAAAATTCCGTCCAATTACTCGCGTACGCCGACGACATTGACATAATTGGCAGAATGGCGCGTTTGTGAGTATTGAGACTGAGGCGGCGAAGACGAAGTATATACTGTCAACTAAAAAGGACACCCAACACCGACTACTTCGAGTGATTTTTGATCCCGTCTGCATTGACGGTGAATGGAGGAGGAGACTTCATACAAAAGGTAAATTACGTCCTTTGTTAAATAGACAAGAACATATCCGTTTTCGATTACTGTTACTCTATTTTTCTCTCTGTGCAGCTTATTTGGAATTCTAGACTTTCAGTATGCAAGATAAGATTACCTAAGGCTTGTCAAAACACCACACGTCAATAAAAGAATCCACCATCAACATAACTAAAAAAACCGAAAAAATTTGGATAAACAGTATGCAACTCACATTGCCAAGAGTTCCTTGGAGGTTCACGGTCGCAAGCCGGTAAGATCTGAGCTAAAAAAAATATTATAAAACACAACCTTTTTTAGTGCGACATGTGCTCGTAAATTTTTTTTAATAAACGTTGAAATCGTGGATTAATCTTTGACACTTACGTTTAAATCATTTTCGAAATTTAGCCTGTTTCTCTTCTTAGTTTTAATGTCAAACTTTGAAGGGAATGTGTTCTCTCAGTTGAAAAAAATTCTGATAATTCTGATGCGCACTTAAGAATTCACAAAAAATTAATACTTTTACAATTTGCTTTTTGCTTTTGGCAACACGGGAGAAAATTTCATTGCGAAGTAAAATCCTGTGTAATTAGAACGGGTTTGGAAGGGTTTTCAGTATATTAAGCTTTTTAAATAATTGACACATTATAAGTGTAGGTCTCCAAAATGTTTATAATAACAAAGAGGTCGCGTACTCAAAAAGTTTGAAAATCACTGGCTTAAACATTCAACGCACACAATCGGCAATAACAAATATCCTCTCAAACATTCATAAAGGAAGAATAAGTCGTTTGCTCATTTCTCCACACCAAATGGAACAACAACATAATGTTGTGGAGCTAACATAGTTCAACGGGGGTAGGTTGTTAATGCAGGTTAGCTCTGACAGCAGCCACCGAAACATGAATCCGAAGCTTATAAAAGTCATAATAAGGCAACGATCGCACATGAAGATACAGATTTTTCCAATGTGCACTTTTTCGGCATTTCAATTAATTTATCGATGTCAGCAGAAATGATATTGATTCTGAAACCAGTAAAATTACCAGATGAAAATAAATTCTACAGAGCGATTTCTCTACAACAAATAATTTTCACACAACAAAATACCCAAACCAAAAACAAAACCAAATCGATGTACCCACACTTCTTTTGCGTCAGGTAAAACAAGATCGTAGATCCATTGCAATCCAGATGTGACCCTCAATATTTTGCAATGGAATATAAATGGATTTACTAATAAACTGGTTGAGCTTAATATAATAAATAAGCAACTCAACCCAAGCATTATATCTCTACAGGAAACACACTGTCCATTCAATTACACTCCACAATACCCAAGAGCCTTTGAAGGCTATTTCCACAATTTACCAATTAATAACACGTATAAGCAAGGCATAGCACTATTAATTAAAAAAAACAAACCTCACAAAATTATACCCATAAATTATAGCCTACAAGTGCTCGCTGTCGAGGTCCAACTTAGAACAAAGTTCACATACATAAACATATATCTCCCTCCAAAAAATAAAATCAATAAAAACGAATTGTTCGATATCATCAACCAAATCAATCCCCCTATTATATTTGGTGGCGACATTAATGCATGGAGTACTTTATGGGGCTCAACTAGCCCCAACAAAAAAGGTAGATTTGAAAACTTTCTTGTGAACGCCAACCTTGTCATCTTAAATGATGGATCGCCTACCCACCTGTCGACGCATAATACATTTACTCATATCGACATAACATGTTGCTCTCCTCAATTAGTACCTAAAATAAAATAAATAATAAATAATAATAGTGACCATTTCCCAGTACTTACGACAGTAAATATCGGACGTAATACTAAACCGAAGACACCCATCCCTAAATTTAAAACAGACGTTACCAATTGGAGATTATTTAATAATAAATCTACTGAGTACCTGTCTGATAAAGCTGCATCCACATGCAATAAGAAAGAAGCGCTTTTACAAAAAGCTATTAGAACTGCAGCAAATAACTCCATCCCCCACCAGACCGCACCAATAAAGCGCAAACAGGCAGTTCCTTGGTCTAACCCCGAACTTTCATCGCTAAGGAAAGAAAAAAATGACTGCTCTGAAGAAATTCCAAAATAATCCCTCCACTCAAAACTTAATATGTTACAAAAAATCAAACGCGAATTTTCGCAGATTGCTTAAAGACTCCAAGGTAAAAAGTTTCTATGAACTTACCTCAACCATAAACCCCAACTCCCCTCCCACTAAAATATGGAACAACATTCGCCGCCTGACTGGGGATCCTACCACACTCACCATAAAAAGCATGAAATCCACTAGTGGTATTATTACAAACCCACCAGAAATATCCGATTTTATAGCACAATCCTGGTCTACTATTTCGGAAAATACTAACTTTTCCAACAAATTCATTTATGAAAAAGCCAAAATACTAAACAGCACACCCCCGAATGCAACTCACCCTACCGCTGGACGCATCGAACAACCAATCTCTTTATCTGAATTTGAAGCTTCACTAAATTCAGTGAAGGGCAAGACACCAAGTAGGGACAAAATATCCTACCCTATGCTGAAAAATCTTTCCCAAGAAACTAAGCAACGTATCATTAACCTATACAACAATATTCTTTATAGCGCGATTATTCCTCAAACCTGGAAAACAGCTACAATAATCCCTATCCCTAAACCAAACAAAGACAAAACTGTAATAGAAGGATACCGCCCAATATCTCTCATACCATGTCTGTCAAAAATCTTAGAAAAGATCATTGCTAAGCGCCTACTATGGTACGCGGAAACAAACAAGCTTATCAGCCCTAATCAGGTAGCATTTAAAGCCAACAGAGGATGCGTCGATGCCCTACTCCATATTGACTTTTTCACTTCGAGAACACTTTCAGCTAAAAACCACGTCTCAATCCTTACACTTGACTTCGAAAAAGCTTTCGATAGGATAGGGCTTCATGTAGTCCTTCAAAAACTAATAAAATGGGGTGTAGGAAAAAAGATATATAGCTACTAACAGCAAATTTTGCATAAAAACATAATTTGACCATTTTGCGTAGAACGGTAGAAGAATTATTCCGTTGGAATTATTTCGATGGTTTATTGACTTGTATTTTGCAAAAATGTATGAATTTCCTTAACAAAAAAAATAACTAGAAACTATCCATTGCATAACGGAATCCCACAGGGATCACCTCTTTCGGTTGTCTTATTTATTATAGCTTTCGATTACATAAATACAATTTTGTCGAAGCACAAACTACTTGACCACTGCATTTATGCTGACGACAACTATATTATATGTAAAACAAATGATGTAAACAGAAGCAAGCTCGCGTTTGAACTCGCCACCGAAAACATATTGAATTGGTCAAAAAAATCAGGTTCCAAACTGTCAGACCAAAAATGCAAACTACTTCACATTTGTCGAAAACAGAATTGCCCACCACTTAACATTAATGTAAATAATGTATGAATCAAAAATGTCAACAATTTAAAAATTTTAGGATTAGTCTTTAATAATAAGTACTTTTGGAAACAACACTGTCTAGAACTTAAGAAATCCCTAGCTGCAAGAACTAACATTGTAAGATATTTAGCGTGTAAAAAAAGCAACGTCCACGTCAACACACTAACAACGATCACCAAAATGTTAGTTTTAAGTAAAATCGACTATGGATTATATATATATGGGCATTGTCCAGTATCTATATTAAAAATTATTAATCCCATATACCACCAAACAGCGAGAAGAAGCATAAACGCTTTTCCTACCACCCCCATCAAAAATATTTTAGCAGAAGCAGGTCTACCAAGCATCGAGGAACGGACAGATTCCGCCACTTCATAAATAGCCGTGAAACTTGTATTCTCAAAAAACTCAATAATTTATCCCGACGTAAAAAGAGCAATGTATCAACAAAATTGTAAGAGGATTCCATCAGCCATAGCTATTTCCCTCGATAAAGCAACTGTGCTAGAATTGCCAGCCAAGGAAAAAAATACCGCTCCTCCACGCTACCCCCCATGGCTAATCAACCCTAAGTCCTTACTCCTCTAGCCAATTATAAAAAGACAAATACCAGCAATACGACCTTCCGTCAACTTTTCGCCAGCATTGCATCAAAATTAAAATCAGATGGATGGAATTTAATATTCACGTGTCAAAACCTATTGGAGCCTATACCACCACCACTACAAGAAAGTAAACCCGGAGAAACTCAATCCCGTCTACCCCATAACCATTTCTAAACAAAAAATAATGAACTTCATACGACTACGACTTGGTCACACCTCAGCCTCTCACCAATACCTTCTTACCAAGAACAGCCCTCCAACTTGCGAAACCTGCAAAACCACCCTGGATATAACACATATTCTAGAAAATTGCTCCGTTTTTAAACCTATCATCAATAATCTTTTTAAAAATAAATCTATATATGAAATACTTAGTAACCCCAGTCCTACAAATATTGAAAAAATTTCTAACTTTTTACAAAAACTAATATATTGTCATTTAATCAAACAAATTATAGAATAGAGCCAAAAGTCACTGCAGCTAGGCTTGTTAAAATAAGTACTAACAAGTAATTTTAATTACATGTTAATAATTTATAATAATAAATAAAATTGTTGATGAATAAAAAAAAATCACGTGCAAGATTATTTATACTGCAGTTTGGTTCTTCGTCGGGAGCGATAAACTTGCAGTATGACTTTCTAGACTAGACATAAGCGAACCCCTGTGTTTTAGACCACTACACTATTTGGTCAGATGATATAAAACATAATTGCATGAACGGTTGCATGTGGCCTATCCAACTATTGATGCGCTTTAAAATTCGTAACTATTTACATTTTATTTTATTTAAGATCCCAATACTGGTGAATCTTGCAAAAAATTGGTCGATATTAGTTGTAACAACACATAGAAAAACGGTAATTATTAGAGAAAAATATACTCACAAACTAGAGCTTGGTCTCCAGCAGTTGGCTCGCTCACATCCGAAGATTTAACAGTAGTTCCATTATCCAATACGACATCAATCCCATTTTTTAATAAACCAAGCAAAGGACCCGGTGGAACACCCTTTTCCACACATTTTTTCAAGTCCAAACTTCCAGGTCTTGGCTGAAAATAAAAACGGTAAATTATTATTTTATTATTGTCAGTTAATCTATTATTATCTAATGCGACATGCAGAATCGCCGTACACTTAACCAATTATGCACCGCACATGTTAGAGACAGCAAATAAAAATGTGTGTAATCAGTTTTGGTTAAAGGTTAATAAAAAGTACTTCCAAGTATTTTAGAAAAGAGAAATAATATATTTGAAAGTGTTACCGTTCTAAATCTTTATCCACGGCGAAAAATAATTATTCGAAGCGATTTGAATAGCACTTTTGTTATCATATGAAAGTGTGAATGTTTTTGTCGAATCTGGAATAGCTCGAGTTTCAAGCGCTTCAGCCTGCTGCTGCAACAACAGACATTACCTCAGCTTCAGTTGATGATAGTGCAATAGTTTGCAGGCGGTTTTTAGCCCTTGATATAGCTCAATATTAAAAGGGAAATACATAAGATACGTAAACCATGTTGCATGCTTCCTTTATGTACCTCATCACACGTTTAACGTCTACCCAGTACACATTCCCGGGATTGATTCCAAATCTGAGTAAATTCACGGCGGAGGATATGTCGGGGCGTGTTATTTTTCCAACATAGAGCAAGCAACCTATTGGCTGCATGTAAGCAAAAAACCATCATATGTTGTCAACTTATTGAATCACCCCCATCATAATAACAAAAGCGAAAAAAAATATAGATCCAGTCTATTTATTCTCGATCCACATCTATTTCGGATAACCCAAAATTTATAGTGGTTTATTCGACTAATGCCGCAAGTCCTCTGAAATCTTTTAGTGTTTTCTTGCTTATGAAAGCAATTGATGACATAACTCTGGACATAACTCGCACTTAATATCATGAAAAGCATCCTTTCACACCAAGTATCCCTAACATGTTTAAGGAATATTTTACTAATTATTATTATTACTGCAATATCAGCTAACTCGTTGCCCTTTATACCCGCGTGTCCAGGAACCCATAAGAGTTTAATTTTTCCTTTTAGTTTTATTAATTTGTCCCCGATAGCAACAATAACAGGGGTGTCGTTGTTAAAATTGGTTACTGCGGTTAATGTTGAGACACTGTCCGAGCAAATGACGAATTTGGTATCCCTTGGAAGCTGTTGCTTCGGCTGAAGAAATGGAGCTCATATGCGGTAAAACGGCTTTTCTAAGGGTAGACCCGTTTTCATCTGTAATTGCAAATGCGGTGCCTGCTTCAGTCTTGGACCCATCGGTGAACAGAAGTTCCCATCCATCGGTCTTGTCTTTCTCCGAAATTTCCACGAACCTCGGCCTATAAACTTCGTTTGATGTAAAGGCTTTTGTAAGAAATGTTGATAATTTTCCTTTGAATTTCCTGTTCTAATTGTTGGCGATTATACGAATAACACACGAGTTAACATTGTGAAAGAAGTTATACCTTAATCAAACCTTATTATGTTGAATTCCCCTAAGCATTTCGTAACACACAACACATTTACTCACGTTCACATCACATGCTGTTTGCAGTTTGCCGGAATTGTAACTTGATGGATCTATTTAACAGCGTTCCTTATAATTTACTCACTAGCTATTGCTTCTGCTTACCTAAATTCAAAACTAATTTCGGTTTGTTCAAAAGGACTATTTTAGATTACATATCAGATAAAAATCTGTCATCAAATATTAATGAAATGATCATGAACGTTTTTCGTGTAGCTGCCAAAAAGTGAATAACCTGAAAGTTTACCAAAAACTCCCACGAACGAATGTGCTAAAGGCCTAATGAAAACGTTGCGCAAGTTCAGAAAAATCCTAAGATAACTTTGCAGCAAAAGTCAGTAAAGAAAAGTCCTTAAATATTTTCATCTCTAAATCCAAATTCCTTCCCTTCAATATATTTGCCTAACATCTACAGTTTGACTGGTAACTTCACACTAAAGCACATGAAATGTATTTCTACACTCACAGATTCAATATCTGCAGAAATTAGTAAAACCTTGCACGTACTTGGTCGAATCTATCAAAAGATGCAAACCAGAGACAATACTGAAACCACCAACTCCGACCGATTTCCCGTTACTTAACCTACAAGCTATATTTTTATGGGGTGGCAAATGCTAAGTGCGCTTGTATTGTTACATAGAAATTCGTATTGACAAATGTCACCTAACTTCAAAAATTCCGACTCACCAACACGCTCGCACCTTGCATATGCCACTTCCGCTGTGGGCAAAGTTGCTGACAGCGTTCATAGAATTTTATCCGTTAAATTTGAAATTATTCGTTACGTGTCCATAATATTTTTTTAAGGAATAAGTGGAGATTTTCTTAAAATATATATGAAAAATAAACAATGCAGATTGTTTGAAGTAAAATAGAAATATATTGAGCAAATTTTCTTCAGTTTTCTAAGAAAAGTTTACGCATGAAATCGAAGTTAATGATATTCATAAGCGCAAAATACGCAACCATGTTTGTCATAATAAGTTGTTCGTATATAGAACATCTCATTTAGCTAGTTTTATTAATTAAATAAATCAAATTATTCGCCTTCTAACAATATATAATTACTAACCAATGGCATTCAGTAATGTGAAAATGTGGTATTCCCGAATTCTAGCACATTTCCGCACGGTTGTCTAGGTTGGCAGCATTTATTTTTGTATTTTTTGTATGTTTTTGCATGTCACACGGATTCTTAATTGACACAACACCGATAGGAAAACAAAATGGTCAATTTGAAAAAAAAAACTGAGGGGCCCAGCGGCAAGATTGAGAGTTGGGGGTCTCAGTATCATTTGTCTCTGATGCAAACTTTTCAAAGGGGATCCGGATTATTTATAATTATATACCACTGCACACCATGCACACTTAAAAACCTTTTATGGTCAGAGCCTGTTGACGTTTTATGAAATTAGGTTGAATGGCGCCATCGTGGGTTTCGTGGTTTAAAAAATATTCACGAAAGTTTAGATTGTGTATTGGGTTGGGTTTAAGGGTTATTTTTTCTTCGTGGCGCTACAGTTCGGGTTGACCAGAGTATTTGTGTTTATCCACTCTGCATGTCCTAGCCATCTTAGTCGACCGATTTTTTGACTAGGTCGATGTCGTTATACAGTTCGTTTAGTTCGTCATTGAATCTCATCCTCAACGCAAACGGAACCGAATATTTTCTTTCTCTCGAAGCGACCGAGGATATCTTCATCCGCTTTAGAGAAAATGCAAACTTTAGCGCTGTAAAACAGGACTGTAATGATCAAGGTTTTGTTGACAGCATTTCTTTTTTTTGTTTAATTTTTGTTTAAGAAAAGTGGATTCCAAATGCAGTCTCTGATATTTCTCGTTTTCCTTTTTTTTGTACGGTAGCGGAGTACTAAATCAATTTTTTGCTCGCCATGGCATACCCTAAGTTATGAGTCCGTATAGTCATCCACCATATAGCTCAATAGACTATTGGGAAGAAAAGATACTAACCATGTGGTGATACAAATAACAATCCATACATTACTCGTTTTTATTACATAGAATAACTAAAAAAATGAATCTTATCTCGCCTTCTGAGCGCTTGCTGTTTACGAACGAAATTACTAATCGTCCAAGAACATCTTAAACCGAAATTAACCAATATTTCCTGACGAAACAGTGGTTAAAGGATAGTGATGCGATGTCATGAGAGCACAAGCGTTCTCACCTAGACTCTCAATATCAACTCCTACTCTCACCTCCACGTTGGTGACTGCTGGGTGCCTAGTACCTCGATTGGAGATTGCGGGTAACCACCCCTTTGGAAGGTTGTTAGTGGCAGCGGACGAGAGGGGGCGGGGGGCAGGAGTCCTGTCTCACTAAGGCACCTCCTCTCGTACCAGACGGCAGCGGAGGAGTTCCCTAGATAGAACCAACGGTGGCGTCTACAGTTCCAGTCAGGCCGAACTATTTAGTGTAATCCCTATAAAGCTGCTCTGACATATTCGGATACCAGGTCTATGGAGATTTCCAATACCAAGCCAGGGTGTTGGAGAAGAGTTGGTGGTGGATGAACCCTTAATGGGCCAACACTTTACACCCCAAGTGCTACTCAGAAACTTGAGTCTGTCCTCACGCGGTACAAGGCAGATATTACCGCGATCTAGGAGATACGATGCATAGGATCAGGTATGATGAAAAGAAAAATTTGCGATATTTATTACAGCTGCCATAAAAGATTGCATGTATTAGGATGCGGATTCGTCGTGGGAAATCGGCCTAGGACAAAAGTTATTGACTTCAAGCCGATAAGTGATCGCCTAGCTGTGATCCGCATCAATGCTACTTTCCAAAACATAAGCCTAATATGTGCACACGCCCCTACCGACGAGGCTGAAGACCCTATCAAGGAGGAGTTTAATGACCTCCTGGATGGAGCCTACGGAGCCTGTCCGGAGTACGATGTGAAAGTTGTGCTCGGGGACTTCAATGCTAAAGTCGGCAAGGAAAACATCTTTGGCGGGTTAGTCGGTAAGCACAGAATTCACGAAACGACCACAGACAACGGTTACCGACTAATGGACTTCGTGGCAGCTCGTAATACGGTGATAAGTAGCACTAGGTTTCCAAGGCTAAGGATCCACACAGCAACCTGGCGCTCTCCAGACGGTCGAACCGCCAACCAAATCGACCATGTGCTAATCGATGCGAGGCACGCATCCAACATACCCAACGTGCACACATTCCGAGGGGCAAATGTCGACTCTGATCATTTTCTTGTTGCAGCTAAGTTCAGAGCTCGACTATCCAACGAGAAGAAACTGCGTACCGCCCAGAAGAAGAAATTCGACGTTGGACGCCTTAGCACACCTGGAGTAGCCAGATTCTACAAAGAGCGCCTGAGTGAGAAACTCTCCGCAGTGCATTAACCTACCACAGATGCCAACACCCAGTGGTCCCAGTATCGCGACATCATCAAAGAGGTAGCCGAAACCACCTTAGGGTACCAGCCACCCCAGAGAAAGAGCCCGTGGTATGATAATGAATGCGTACGCCGGAAAGAGGTGACAGAAAATCCACATATGAAGACGCTGCGGCGCATAACAAGGGCAGCGAGGGAAGAGTATCGAGCCAGGAAGAGGGAGGAGAAAAAAATCCTGCGTAAAAAGAAGAGGGCATACGCAGTCTCCCAGCTTAAGGAGATCGAAGAGTCCCGCGATCGAAGCAACATCCGGAAGTTTTATAAGAAAGCCAAGCAACTGGCTGCTGGCTTCAAGACCGGAACGCAGGCTCTTCGAAACAGTGATGGAAACCTAATCACCGAAGCGCAGGGAATAGTAGATGTGTTTAAGCAGCACTTCCAGCAGCTGCCAAATGGGCATCATGTAGAGAGTGATAGGGCAAGAAGAGAACCCACGTCCAGTCAATGAAGCACCAGTTCCACCACCAAGTATAGAAGAAGTTGGCACAGCAATAAAAAATCTTAAGAACAAGGCCGCCGGCTCTGATGGTTTACCAGAGAAGCTCTTCAAATACGGTGGTGATGTTTTGGTAAGGCTCATGCACTAAATCATCAACCAAGTATGGGTGGAAGAAAATATGCCCGATAACTGGACTATCAGCTAGATATGCCCCATCTACAAAAAAGGTGATCCTATGTCTTGCAAGAAATATCGAGGCATATCCCTGCTTAATGTCGCATATAAGATCCTATCCAACGTACTGTGTGAACGTCTTAAACCGTTTTGCAACACACTAATCGGCACGCACCAGTGTGGCTTCTGGCCCGGCAGATCGACTATAGACCAAATTTTCAAACTGAGGCTAATCCTGGAAAAGACCAACTAATTTCAAGTCGAGACACACCACCTATTCATCGACTTCAAAGCCGCGTATGATAGTATACATCGTCAGGAGCTCTATATGGCGATGACCGAGTTCGGAATCCCGGCAAAACTGATTCCGTCCAGCTACTGGGGTATGCAGACGATATTGACATAATCGGTCGCTCCCAGCATGCCGTGATAGAGGCTTTTACGGCGATTGAAGAACAGGCGAAATTCGTTGGTCTTGTAGTAAATGAGGACAAGACTAAGTACATGCTATCAACAAACATACAAGCATCTGTCCATCGCAGGAAGGGAGAGCTGATACTGGACTCCTTAGAAAGAAAAATTCTTCGGCGGATTTTTGGAGGGCGAATGGAGGAGAAGATACAACCGCGAACTCTATGAGCTGTTCCAAGATGTGGATGTAGTCCAAGAGGCCAAAATACGTCGACTACATTGGCTCGGCGACATCGAGCGAATGGACAATAATGCTCCAGCTAAGAGGATCTTCGAATCCCAGCCGCCCGGTTCGAGACGACAAGGAAGACCGAACCTCCGTTTCAAAGACCAAGACATCGCGGATGCTAGAGCACTTGGTCTGGATAACTGGAAGCAACGTGCCCGGGATCGCAGAGTGTCTCAAGAAGAGACTCTTCACGGGTCGGGAGCCCGTTAAGTAAAAGTAAGTTCCTGAAAAAACCAAGCATTCCCTAAGAGGCAAGCGGTGTCTCAACAGTAAATCTATTAAAACAAAACTCCACATTCGCCTTGGGTCCTAAAAAACTAGTTTTGAATGTAAAGAATCACTTTCGTAATAAGTGACTGAGTGCTAATTTTTACAGGAGAAATTGGGAACAACACAACAAGACCAAATAACAATTGTGAAAATAGCCAAGCGATTTACCATCAAAACGGAGACAACCAAAAAATTTGGAAAACCACCACCTGATAATAGTTTTAGTTAATAACGACCAGAATAATTTAATTTAAAAAAAAATAAATAAAATTTATTGAAAAAAGAGATGGAATGATATTTAAATATTTATATTCTGTAATATTGTTATAATACTTAATAATTAGTATATTCATATACACTAATAATTGTGGGTTAACATGATTATTAGGTTTTTGTACTTACTTTAAGTTGGCATGCATATAAAATAGTTGACGTAAGACCATTTGTTGAAGAGCCATCGTCTTTTTCCTGATTAGATCTAAAATCATTATTAATTAGTATTAAGAAAAATGTTTTTGTAAGAATTTTATATCTGCAGTTTACCTGTGTATGGGGTACGCACGAACAGTCATCACTTCATCCTCAAACAAGTCATTGCTCAAAGGATTTCGGGTTTCAATTTGTATCTTTTTAAGTACCACAAAGCGATTCATTGCTTTAAATAGGGTATTCTATGGAAATGGAATAAACAAAATTTGAAGAGATTAAGATACATAAAAAAAAAAGATAGTATCTATTATTAATAATAACAGCCTTGCCAAAATGCAACGTAACCAAAAATAAGGGGTAGTAAACGAAGACGTCCAGAAAACACCGAGGTTGGATTAAAAAGATTAAAATCAGCCCTACCACTAATCAATTTTTTTCTGTACTTGTTTATGTCAGGCATTACTTAATAATCGGCTCTATAGTTCGGGGTGAACCGAGGCCTCAACTCTGTCATGACAGTTATACTATCTGATGTTTTTCAGACGTTCGCAAGAAGTGGCCCAGTGGAAAATAACCATAAGTTGAAATTGGACTAACACACTAACCACTATGCTACTGAGCCACTGCGTCAGGCATTAGCTAAATAAATTCTCCCGTAACTTGCCAAATGAGAGTTTCCAAAAATTGTAATGTGATTACAATTTCATTCCAAGCTTTTTTAATTATAAATTAATTTTAATAAATTATAGTAAGGGTATTCACTTAATCTCATAATTTTATGCAGCTCGGAAATATCATTGCGTAAATCGCATCGCGTAAATCGACTGTTTCGGTTGTCAAAACCAGCTGTTCAAACTATTTCCAAATGTATTTTTTTCGTTTTGCTGCAAATCCATAAGCATTTGCATTTTTAAGTATACTAAAATTTTTTTATTTTTCCTTGAATTCTTACCAATTTTAAGATCTTCCTAAAAAAAACTCTGGAAAGAAAATTTTTAAAACTGAATAATATGGTATGTAATATGGTCATTTCTAATTTCGATTTTTTTAAAACTTTAAAAACCAAATAATGCTTACATCCCAAACAATAACTTATACTTAGTTTAGTTTTCAGCTAAATAGTTAAGCAATAGTATTTTCAAACTAATCATTGCAATATTTGTTACTGTTTCGTCTGCATAATTTTACAAAAACCGCTCCAACGATTTTGATCAAAATACATATTAAGGATAAGTAGGTATTCCAAATATGATCCCGTACTTAGTTTTCCTGAACAAATTTGAGCACATCAATTTCTTAAATATTTCTCAATATCCCGATCTGTGTTCACATACCTTCGGTATATTTTTAAAATAATAATAACTTCGTTTTTGCAACTTCTAATTTTTTCAACCATATTGAATATGCCCCCTAAAATTATTCAACAACTTTAACTTTTTATGAATGAGAAAAATACGTTCGACCCAGTCGTGCACTTTATTCTTTGTATCTATATATCTACCGCTATCCCCTTCTCCTTTGTCAACCACAAGGTCCACAATCATTAATCAAGAGAAAACGATCACACCCAAACACCTTCTCCTCGAACACAGTAATAAAATTGCCTCTTCACCACACCACACACATTCCACCACCACACCTGCTACTACAGAAGCCCCTCCGCTGACTGTTAAACCCCCTTCTTCATCCAGCTCTCACAAAACTCATGTACATAATGCTAACTCAACTAAGCCAATTCCACTCAAACAACGCTCACTACTACCAAACATACCCACTCACAATAATTCCCCACAATCACCAATCTCCGCCATCATTCAATCTCTAATAAATAACAACAAATACTTCACACAATCACCAATCAATGATAAAGAATATGACATTCACAACATTGAACCCGATTCAGATGACTTCTAAATACACCACCAACACTGACTCTGCAGTCCGGAAATTGAGCAAACCGAGCTCGACAATGAGCTTGGGTTGTTCAACATCTGGGCTGCGGAGTCAACAAGTTAATTACCGAAACCCAATAAACCCAAAACCCTCACTACCCAATCAAAACATAAACAAAAAAAAGGACCCAAACCAAAAACAAAACCAAATCGATGTAACCCACACTTCTTTTGCGTCAGGTAAAACAAGATCGTGGAGCCATTGCAATCCAGATGTAACCCTCAATATTTTGCAATGGAATATAAATGGATTTACTAATAACCTGGATGAGCTTAGTATAATAAGTAAGCAACTCAACCCAAGCATTATATCTCTACAGGAAACACACTGTCCATTCAATTACACTCCACAATACCCAAGAGCCTTTGACGGCTATTTCCACAACCTACCAATTAATAACACGTATAAGCAAGGCGTAGCACTATTAATTAAAAAAAATACACCTCACAAAATCATACCTATAAATTCTAGCCTACAAGTGCTGGCTGTCGAGCTCCAACTTAGAACAAAGTTCACATACATAAACATATATCTCCCTCCAAAAAATAAAATCAATAAAAACGAATTGTTCGATATCATCAACCAAATCAATCCCCCTATTATATTTGGTGGCGACATTAATGCATGGAGTACTTTATGGGGCTCAACTAGTACCAACAAAAAAGGTTACATATTTGAAAACTTTCTTTTGAACGCCAACCTTGTCATCTTAAATGATGGATCGCCTACCCACCTGTCGACGCATAATACATTTACTCATATCGACATAACATGTTGCTCTCCTCAATTAGTACCTAAAATAACTTGGAAGACTTTGGAGGATCTTCATAATAGTGACCATTTCCCAGTACTTACGACAATAAATATCGGACGTATTACCAAACCGAAGACACCCATCCCTAAATTTAAAACAGACCTTGCCAATTGGAGATTATTTAATAATAAATCTACTGAGTACCTATCCGATAAAGCTGCATCCACATGCAATAACAAGGAAGCTGCGCTATTACAAAAAGCTATCAGAACTGCAGCAAATATCTCCATCCCCCAGACCGCACCAATAAAGCGCAAACAGGTAATTCCTTGGTGGAACCCCGAACTTTCATCGCTAAGGAAAGAAAAAATGACTGCTTTGAAGAAATTCCAAAATAATGCCTCCACTCAAAACTTAATATGTTAAAAAAAATCAAACGCGAAGTTTCGCAGATTGCTTAAAGATTCCAAGGCAAAAAGTTTCTATGAACTCACCTCAACCATAAACCCCAACTCCCCTCCCGCTGAAATATGGCACAACATTCGCCGCCTGACTGGGGATCCTACCACACTCACCATAAAAAGCATGAAATCCACTAATGGTATTATTACAAATCCACCAGAAATATCCGATTTCATAGCACAGTCCTGGTCTACTATTTCGGAAAATACTAACTTTTCGAACAAATTCATTTATGAAAAAAACAAAATACTAAACAGCCCACCTCCGAATGCAACTAACCCTACCGCTCGACGCATCGAACAACCAATCTCTGTATCTGAATTTGAAGCTTCACTAAATTCAGTGAAGGGCAAGACACCAAGTAGGGATAGAATATCCTACCCTATGCTGAAAAATCTTTCCCAAGAAACTAAGCAACGTATCATTAACCTGTACAACAATATTCTGAATAGCGCGATTATTCCTCAAACCTGGAAAACAGCTACAGTAATCCCTATCCCTAAACCAAACAAAGACAAAACTTCAATAGAAGGATACCGCCCAATATCTCTCATACCATGTCTGTCAAAAATCTTAGAAAAGATCATTGCGAAGCGCCTACTATGGTACGCGGAAACAAACAAGCTTATCAGCCCTAATCAGGTAGCATTTAAAACCAACAAAGGATGTGTCGATGACCTACTCCATATTGACTTTTTCACTTCGAGAGCACTTTCAGCTAAAAACCACGTCTCAATCCTTACACTTGACTTCGAAAAAGCTTTCGATAGGATAGGGCTCCATGTAGTCCTTCAAAAACTAATAAAATGGGGTGTAGGAAAAAAGATATATAGCTACGTTAAAGCCTTCCTTACTAACAGAAAATTTTGCATAAAAACTAATAACACGTACTCTATAAACTATCCATTGCATAACGGAATCCCACAGGGATCACCTCTTTCGGTGGTCTTATTTATTATTGCTTTCGATTACATAAATACAATTTTATCGAAGCACAAACTACTTGACCACTGCATTTATGCTGACGATATCTATATTTTATGTAAAACAAAAGATGTGAACAGAAGCAAGCTCGCGTTTGAACTCGCAATCGAAGACATATTAAATTGGTCAAAAAAATCTGGTGCCAAACTGTCAGTTCAAAAATGCCAACTACTTCACATTTGTCGAAAACAGAATTGCCCTCCACTTAACATTAATGTTAATAATGTATCAATTAAAAATGTCAACAATTTAAAAATTTTAGGATTAGTCTTTAATAATAAGTACTCTTGGAAACAACACTGTCTAGAACTTAAGAAATCCCTAGCTGCAAGAACTAACATTGTAAGTTATCTAGCGTGTAAGAAAAGCAACGTCCACGTCAACACACTCACAACGATCACCAAAATGTTAGTTTTAAGTAAAATCGACTATGGATTATCTATATATGGGCATTGTCCAGTATCTACATTAAAAATAATAAAACCCATATACCACCAAGCAGCGAGAAGAAGCATAAACGCTTTTCCTACCACCCCCATCAAAAATATTTTAGCAGAAGCAGGACTACCAAGCATCGAGGAACGAATAGATTCCGCCACTTTAAAAACATCAGTGAAACTTGTATTCTCAAAAAACTCGATAATTGATCCCGACGTAAAAAGAGCAAGATATCAACAAAATTGTAAGAGGATTCCATCAGCCATCGCTATTGCCCTAGATAAAGCAACTCTGCTAGAATTACCAGCCAAGAAAAAAAATACCGCTCCTCCACGCTACCCCCCATGGCTAATCGACCCTAAGTCCATTGTACTTACTCTAGCCAATTATAAAAAGACAAATACCAGCAATGCGACCTTCCGTCAACTCTTCGCCAGCATTGCATCAAAATTAAAATCAGATGGATGGAATTTAATCTTCACTGATGGCTCGAAAACTATAAACAACACATCATTTGCCGTTACTCTCGAAAATGGATCTACTGTCTGCATAGGCAATCTACCTGAGTTCGCCTCAATATTTACAGCAGAAGCCTTCGCCATCCTTCGAGCAACTAAGACAGCAATGAATCTCCGAGGTAAACACATCATATGTTCCGATAACATATCGGTCCTTAACGCCATAAAAAATCCAAACAACAACACAGAACTTATATCAAAAATCAGATATCAACTTATAAAATCACCAAGGAATGTCAAGCTGATGTGGACTCCTGGGCATGTCGGGATCCAAGGTAACGAAAACGCTGATGCTGCTGCTATCTCGGTCAAAAATGCTCCGGTATATAGTTTCAACGTCTACACTAAACTAGACTTGATAAAACTTATTCAAACATCCTCAAAAACCCGTATCAAAACCGATTGGAGCCTGTACCACCATCACTACAAGAAAGTAAACCCGGAGAAACTCAATCCCGTCTACCCTACAACCATTTCTAAACAAAAAATAACGAACTTCATACGACTACGACTTGGTCACACCTCAGCCTCTCACCAATACCTTCTTACCAAGAACAGCCCTCCAACTTGCGAAACCTGCAAAACCACCCTGAACATAACACATATTCTAGAAAATTGCTCCGTTTTTAAACCTATCATCAATAATCTTTTTAAAAATAAATCTATATATGAAATACTTAGTAACCCCAGTCCTACAAATATTGAAAAAATTTCTAACTTTCTTACGAAAACTAATATTATCATTTAATTAAACAAATAATAGAATAGAGCCAAAAGTCACTGCAGCTAGGCTCGTTAAAATAAGTACTAACAAGTAATTTTAATTACATGTTAATAATTTATAATAATAATAATAATTGGTAAATAGCAGACGAATTGTATCGAGTGGACACTGTTACTGAGATTACTCTCAGGGAATTTACTTTCAAAATGTTATCAAAGAACTCGCGAAATTAAAATCTCGAAATTATTACTCTCAAATGGACAGCCACCCGAGAGTAACTCTCGCGCATAAACTAACTATTAAATAGACTGACAGCTTTCCTACGTCTCTCCGATTTACCCCGCAGATTTTTTTCATTATAAGCCCCTCCCACCGCTCGCTATTTTACTATCGGTGAATACGTGTGAAGCAGCAAAAAAAAAATACTGACACTCAGCAGTGTTTCTACATTGTGGCATCTCTACCTTTTTGTAAGAATTTCAATTTTCGGTAAAATTTCCATGCGTAAAACATCAAAATTGTGGGAATATCAACCATCTGACAAGAAAACATTCAAACTACACTTCACCATTAATATTAAAGCACTAAAAGTACATAAAAAGGAGATTTGCCTTTAGTAACAATTTCTAGTACCAAAAATAATGATTATAATGTTAGCAAACTTCGATTTTTATACTGAAGATTAGTTTAATGTTATTTTCTTTCCAAAAAATACAAATTTTAATTTTAAAAGCATGTTTTTTTCATACAAATATAGAGGTAATTTGAGTTTAGTGAAAAGGGAAAAATAAACACTGAAAGATTTATTTAGTGTATTTCGTGAGTTGCTGTCAGCTGATGGATGCGTTCTGAGAGCTTAAATTCGTTGCTTTATTGCACCACGATAACATTTGTTTTCTATTCTACAAAATTTAAAATAGCGAATGTAATCAACATAAATAAATAAAGGAATGAAGTGTGAAAAATTCATTCGTTGAAATAAAATAAGATATTTTTGTTCCTACTATTAATGTGTCTGTTTTGGTTTGTTGTTTTTGGGGAAAAAATATGTTTGTGAAATACTCAATATTAAGAAACACACAAATGAAGTGTCAATGACAAACTCAAGTAATTCTTTTTGTTTATAAATCAACCACATCTTGACACGTTCACTCATGAAGCTTATTCAAACATGTCTTCTAGTTGTCTCTTTTTTATGCTAGCAAATATTTCGCCGGGAATGTCAATAGAAAAACGACAATGGATTGATTACGATTATTATGATTTGAAATATGATTTTTGAGTTATAATCTTTTCATGAAGATTTCATTTAATAGCAGAAAACAACAAAAAAAAAACAATTAAAATTTCTTAGAACATTTTAAATAAATCCATTTGAAAACAACTGCTTCAGCCAAGAACATGAATAGTGCTAGTTTTTAATAAAAAAAAACACAACTGAAAAATTTTTGGTAGGCATTTTATGAATGAAAATAATGTCCATATTTTTTTGAAAAGTAAAATAATGTTGCAAATTGATGACTGCACATTTATTATTGTTTCATCATAATTTTTTTTCTAGGAAACTGACGAATTTGTTTTACTTGCTGTTTTGTTTGTAAGTTTTCTTACACTTTTTTAAGTGACAGTACAGTTGTCAGTCTCGTTTAATACTGCTGTTAATAGTTTCACCAAATCGATCATTAAAAAAAATGGGAATGTGAAAGGAGAAATTGGTTGCGAAACTTTAACGAAATTCTATGGTGAACATGCGAACAATATTTTTTTATCGATATCATAAAAATTGTGTCTATCTATCCAAAATTCATTATAAAATAACTTAAAAAATATTCCTTTTCTTTATATCCTGTAATTTGAACATTAATTTCTATTCAATTGTAAGAAAATCGAACAACTATTTATATAAAAAGTAGCGAAAAATGTCAGCCTGGAACTCAGAAAAACTACATTTGGCGATTCAGTCTGTATTTTACCTACATGCCTAATAAAATAAAAAGCAACCAACCGCAGCTTTTTGTGATTGGTGGACTGGCATCGAGTACAGAAGCTTCGGTTCGTTATGAATCGGAATGGTTAAAGGGCGGAATGGTTAAAGGGCGGAAGTGTCTTTAGCTTCTGATGACTTCGGATGTAATGTCTTGCTATTGCGGATACCTTCGATGCGACACAATAAAGAGAAAAGTCGGACTGGTTATATTAGAGATTATTTTTTATAATTGCAGGTATTCCATTATATTTGGTGTTCGTACATTTATACTAACGCATTTCAAAAGCATTCAATTTAAAAGGAATAATGTAGTAAAAAAAATCATCCAACCTGCCTACCAAAATTAATTCCCAAACGCCAGCAATATTTTAAAGATATATAGGTACATATCAGTGGCGTCTCTAATGGGGAAAAAATCCCTAATCGAACACTGCGTAATAATAAAATAATACACCCAAAAATGATATGCACAAATCCACAACCTATAAAACATCCCTCACACAGCCTACACCATATTCATATTTCTCCTTCCTAATGTTTCCTTTCAAAATTCCTACAACGTTAAGGAACAAAAAAAAATTAAACTCGCACGAAATCTCGCTGTGTACATGTTTGATGATTTCATCAAATAAATTCATCCAGCACGTCCACGTCAACACACTCACAACGATCACCAAAATGTTAGTTTTAAGTAAAATCGACTATGGATTATCTATATATGGGCATTGTCCAGTATCTACATTAAAAATAATAAAACCCATATACCACCAAGCAGCGAGAAGAAGCATAAACGCTTTTCCTACCACCCCCATCAAAAATATTTTAGCAGAAGCAGGACTACCAAGCATCGAGGAACGAATAGATTCCGCCACTTTAAAAACATCAGTGAAACTTGTATTCTCAAAAAACTCGATAATTGATCCCGACGTAAAAAGAGCAAGATATCAACAAAATTGTAAGAGGATTCCATCAGCCATCGCTATTGCCCTAGATAAAGCAACTCTGCTAGAATTACCAGCCAAGAAAAAAAATACCGCTCCTCCACGCTACCCCCCATGGCTAATCGACCCTAAGTCCATTGTACTTACTCTAGCCAATTATAAAAAGACAAATACCAGCAATGCGACCTTCCGTCAACTCTTCGCCAGCATTGCATCAAAATTAAAATCAGATGGATGGAATTTAATCTTCACTGATGGCTCGAAAACTATAAACAACACATCATTTGCCGTTACTCTCGAAAATGGATCTACTGTCTGCATAGGCAATCTACCTGAGTTCGCCTCAATATTTACAGCAGAAGCCTTCGCCATCCTTCGAGCAACTAAGACAGCAATGAATCTCCGAGGTAAACACATCATATGTTCCGATAACATATCGGTCCTTAACGCCATAAAAAATCCAAACAACAACACAGAACTTATATCAAAAATCAGATATCAACTTATAAAATCACCAAGGAATGTCAAGCTGATGTGGACTCCTGGGCATGTCGGGATCCAAGGTAACGAAAACGCTGATGCTGCTGCTATCTCGGTCAAAAATGCTCCGGTATATAGTTTCAACGTCTACACTAAACTAGACTTGATAAAACTTATTCAAACATCCTCAAAAACCCGTATCAAAACCGATTGGAGCCTGTACCACCATCACTACAAGAAAGTAAACCCGGAGAAACTCAATCCCGTCTACCCTACAACCATTTCTAAACAAAAAATAACGAACTTCATACGACTACGACTTAGTCACACCTCAGCCTCTCACCAATACCTTCTTACCAAGAACAGCCCTCCAACTTGCGAAACCTGCAAAACCACCCTGAACATAACACATATTCTAGAAAATTGCTCCGTTTTTAAACCTATCATCAATAATCTTTTTAAAAATAAATCTATATATGAAATACTTAGTAACCCCAGTCCTACAAATATTGAAAAAATTTCTAACTTTCTTAAGAAAACTAATATTATCATTTAATTAAACAAATAATAGAATAGAGCCAAAAGTCACTGCAGCTAGGCTCGTTAAAATAAGTACTAACAAGTAATTTTAATTACATGTTAATAATTTATAATAATAATAATAATTGGTAAATAGCAGACGAATTGTATCGAGTGGACACTGTTACTGAGATTACTCTCAGGGAATTTACTTTCAAAATGTTATCAAAGAACTCGCGAAATTAAAATCTCGAAATTATTACTCTCAAATGGACAGCCACCCGAGAGTAACTCTCGCGCATAAACTAACTATTAAATAGACTGACAGCTTTCCTACGTCTCTCCGATTTACCCCGCAGATTTTTTTCATTATAAGCCCCTCCCACCGCTCGCTATTTTACTATCGGTGAATACGTGTGAAGCAGCAAAAAAAAAATACTGACACTCAGCAGTGTTTCTACATTGTGGCATCTCTACCTTTTTGTAAGAATTTCAATTTTCGGTAAAATTTCCATGCGTAAAACATCAAAATTGTGGGAATATCAACCATCTGACAAGAAAACATTCAAACTACACTTCACCATTAATATTAAAGCACTAAAAGTACATAAAAAGGAGATTTGCCTTTAGTAACAATTTCTAGTACCAAAAATAATGATTATAATGTTAGCAAACTTCGATTTTTATACTGAAGATTAGTTTAATGTTATTTTCTTTCCAAAAAATACAAATTTTAATTTTAAAAGCATGTTTTTTTCATACAAATATAGAGGTAATTTGAGTTTAGTGAAAAGGGAAAAATAAACACTGAAAGATTTATTTAGTGTATTTCGTGAGTTGCTGTCAGCTGATGGATGCGTTCTGAGAGCTTAAATTCGTTGCTTTATTGCACCACGATAACATTTGTTTTCTATTCTACAAAATTTAAAATAGCGAATGTAATCAACATAAATAAATAAAGGAATGAAGTGTGAAAAATTCATTCGTTGAAATAAAATAAGATATTTTTGTTCCTACTATTAATGTGTCTGTTTTGGTTTGTTGTTTTTGGGGAAAAAATATGTTTGTGAAATACTCAATATTAAGAAACACACAAATGAAGTGTCAATGACAAACTCAAGTAATTCTTTTTGTTTATAAATCAACCACATCTTGACACGTTCACTCATGAAGCTTATTCAAACATGTCTTCTAGTTGTCTCTTTTTTATGCTAGCAAATATTTCGCCGGGAATGTCAATAGAAAAACGACAATGGATTGATTACGATTATTATGATTTGAAATATGATTTTTGAGTTATAATCTTTTCATGAAGATTTCATTTAATAGCAGAAAACAACAAAAAAAAAACAATTAAAATTTCTTAGAACATTTTAAATAAATCCATTTGAAAACAACTGCTTCAGCCAAGAACATGAATAGTGCTAGTTTTTAATAAAAAAAAACACAACTGAAAAATTTTTGGTAGGCATTTTATGAATGAAAATAATGTCCATATTTTTTTGAAAAGTAAAATAATGTTGCAAATTGATGACTGCACATTTATTATTGTTTCATCATAATTTTTTTTCTAGGAAACTGACGAATTTGTTTTACTTGCTGTTTTGTTTGTAAGTTTTCTTACACTTTTTTAAGTGACAGTACAGTTGTCAGTCTCGTTTAATACTGCTGTTAATAGTTTCACCAAATCGATCATTAAAAAAAATGGGAATGTGAAAGGAGAAATTGGTTGCGAAACTTTAACGAAATTCTATGGTGAACATGCGAACAATATTTTTTTATCGATATCATAAAAATTGTGTCTATCTATCCAAAATTCATTATAAAATAACTTAAAAAATATTCCTTTTCTTTATATCCTGTAATTTGAACATTAATTTCTATTCAATTGTAAGAAAATCGAACAACTATTTATATAAAAAGTAGCGAAAAATGTCAGCCTGGAACTCAGAAAAACTACATTTGGCGATTCAGTCTGTATTTTACCTACATGCCTAATAAAATAAAAAGCAACCAACCGCAGCTTTTTGTGATTGGTGGACTGGCATCGAGTACAGAAGCTTCGGTTCGTTATGAATCGGAATGGTTAAAGGGCGGAAGTGTCTTTAGCTTCTGATGACTTCGGATGTAATGTCTTGCTATTGCGGATACCTTCGATGCGACACAATAAAGAGAAAAGTCGGACTGGTTATATTAGAGATTATTTTTTATAATTGCAGGTATTCCATTATATTTGGTGTTCGTACATTTATACTAACGCATTTCAAAAGCATTCAATTTAAAAGGAATAATGTAGTAAAAAAAATCATCCAACCTGCCTACCAAAATTAATTCCCAAACGCCAGCAATATTTTAAAGATATATAGGTACATATCAGTGGCGTCTCTAATGGGGAAAAAATCCCTAATCGAACACTGCGTAATAATAAAATAATACACCCAAAAATGATATGCACAAATCCACAACCTATAAAACATCCCTCACACAGCCTACACCATATTCATATTTCTCCTTCCTAATGTTTCCTTTCAAAATTCCTACAACGTTAAGGAACAAAAAAAAATTAAACTCGCACGAAATCTCGCTGTGTACATGTTTGATGATTTCATCAAATAAATTCATCCAACTCCAAACTATATACACTACAAGATTTTCCCAGTATTCATGCCCATCGTCATCGTCACCTGCACGCCGTACATAACATCGCTTTACTTTAGGCGTTTTTCTTTTTTAGTTCAGAGCACAACCTGAACTGTTATACAAAAAGTTCGTGTTACATTTTTAGCTCAGATATAAGAATAAGTCCGTGCACAGAAAACAGTCGCACGAGTTCACTACAAGTTCATCAGTAAAGCGATTTTATGTTGGCGTGCAGGTGACAAATGACGATGATGGACATGAATCCTGGATAAATCTTGTAGTGTATATAGTTTGGAGTTGGATGAATTTATTTGATGAAATCAACAAAACATGTGCACAGCAAGTTTTTTTTTTGTTCCTTAACGTTGAAAAAATTTTGAAAGGAAAATTGGGAAGGAGGAATATGAATATGGTGCAGGCTGTGTGAGGGATGTTTTATGGGTTGTGGAATTGTGCATATCATATTTGTGTGTGTTATTATTATTACAGTGTTCGATTAGGGATTTTTTTTCCGTTACATCAGGGTGTGCAATGCACACCTTGCAAACCCTGACGAGACGCAACTGGTTGTTAGTTACATTAAGAAAATAAAAAAATATATAAAATTAGTTCATACTGTTAAATTATAGTTACATTCACTATAGTAGTCGTATGTTCTGAAAAATATTATTATGTTTCTAATTTCTTTCTAACGTTTAATAAAACGTAGTACAAGACGTACAAAGGAATAAAGGCAAGTTTCCAGAACAATAGTAAACCGGTTATGGGCCCAGGCACAATGACCTCATTGACGATTTCTCACGGTACACAATTATTTACCTATTAAAGCAAAAATCAGAAGTTGAAAGTAAAACTAAGGAGTATATAGAGTTGGTAAGGAATGTTTTTGGTAGAAAGCCGAAAGTAATACGATCGGATCAAGGAGGAGAGTATACTGGGGAAAAGATTACCACATTTTTGCGTTCAAACGGAATTCAGATTCAATATTCGACTCCATATACATTACGGAAGCTATGGCAAGCGTTCAAAAGGAAGACTGGATTGAGGCCATGAACAATGAGATGAATTCGTTAATTCGGATGAAATACCGAACATGGGATTTATGTAAACTACCAAGCGATCGGAAAGCAATCAGATGTAAATGGGTTTTCAAATTGAAAACAAATGCTGATGGAAATTTACATTGCTTTAAGGCACGTCTGGTTGCTCAAGGATTTTCTCAAAAAATACGGAACAGACTATGACCAAGTATTTGCTCCAGTTGTTAAGCAAACAACCGTAAGAATTTTGCTAACAAAAGCAGGTAAAGAAGGTCTTAGGGTAGATGCTAAAACAGCTTTTCTTAATGGAGAATTGATGAAGACAATTTACATGCAACAGCCTTCGGGGTACCAACAAGAAAATAAGATGGATCATGTATGTCTTCTCAAGAAAAGTCTGTACGGTCGTAAACAAGCAGCTAAAGCATGGAATGAAGCAATTCATTCGGTTTTGATCAAATCAGGATTTGAACAAGGAAATGCTGATCCATGCTTATATACATTAAAGGATAAGAATGAATGGATTTTATGTCGACGATGTACTAATAGCAGCTAAAAGACAAGCAGCAATTGAAACTGTGAAACATATATTGTCTTCGTATTTTGAAATGCAAGATCTTGGAGCAGTTCGTCATTATAAAGGAGTAAAGATAGAAAAGAGTGAAAACGGATTTTATCAACTTAGTCAAGAGGCATATATCAAACAAGTCACTACAAAATTTGGTTTAAACAATGCAAAAACTTCAAATGTCAAGGTTTGGGCAGTCTTCTCGATAATACCAAGTATCAAAGTCTAATTGGATGCTTGCTGTACATTTCTGTAAATACTCCTCCAGACATTTCAGCAGCAGTTTCCATTTTGGCACAAAAGGTCAGTAAACCAGCTCAACAAGATTGGACTGAGCTGAAAAGAGTTGTTCGATATTTAAATGGAACGTCAAATCTACAACCGAATGCTGAGAGTATCGTCATTGGCTATGCGGACGCTAATTGGGCTGAAAACAAAAAAGATCGAAAACCAAACAGCGGATATACATGCCGGAAACAGACATGTGTATCTTTATCGACAACTAAAGCTGAATTTATCGCATTGTCTTGTGCTTGTCAGGAAGCTATTTGGATTGATAGAATATTAATTGATATCAAACAGTCAATATAAGGTGCAATAACAATTTTTGAAGATAATCAAAGCTGTCTCAAGCTTATTGAAGAAGAAAAATTATTAAACCGAACCAAACATATTGACACCAGATACGACTTCGTGAAGGATTTTCTAACAAAAGGGAAAGTTCATTGCCGATTCTGTCCAACTGAAATAATGATAGCAGATTTTTGTAAGCAAATCATTGCAAGCATTAAGAATAAAAAAACTTCGTGCGGTCGTTAATGAATGAGGAGGAGTATTAAATTATAGTTACATTCAATATGGACCTACTTCTACTTGTTTTTATATATAGAATTTAGTAGTCGTATGTACTGAAAAATATTATTATGTTTCTAATTTCTTTCTAACGTTTAATAACACTTTTGAGATCCTTAGTACAAGACGTACAAAGGAATAAAGGAAGGTTTCCAGAACATTATTAAACGCATACATACCAGTTCAGTTGGTCCATATAAAGTCAATTTAGTTACACCAGCATCTTGAGCTGTTAATGCCAACCCAGGTAGCCCCCCCAATTTACTCCAGCATTTCCCAGTAAAAAATATATGTTCCAATCTAGACAATTTTGTTTTGTGTTCATGTGCTAACCGTTGAGTTCCTTCTCCGCAATTGAATAGGTATCTAAAGAAAAACAATTATATTAGGCGAAAGAAAAAAAGTTTACTGCCTTAGAAAATAATTATTACTTTGAATGATATTATTTTATAGAGGGTAGCACAACTGCTATGTGCACTCAAAGTAAAAAATAGAGGTAAGAAATATAAGTAAAAAAACAAAAAGGGGAAAGCTAAGTAGCTTCACAGGTTATAATTTCTATTATCGTCAAAGAACTGTCGTTTTGAAAGGAAAGAAAAACCCATTATAGAATCTCTCCTTAGTAAACTGAGATCGTCACCAAGGCTGAAAAAGATTATTAGCTCTGAACTAAAATGTATTAAACCTCCTTGAAGTAAAGTCGGAAACACGAAAGATAAACGATTAGCCCGATGAAGTTATTATTTATTAGAATTAGAAACCCCCTGCAGGCTCGAGGTTGGAATAGAGGAAAACTTATTCTTAACCCAAACGCAGAGCGTTACGCGACCAGTGGCGCTACAGTCAGGGGTGGGCCTGGGCCTCAACTAATACGGTTCTCCAGTTGTGCCTCCAGTTGTGCACTCCAAGTTGGTTGAGGTCCTGTTTCAAATGTGCGCGGCTTTCCCTTAAGACGTTCCAAGCTTTTGCACGTATTCACTATTTAAACAAAATTAGAAGCTTTAAAGAAAGGATTTTTTCAGTCCAAACGATTATCCATTCCTGATCAGCAATCATAGCCATAGGTCGGTAGAGAAAAGCTGAAACACCACGAGCGAGCATGAAATGAAATTGTACAACATGGCCTTTTACTGCGGAGTCTCTGTCTCTCTGGCATACATATCTATTAAGCAAGTCGGTCCCTTATGGATTATGTACCAAAACAAAGCCCGAGGTTTGAATAAGACAGTTATTGTGTTTTAGTCGGATTATTTTCAGACAATTCCTACAGAGTTAAGTTGACCTCGTACTGTATGTGACCAAATTTTTAAATCAAAACGCATGGCTTAGGAATACCTACAGATCTATATCACCAAGGAACTCTACATTTTCGTGTTCAATATATGACGTTGAAGTTACCTTGACTGATCAGTAAACAGATAGACCGCTGCTGGCGACCCTTCAGCTCCACATCCTAGGATCTGTAAAGTAACTGTTCCCGGTGGATATTTACGTTTCTGTTTAGCCTCACTCATTTCTTTAATTATGACTGCGCTGTGTACTTTTTTGTCAGTGTATGATCTATATTTGAAAGAGCTACAACATGCTTTCAATAATTTCGAAATTCTAAACGACATTAATTCAATATTTGCTACAAATACAAAAAAGTCACACCATAGCACGCAAACACTGTCTGTCAAAACTAAAAAACAAAATAAACTGTCACTGTCACTGTCAGCTTAGATCAGAGATGATGAGAAAATTAACAGAGATACATAACTTCCCAGTGGAAAACCCTACAAGCTGTTTTTCCGAAATATTTTTAAATTCATCAACGCACACATGTTCATTTCTGTTATTGGGCATGGAGGCGTACATGCTATTATAAATAATCCAAGCCAGAGATGAATGAATATTTTTGATCCAAGCATTCGATATTCCGTCATTATTTTAAGGAGATGTATTATGTATATCTCACGCATGTGTGCTGACTTCATGAACTTTTCGGCAAACAGCTTGTAGGCAGCTGCCTTTCCACTGGGAAGTTATATATTTCTAAAATTCCATTATAATAATTATTCATTAATCTTTGCCTACCAGGGTTTTCTGTTATCTGTTCATCAGAGATGAATGAATAAAAGAGATGAATATCTTTCGTACGTCTATCCCCCCAAATCACATTTGCTTACATTGTTGGTTTTGTAATTGTAACCCCCGTCTGTGAATACGTGTGAGCTACAAAAAAGCATTTTGCTAATGGCCGGCCAATATTCCTTTTGCTTTTATGGGCATCGCGCTATTCAATTGTTTTGTATTTCGTGTTAAACTTGTTTAGTTTTTGTTAAGGCTTCGATTAAAATATAAAAAAATATTGAAATACACATTTCGGAGTAGCGAATATACTAGAAAAGAAATGAGCATATACGCGTGACTTCATGAATTTTACGAGAAAACAGCTTGTTTGGTTTTTGTCGAGGCTTCGATTAAAATAAAAAAAATAGTGAAATACACATTTCGGAATAGCGAATTTTTGCATTAAAGTCCAATTCATGAACTCACATATGCTAGAAAAGAAAAGTGCATAGGCGTTTTTCTTTTTTAGTTCAGAGCGCAACCTGAACTGTTATACAAAAAGTTCGTGTTTCTTTTTTAGCTCAGATACATCAGAGCTCAGATTTGTGTTTCTTTTTTCGATCTGAGCATAATCAGAGCGCGCTCGATGAGCTCAGAATAAATTGACTGAGCATGCTGAGTAAAAAGCTGAATACACACTCACAGTCACATTTGACAGAAAAAAAAAAACAGGAAAACAAAATAAATGCAATGGTGGACGAACTTTGTTGTTCTGGAACTAAAGGATAGCCAATTTAATAAATAAAAATTAATAAATATTCAATTTTTACATACATTTATTAAAAATGTCAGCTACGTGCTCAAGTGTGTTTCATAAATACATCAGAACAATCTGAGCACGCTCGGCTCAGAGCGCGCTCATAATGCTCGAGCTCGGTTCAGAGCTCAGCTCTGAACTAAAAAAGAAAAACGCCTCATATGTGCGTGACTTCATGAATTTTACGGGAAAACAGCTTGTAGGCAGCCGCCTTTCCACTGGAAAGTTATATTACTCTGTATTCTATTATCTTTGGTATAAGCGTTTTTCTTTTTTAGTTCAGAGCACAACCTGAACTGTTATACAAAGAGTTCGTCTTTTTTTTAACTCAGATACATCAGAGCTCAGACTTGTGTTTCTTTTTTCGATCTGAGCATAATCAGAGCGCGCTCGATGAGCTCAGAATAAATTGACTGAGCAGGCTGAGTAAAAAGCTGAACAGAAAAAAAACAGGATAAACAAAATAATTGAAATGGTGGACGACATTTGTTGTTCTGGAACTGAATGTTAACCAATTTAATAAATAAAAATTAATAAATTTTCAAATTATACATAAGTTTATTAAAAATGTCAGATACGTGCTCAAGTGTGTTTCATAAATACATCAGAACGATCTGAGTACGTTCGGTTCAGAGCGCGCTCATAATGCTCGAGCTCGGTTAAGAGCTCAGCTCTGAACTAAAAAAGAAAAACGCCTAATTACATCAGAACGATCTGAGTACGCTCGGTTCAGAGAGCGCTCATAATGCTCGAGCTCGGTTCAGAGCTCAGCTCTGAACTAAAAAAGAAAAACGCCTAATGAGTTCGGTTTGGTTTTAACTAATGTTCACAAATAGAGAACAGAATTCAAATATAAAGTCAACTCTCTTTTTTCTTGTAGCTGTAATTTTTGTGCAAGAATTAAAAAAGGGTTCTCCAAAACAGATAAAAAATCATATATAACTGAATAATAATGCTAAGAACAACCTTAACAAGGATACAAGACCAATGATTAATTTTTTGTTTACAAGAAAATCTAAAGAAATAATTATTAGCTGAACCGAAAAGGGTATTCGTTATTTCCACCAGAGATGAAAGAATAAAAGAGATGGATATCTTTCATACGTCTATCCCCCCAAAACCCATTTCTTTACATTGTTGTTTTTGTAATCTCAACCCCCGTCTGTGAATACGTGTGAGCTACAAAAAGCAAGTTGCTAATGGCCGGCCAATATTCCTTTTGCTTTTATGGGCATCGCGTTGTTCAATTGTTTTGTGTTTGGTGTTAAACTTGTTTGCTTTTTGTTAACGCTTCGATTAAAATAAAAAAAATAGTGAAATATGCATTCCGGAATATCGAATTCTTGCATTAAAGTCCAATTCATGAACTCACATATCTTAGAAAAGAAATGAGCATTTTTGCGTGACTTCATGAATTTTTCGGGAAAACAGCTTGTAGGCAGCCGCCCTTCCACTGGAAAAATATATATCTCTGTATTTCATTATCTTTGATTTCCACTGTGGAGAGGTTGGAAATATTGGAAACTAGTTCCGCCCGCATATGTGGAAAGACGGCTGGCTACAAGCTGTTTTCCCGAAAAGTTCATGAATCTCTCACATAAAGCTCATTTCTTTTCCAGGTTATGTGAGTTCATGAATTGGACTTTTTATTTCAATCGAAGTCTTAACAAAAACCCAACAAGTTCATTACCAAACACAAAATTGAACAGCGCGATGCCCATAAAATCAAAAGAAATGTTGGCCGGCCATTAATAATATGTTTTTTGTAGCTTACCTAAACATATTCACATACGGGAGTTTCCACACTAAATTAATTGATTTGCATTAAAAAACATAATATTGCCCTTTAAAACATGTGTGTGATAAACATTAGTGGTTCTGTGCTACTCCAACTATCAACGACACATTTTATGACCTAAAGTCGAACAATTCAAAATTCTAAAGATATCAAACGCGCGTGAGAGTAGAGAGTAGGTCTACTCAGGCTTCGCGTTGAACTTTACGATATTTACGATCTAAAGTCGATCCAACGCCTGAAGTTGTATTTTTTGTGGAAGCATATCAACGCTTTGTTTCTATATAATGTGTCATTGTGAATTCGGCATAATATTGAAGCAAAGGGGATGTTCAAGTATCTAGAGTAAGTCTGACAGCTAGATGTATCTCGGTTTTGATTGGCTGAAATCGGTAATATGAGCAGCTATTTCAGTTGATGTTTATGGAGGGGTAGCCGAGGAATCTAGTCAAGAAATTCGTGACTAAGTACTAAGTTGACAATTCCCATATGTGGCTGACGTAGAAAAAGTGACGTTAACAACCAATATAGTTTTTGCGTTCAGGCTACATCTTATCCCGACCAACAAGAATCTTGAATGTGCCCAAAGCTACGGACAGTCAGTAACGCTGACTTTTGGCGAACTGCCAAAAGGACAAGGGTACACTTTACTTTGTTGTATCGCTTCCAATACGGTTAGGGTATACAAAGTAGTATATATGAATTAGTTCTGATGCCATACATCTTTGTATGTATTTTATAAAAGGCCTGTTTTTTTAGCTTCGTTCCCAGCTAAGCAAAGTAAAGTAGGATTGTGTGTTCAGTCGAAAATAAAAACGTCACTTACTCTTGTTTGTGTTGATATTCGCGCGGTTCGAATATTTGTAGCCTCCGACACTTTTCTAAGAGTTTTGCATTCACTGGTTAATCTTTATATTAAAACATTCAAAATTTGCGCCGAGATTGATTTCTAAACATTTGTACATATACAACTAACAAAAATAGATCACCCCGATGTAATGCATATCTTTGCAGTTGAAAAATTTCACGAAAACGTAAACAAACTCCACTAGTGTTGTCAAACACAAACGTCCTTGTATTGGCAAACCTGAGGCAAATCTGAGAAAAAATCCAGATCCAAAAGTGCTCTGAAATCTGAAAGAGATTGCCTATTTTTGTACCAAACGAAGATAATTATTTATTACTTTATTTATTTATTTATTAATATACTTATTTATTTGTCTTTGTTTATTTATTTATTAAATGCCTAATTCTTAACTTCTTAATACAAATCCATTTAAGTATATAACGTACATTTCATATTATTTTTCGTTCTTATCTACTTTGTTTTTCTTTTCTCTTTTATATTGAAGGTTTATTTTTTTCGTATTTTCCTTCAAGATTATTCTTTTTCTTTGTTACCCATCTATCTTACATAAAAATAATATCTTAGTAGAAAGATAAAACCCAAATTATCAAATCTCTGTAAAATGTGCAATCAATAGTCCTGTAAGATTCTTTTAATACGAAATAAAAAGTATCCTAAAACGTGGCTAAAAATTACTTATGCTGCTATTCCTTGTTGCAAAAGAATTTCATAAAATTGTAGCGTGGAACCTAAAATGTAAACAACAATTATTATTCACTCCCTTAAATCCGCGTTAAAGTTTACACCCGGGTTTAACGGCCATATTATTCACTCCGGGTGTAACTCAGGTTTAAGTTAACTTTACACCCGATCATTAACCCGCAATTTTTAAACCCGATAATTTAAACCTATGTCCATATTATTCACTGAAAAACACGCATTAAACCCGCTGGATTAAAAATGGATTTAAATGCGGATTTAAACACTCTAAACCGTTTTTAATCCGTTTTAAACATACGTAATGTCAAATTTCACAAATAATGACTTTTTTTTTTATTTGTCACTTGGAAATTGATTTCTTTTATTTTGGCCCCAGTTATAGTTTAAGGTGCATTAATTATTGCCGAAATTTCTATCGAATCATCGAATGTAGCCTCCAAAATGACTCTTTTCAGCACGAAATATTTTCGAGAATATACCACATCGTAATCGTGGACTTGTGCAATCGATATATTCGACGGCAAGGACGACCTTAATTTACCATCACCTGCTGTTTCATCAGACCTTCGACAAATTCGTCTTCTGAAGACGGAGACATCAACATTAATTTCTTCCTTTTCACGAATGAAGTCCTTTTTTAGTTTCTTGACAAATTTTATTCTATTCCCCTTTTCTACTTTTCTTATTTCTTGCGAGCGAAGAAATGTCAATATTATGAAATCGAGTTTTAACCCGAGTTAAAGTACTTAAACCGGTCTCCGGATTGCGTTTAAATCCAATCGGGTAAAACGCTGTCAAGTTTAAAAAACTGGGTTTATGTTCGAGTTTAACGAGTGAATATTATAGACTTGGGTTTAGTTTTTTGGGTTAAAGATAGCTTTTTTTTTGTACCAAACGAACATAAAAAATGCTCTGAGAGTAAAAAAAGTGTTCTGAGAGCGCCCAATCGAATACCACATAAAAAAGAAAAACGCCAAGGTAGGTATTATAGTTGAAATTTCTATAACGTTTATACTCTACCTAAACTCGATTTCTGAATGCACCCATCGAATAGGAGTTTTGTTTTGACACTGACGTTTATTATTTCGATCAATAAACTCAGTCTTTTTTGAGTACCTCTACATACTAAAGAATAACAAATTTTCGGTAGTAATGGCGGCCTTGTATGTCAACTATAAGTGTAATTAAATAAATAGAGACTTGTTCAAAACAAATTATTGCATATTACTGTTTACATATTATAAAAAAATGTAACAGTCAGTGTAATAAGATGTTAAGTGAATTCAGAAAACTACATAATGCAAACAATCTGAAAGTACAATGTTTTTGAATATTTCCGAATGCTTTATTAATTCATAGGTATATAAAGGCTGTATCTAGTTTAAGTTAAAAAAAAATTAAAATATGTTTTCACATCAACCTAATACTGACGCTGAGGAATATGATATCTTTAAAACTGAAAACATTGCTCGATGGAGAGGATTACTTAGCCCTGCATTGAAAAAAGTATGCCTTCAGTAATCCATGCAAAAAAAAAAAGTGATTCTTAAATTTGTTTTTCACATCATTAAAAAAATAGGTTTTAGAACAAGTGCATCCGCGCTTACCGGCCCAAGAGGATGCATTGTTATTTGTGGAAACACTTTGCCTTCGTATTTTGAAAATGCTTTGTGGAAAACCATCGCCTCATACTATTCAGGTTCGTTTGTTTTTACTACATAACTATTGTTTCGTTTTTATTAGAAGATTTATAAAATTTAAATAGGCTATAGTACTATATACTAGGTGCAGTTACTAAAAAAAAAGATAGGATTATCTTGGTCAAAGCATATCTGATTACAGATTCGCACTCTTTAATTGTGGCTGGTTGATGTTCGTGTCCTACTATAAAGTAAAATGATCATTATCAAAGTGTGTAGTCTGTTTTGTGAGGGTGGCTGACCTGCAATGATTTTTCTATTGCAAATCGCAGGTGAATTTATTTTCTTATGGAGTAATGTTTTGAAAATTAGATTGAAAGAGTACCACATAAGTTGACTCATGGTCACGTAAAAGCTGTGCCGTCTTCTGTTTAAACAATTTGCAATTAACATGTTTTGAGATCTTCAAACGATAATGGGCTTTTGAATGTTATTATAATGATCCGAGTTTGGAGTACGAGATGTACCATTATATAAATATACATCCAGTATTAGGCCTTTTTTATTATGCTCACATGGTCTGTATGTGTTCCGATTTTTAAGCAAGGTTATTTCAAAATATATTACAAAAAAATAAATAAGCAAATAATAATAATAGTTTAAAATTCCCTTTATATATTTATTAGGTGGTTACAACTGCTTCTATACGACTATATATGTAGTTTAAATAACATTTCATACTTTCTTCTCAGAAAGTTCATTAAATATTTTATCCTTAAACTATAAAATTCATTCAATGGTGAAAAAATAAATCATTTTGAAGCGTGTGAAATAAGCAATACTGTGTAAATGATGCAGTGTTCAGAACGCAACCAAAAGTAATTTTGGATTCTTAAATTTATTTCTGATATTTTTCTCTATTTAAAACAAGTCGATTGATAAACTTAATTACTAAGCACAGCACATCTGACAATAGAAAATGTCCTAAAAGTCTGGCAATGGTCTGACAATGATACAAGTGTGTTTTCAGATGTTTGGCAGACAATTTCATTGTCATATGCCAGACGGACAATTTCATTGTTAGATCTCAGTCGGACAATCATGTGCCTGGGATAAAATTTAAGAACTCGCAATGGCAAAATATATAAAACTACTCTTTGTTACCTACAAAATATTTAGTGTGAAGTTTAAAAATGATTATTTGTAAGGCCCAAGGATTTTTCTGCAAATATTGGAAGACAAAATTGTTGGTTCACACGGTTTTAAGACATTTGGAACAAATTTTTACTGACGATTCCAAGAATATTGTCTGCATTAAGCTATGCTTAATAATCATTTTCTACCCAATTCAGCTGACACGCGCCACGGCTACCACGGCTATGTTTTCTTTATTTCGCATCAATCTCTCTCTGGTTAATGGCTTATGGTCCAAAAGAGTGTACTCACGCCTAAACTTTTCCACTGTGCAACAAATAGTCTGCATACTGAAGCCATGATGACGTCCTACCCTTACAACTAAATTTACGTTGCGCATTTGCAACTGAGCCTTTCGATAATATTTGTTTTTATAATTTTCGCATTATTGGCAGACGTGAAACGATTGATGCCATTTGTAACTTTAACAGCTGCTGCAACATAACAAATGAAAAAAGTATCATTGCTATTTGGTCACCCTTTAGATAATAACAGCCAGGGTTTTGCTAGTATGATTGTATATAAAAACTAACCTATTAAACACTAATATACATATTACATAAAACCTACAATCATTGACTTATTACAATTGCCGGTGTCCAACTACATGCATATAAAGGGTGATTTTTTAGCTGGTTTGGTTTTGGCAACACCGGTTTTGACAGCTGACGTGTGTTTAGTACCTTGTGTCACTGTCAAACAGCTTCAGTTTGGTTTGCAATTTAACCATGGATCGTCTTACAAATGAACAACGCTTGCAAATTATTTAATTTTACTATCAAAATTCGTGCTCGGTTCGAAATGTTCATCGCGCGTTGCTTCCATTTTATGATCGGCATTCTCGACCTTCTGAGCAGTCTATTCGGAAGATTGTGACCAAATTTCGCACCAAATTTACTTTGTTGGACATTAAACCACCAACACGTTTACGTACTGTGTGTAGTGAAGAAAATATTGCGGCCGTATCAGCTAGTGTGACAGAAGACCGCGAAATGTCGATTCGGCGCCGTTCCCAGCAGTTAGGCCTTTGTTACAGCACTACGTGGAAAATTTTGCGGAAGGATTTGGGCGTAAAGCCTTTTAAGATACAGCTGGTGCAAGAACTAAAGCCAGCCGACCGAAACAATGGCGCAATTGCGAGGCGAGTTTGGTGAACAGTTAATTTCACGTTTCGGGCCGGTCAATTGGCCGCCTAGATCGTGCGATTTGACACCATTAGATTATTTTTTGTGGGGGTATGCCAAGGCTAATGTGTATAGGGACAAGCCCGCTTCGATTGACGCACTGGAAGCCAACATCCATGCATTCATTCGTGAGATACCGGCCGATATGTGTGAAAGAGTATGCCAAAATTGGACTCAGCGGATGGGCTACCTGAGACGCAGCCGCGGTCAACATTTGCATGAAATTATCTTTAAACATTAAATTGCAAGGTTCAAACTATTGATTCAAATAAATATTTCATTCATTTATTCCAATTTTTTGTGTTTTTTTTTTTAAAAAAGTTCTAAACCTCTTAAAAAATCACCCTTTACAACAATGCGCGTACAGCGAATAAGTGAAGACATGCATGCTGCAACTTACATTTCTATTAACAAAAAAGCGACATTTTAATAAGATATTTAATATAAGTTCAAACCTCATGTAATAATTGGTGACATCTATTGTGATTAACAAATCTTTGCCAAAAAAAAAATTAAATGTAACCTCGGTCTTAAAGAATTTGTTTCCACCTTCAAACCAAAGATAATGGAATACAGAGATATATATCATTCGAGTGGAAAGGCGGCTGCCTACAAGCTGTTTTCTCGAAAAATTCATGAAGTGAGGCACATATGATCATTTCTTTTCTAGTATATGTGAGTTCATGAATTGGGCTTTAAAAAAAAACTATTTTTTTTATTTTAATCGAAGCCTTAACAAAAACTAACAAAGTTCAACACCAAACACAAAACAATTGAACAGCGCGATGCCTATAAAAGCAAAAAGAATTTTGGCCGGCCATTAGCAACATGCTTTTTTCAGCTCACACGTATTCACAAACGGGGGTTGATATCCATCTCTTTTATTCATTCATCTCTGCTTCAAACTCTGTCCATTTTTTGAACGCCCTATCTTAAAAATAATTCCAGCTTCCACTTCCGTTAAGTGGAATGAAATTGGAAACAAATTTGAAATCTGTTTGTTGTATAAATACAAAATGTTTTGTTTATTTTTGTATATTTATGTTTAATTTTTGATTTATTGTCGCACTTTACCAAAAAAAAATATTTTAGCAAAACATTTGTGATGCGAGTTCAACTCATTCTTATCTACACTTATCTTTTCAAATTCGCGCGAATTTTTTACTTTTATTTTTTCAAATTCTCTGAAGCTAAAAGCCTATTTATTTTCTCAAAAAACATATTGTTTTAACTTTAGAGAATAAAAAAACAAATTCCGCAAAGATATTCATCCATTCATATGTGTAAGTATTCACACATGAATGGAATGGTATATCATAAGTGAATATAACCTGCGTTTGTAGCTCCTACTCTTATTTCACAAAATAGTTCCCAAAACAATAACACAAAATGTCTTGTAATATAGTAACACCTACAATCCAAACGATATAGTGAGAAGGTGAGTTTCCGGTGACACCATTAATGGCGTCTGTTGTTCTCTTTGAGGTATGATAGGGCTGTTATCTGCTAGGTGTCGCTGTTTCATTAGTTGATAGTTATGTCGTTTTCCATTGGGCAAAAAGAAGCGTCCGGAATCGAAAAAAGAACTTCTGAAACCGTTCCATTGGTACAAAAAATACTCTTCTGGTGAGAGAATTTCGCTTCTCGATTTGAAGTCAGAATCCACTCAAGAAGCACTCACACAAGTGTAATTTTATGTATTTTATACAAGCCAACTGTCAGCAGCCGTAGATAATTTTTTCGCATTTCACCAATTGTGGATTCTTTCAGAAGCTGTTTTGTTGTTCCATTGGATTTTAGAATGAGTGGATCCCCGAGTGAAACCAATGGAAAACGACATTAGTTCATCTATCTACTCCATCATTGTATATAAACATTTCTCTATATACAATGACTCTATATACCCTATCAACTTTCGTTCCAACTTTACGAACACTGGTGTCGCAACATTGGTAACGCAACATTGGTGTCGCGAGTTCAATGATTTTATCCCATATCAAAAATGCCCAAAGCGCCTAAAGAAGTTATCACTTCCAGAAAAAATTTACAAGTCTGGAAGTTGTGTATAGCAAAAAAAAAAATGCAAACTGTTGAGATGCTATTAGGCCTTTTGTATTATGCTCACATGATCTGTATAGATCATTGATTTCCATGGTATACAACAAAAGTTGGATTTTGTACTGTTGTTGTAAACCGTGAAAATCAATGATCTATACAGATCATGTGAGCAGTACAAAATCCAACTTTTGTTGTATACCATGGAAATCAATGATCTATACAGATCATGTGAGCATAATAAAAAAGGCCTATTATCATCATCATCATTGTATAAATACGTGAACGTGAAAGTTTCCATACACTTTTTTAGTATTTATTATGAAATGAGGAGAATGAAGCTTAAATCATTTGAAAGGTACTGTGCCATAGATGTGCATTAAGACTGGTAAAATTTGAAGCGCACGAATATCAACACAAAAAAGAGCAAGTGACGTTTTTATGTTCGATTAAACACATGAAATCTGAAATCTGAAATCCGAGACCAAATCTGAAGAAGCCCAATCGAAAACCAAAAGATTAGAACCTATTTTTGAATGAATGCAAATTACCTAACCCTAAAAGTAAGAACAAAATGTATAATTTTGATTCAAGCGCATATATCTGCCAGAGTGCGAGGAGTTAAACCAAATACTTTCGTTTGAATGATTTGACTACGGAAACAAACATTTTGTCGCCATACATTTTTCACTCTAAATTTTCACAGTGACGTATAAAATTGTAAATCATGAGTAAAACTTATTTTCAGAGGGGCGTATTTTTCCAATATCTAGATGTCGTCTTTTCGTTTGTAAAAAAAAACAACATAAATATCAAAAATGTTGGTACGTTTTTTAGTATAACATACAGTAATGTCTCGCTAATCTGAATCAATTATTGCAAGGGGGTATTCGGATTATCAAATTATTCGGACTAATGAGTACAGAACGAGAAAAAGAAAAACTTAGGTTAAACAATTTCAATATAAATACACAGTTTAAAGAAAACAAGTACCGCTTTCGATTTTCTTAATGATTTCACATTTTTGTTTCAATGTAAGTGTTTTATGCTTCCTCTTATTGGCCATTTCCAAACAAAATTACTAAAAACTATTTATCACAATCTTGAATAATTCGATTTTTTACCGGCAAGAGCAAACGCCAATCACGTAAAAGCCTGAAAGCAAGAATGAATAATGAGAATGTGTGTTCATAATTATAGTCGCCAGAAGTCTCGCCAAAATAAATGTAAAAACTGGAACTACTGTGAAAATTAATGCGCTTGCAATTTGTTTTTGTCTGAATTTGGATTACAGCGTACAGAAATTTGGGTAGATTCGAATTGTAGACAAAAATAATGACAAAATAAAAATATCTTCGGATAAGCGCGATATTCGGATTAATAGGGGTTCGTATTAGCGAAACTTTACTGTACTTATAAAAGTTACAGTTAGAAATAAAACATTATAATTTATTGTTGGTTTCATACTTCGGAACAATTTGCTTTATAAAATTTCTCACCCAAATTACCAACTATAATTTCGTCGGTATATATTTGGTAAAACGAAATCCAACAAAGTTGGTGTTTACATTATTAATACTAAAACAATTTTGTTTACACCTTAACTATATTTATAACTACATGTTTATTTTCAATACAGGTTTTAATCAGTATTTTGATCAGAATGTACTATTTTTTTTTTATTTTTCTTAGGATGTAGAAGAAAAGGTCAAGAAGACGTTTCCTGCACCAATTGATTGTTGGGCATTAAATGAAGCAAAAGAAAGCTTAAAAAAAAAGAGAAAATGTGTTCTTCCTGTTGATCGAGTACATGCATTACTTCAGAAGGTGAGTTCTCCCTTTGTATAAAAATAACTAAGTATCTCGTTCCATTAACACGTTGTTAATCGTGTACCTATGTTTAAATCACTTTCAAGCCAAATATGAATATCATTGGGGACGCGTTATATTGTTCATTTCGTTCATGAACGCCTGACTTTTAGACGATAAATATATGTAATTAAAATTTAAAAAATGATTTCACTTGTCCTCTAAGTCCTAACTACAGTTTAGTCCTAGTGTTTTTCCCAGCTCGTGCCACCCTCTTGAGAACCTAAGCCAAATCGTAATTCATAACCTGCGACAGCAATACTTTCCACTCATTAGCGGAATGACTAACGTCAAAATTTAAAAAAAGTTTCCAATATCCACTTATCCCCTAAGTCCTAACCAAACTTCAGTAGATTTCTTATGTCGTTTTTCATTGGGCAAAAGAAGCGTCCGGGAGAGTCCGCCAGAATCGAAAACATCACTTCTGAAACCGTTCTATTGGCACAAAAAATACTCTTCTGGTAATTCTGAGAAGAGAAATTCGCTTCTGGATTTGAAATCAGAATCCACTCAAAAAGCACTCACACAAATGTAATTTATGTATTTTATACAAGTCATCTGACAGCCGCCGAAACGAAAAACTACCCTGCTACCTGTGAAACTGCGACCAGCGGCTGCGACACGAGCGAAAACAATACTTTCCCTTTCCCCTCATTCCATTCGTGCAGATGAGTTGCAAACGAAATGTATCCATCAATAAATAATAAATGTTATAAAAAAAAGTATAACGCACATTTTACCCATTATTTCGTTCAGCTCAGTTGTAAACGAAATCAACTATGTATGACTGGATGGGTTTATGTGGGGTTCGATGTTTGAGTGGTGCTTGGATTTTGGGTTTGAGGGTGTGATAAAGTGGGAAGAAAGCATGAGTAATTATATTGCTTTCACGTTACCATAAACTAACTATTAAATAGACTGACAGCTTCAGCAAAAAAAAAAGAGAAATTGCCTACAAACTGAATTTGACCTTGGATGTAGCCCAGTTTGAATTCATATTTGTGCCTATGCCAATCAAAGGGGACTCACTCATACTTGAAAAAAAACAGCCTACACTCTTCCGGTTTAAACCGGATGTCGCCATGTCGGTAGCCTGAGGTGGACTCTCATTTCAATATCAAGGGCTGTGTTCTTAGTTCCAGGTTAACATTTTTCGCTACTTTTTTATAAAAATTGTTGTTCGATTTTCTTATAATTGAATAGAAATTAATGTTCAATATTACAGGATATAAAGAAAGGAATATTTTTTAAAGTTTTTATAACGAATTTTGGATAGATAGATATTATTTTTATGATATCGATATTAAAAAATTCTTCGCATGTTCGCCATAGAATTTCGTTTAAGTTTCGCAGCCAATTTCTCCTTTCACATTCCCATTCCCATTTTTTTTAATGATCGATTTGGTAAAACTATTAACAACAGTATTAAAGGAGACTGACAACTGTACTGTCACTTAAAAAAAGTGTAAGAAAAATTACAAAGAAAACATCAAGTAAAAAAAATCGTCAGTTTCCTAGAAGAAAAATTGTGAAGAAACAATAATAAACGGGCAGTCATCATTTTGCAACTTTATTCTACTTTTCACACAAATAATGCCATTATTTTCATTAATGTCTACCAACAACTTTTCAGTTGTGTTTTTTTTTTATTAAAAACTAGAAGTATTCATGTTCTTGGCTGAATCAGTTGTTTTCAAATGGAAGTATTTAAAATGTTCTAATAAATTTTAATTGTTTTTTTTTGTTGTGTTCCGCTATTAAATGGAATCTTCATGAAAAGATTATAACTCAAAAATCATATTTCAAATCATAATAATCGTAATCAATCCATTGTCGTTTTTCTATTGACATTGCCGGCGAAATATTTGCTAGCATAAAAAAGAGACAACACGCAGACATGTTTGAATAAGCTTCATGAGTGAACGTGGAAAGATGTGGTTGATTTATAAACAAAAAGAATTACTTGAGTTTGTCATTTTTTTTTATTTATTTATTTCAGAATCGCTTACAAAGTAAAACAAGAGTCTTGTAAATTTTTGAAAGCCTTTAAATTAATTTAAGAATTATAAACTATTAAAAAGAAATCGAAACTTAAAAAGAGAGAACAAATAATAGAAAATTAATAAATAGGTAGATTTTATCAATGATTTGCCAAATAGTTGAAAAGTAAACATTTAAATCTTCTTGTGCTCTTTACACTTCTCATACTTATGGAACTCCCTGTCCAGAGGCGAATAACATGAACGAAAAATTGACGCTCAGTAATAAGAAAATTGTATCGAGGTAGTATAAGGGCAAAAGACCTTGTTGAATGAGGGAAGTTCAGTTTACCGTGTAAATAATCAGGCTGTTTTGTTTGAATGATTTCATGTAGATAGCTAAGTGAGCGAAAATTCAATAAGTTGTCTAGACTACAACCAGAAATGCGAGCAGCAAAAGTGGAAACGTGGTCATAGCGACGTAGATTATAGACATAACGGGCAATGTTGTTGTATGCTACGTTTAATTTGCGGTTAGTGCCAGAGTCCAAGTTGCAAAAAATTTCACATCCATATAACATAATGGGTAGTAGAAGCGTTTTGGCAAGAAGAAGTTTGGTTTTTGTGGGGATGTATCTTCGCGTGACTTGGAGAACACGGAGGCTACCATATACTTTACCAATTGCTTTAATTAGGTGGTCGTTCCATGTGAGGGTACGATTGAAAACCATTCCAAGGTTTCTGGCGCTGCTGACATATTCGATTCCTTCGTTTTCAAGATTCAGTGGTCTTAAGACTGATAAATCAAAGATTTTGCGATAGATGGGGAGGGCTGTTGATTTGACAGGGTTTAGGCACAGATGATTTCTCTTAGACCAACGAGAAATGGAAAAAAGGTCCTCATTCATTAATGCAACGGCATCATTCTTTTCCCCAAACGGTCGACTTATCAGAAGCTGCACATCATCAGCCTAAAGATGGATAAGACAATGTTTAACAACTTTTGGAAGCTCATTTATGTAAAGTGTGAAGAGAATTGGGCCAAGAATTGATCCCTGTGGCACTACATTCAAAACATTGAGAAAGATCGATGATTGACCATTTGCCACCACACGTTGTTGCCTTCCGCTAAGGTACGAGAGAATCAACTTACATGACTATAGAAAACCCAAAGAAATTACGCAGTTTTTTACATAAAATTGAACAGTGTCAAAAGCCTTTGAAAAGTCTAAAAGCGTTAGAAGTGTAATATGATTCTTGTCCATTGCGGTTCTTATTTCGTCAGTAACAAAAAGTAGGGCAGATTTGCAGCTGCGCTTAGGCCTAAAACCAGACTGACAGGTAGTTAACAGGTTGTTAGTCGATAGATATGTTTGTATCTGCTTCATAATGTTTTTTTCAATTGGTCGGAACTCCGTATCGATACCCGTTTGCTTTTTAGGAACGGGAATAATTTTAGCCTTCTTCCATTCTGAAGGAAACTCGGATGTAGTTAAGATACAATTGAATATATAAGTTATAAAGGGCAGTATATGAGGAAGCAATAACTTGACGAACTTAGGTTCCATTAGATCGAGGCCGGTAGCATTCGACTTGATAGATAATATTGCCTTAACTATGTCTTCTTCTTGTATTCTTATAAAGCTTAACGAACAGTTGACACCTGTTGATTCCTCTTCAATAGGGGAATCAATAGGTGTAACAACGTCAAAGGATTGAGGCGTGTAGGTGAACTTTTTGTTGAGAGCATCACAGTCGATGTTATCAACAGACTTCGTAGATTGCTTCCCAATGCCGATTTCTCGCAGGTTTTTCCATAACTTTTTTCCAGAAACTAATGGACCAACTTTGTGTTCATAGTAAAGCCTTTTTGATCTTCTGATCAATACGACGACTTGATTGCGAAGTCTGCAATAAGATTTGTGGAAGTACTCCAATTTGAACCGCCTCCATTGACTGTAAGCGGTATCTCGTTTCAACATTAGAGCAGAGATGTCGCCATTCAGCCAAGGTGGAGACGTATGCCTGATGAGACGGGTTTTTAAAGGAACATGAATTTCAAAAAGTTGATTGACGTTATGCCGTAAAAAAACAATTTGTTCATTTACATTAAACATGTGGTATATTGAGTTCCAGTCTATGCAATTAAGGTCGCGTACTAGTTCGGATGTGTTTAAATTTTTATAGTCTCGATATTGGAAAATTTGTTGATCAACCCGACAAGCCATATCCAAACTTACAAAAATTAAATCATGCTTGGAGAAACCAGGTGCCAAAAGCTGTGTGTAAAGCCTTACCCTGCCAACATCGCTAGCAAGATAAAGGTCTAATAGTGAGCTAGACTCTTTAGTAAAGTGGGTAGGGGTGGAGTGGTTAACGGGGCTCAGATTGAGTGCCTTGAATGGACTTAAAAAGCTTGCAGCTAAATGTTTATCCAAGAGATTACAGTTAAAATCACCACACAGTAAGGCGTAAGGGTAACAACAAGAAATCGACTCCAAGGTCGTAACCAAAGGTAACGTGCTGATGTGATTATATGGTCTGTAGACTGATCCAACCAGGATATTTTCCATGTTACATATGATACTCACAAAGACATATTCCAAAGGACAATCGTCATCGGACTTACATATCAACCTACAACTAATCCCCTCACGCACATAAAGAGCGGCGCCACCACCAGAAGTACATTTTCTATCGGCTCGAAAAAGCTTGAAACCTTTCAAACTATAGAAATCGTCACATATGTCTGGCTGAAACCAGGTTTCAGACACAGAAACGATGTCTATCTTAGACTCCACGAACAGGTATCTAAACTCCCCTAATTTATTGGTCAGACTTTGCGCGTTTAAATAACATCTCTTTAATCCATTATTTTGAGCCTGTAAAATTCGAATCATATTGTACAAATTCGTATTCAAGCTACTGCCAGTGAACCCCCTGGTGTCGTTAGCTGCGCTTGCACTTGCAAGCATTATAGTTGTGTACAAGGCAGAAGTATGAGAAGTAATTCGAGGCGACGGAAAAAATCATGAGAAAAATAATATTTGAAAGGAAAATTTGGCAAAAAATTGTTACATTAAAAAGAATTTTGGGATAAGGTAAAGTAGAAGAATGAAATAGAATAGTAAAATAAAGAATATTAAATAGAGAGAATAAGAAATATAAAAGAACGGAAAAAGGGTGTACAATAAAAACATTACAAAACAATTTGTTGTGTTGGTCATTGCTTACGGCAAAATTAGGTTGACGTCACTACGGCAGCTTCTAAACCTTCAACGTTGTACACAGCGAAGCTTTCTCCTACAGCTGTTAGTTTGATGAAAACAGAACCATGTTTTGTGAACGTGGGGGTTGTTCCTCATGCGAATAGCCTGGTGGAGAAGAGTACGAGTTTTTTTGGATAAGCTTTCATTCAGAAAACAAGAACTATCGGATTCTATACCCAGGTCGCGCAGTGAGAGTTGTTGGCGTTGTTGTTGCTTTCGATAGACAGTGATGCCCTTTAGTATTGAGTTCCTCTCTTGCACACTAATAAATTTTAGTATTACAGGTGGCGGAACTGGACTCTTACTGTTTCGAGAGCGTGACCGAAAAATATTCGCCAGTGTGGGAGGTTTGCATTTGGCTGTTAAACACAGACGATGAAAAAGCATGGTTAGATTTTCCTCTGGCAAACACGGTACCCCAAACAAGACAGCGTCCGCTGCAATATCTTTTTTTTCCGATTCATCAATATGTTGCTGCAATGACAAAAGCTTAGAATTGAGTTCACGTACATCAGCTGAGTTTCCTTCGATGATATCCACTCTCCTCACAACGTCTGCAATCGCGGTGTTTGCAATGACCAACTTGCTGTCAAAGGTGGAAACGTCAACAGAGTTAGTTTCAATGCATTGAACACGTTTTATAATTTCTGTGATTGTGTTGTTCACTTCGTTAAACTTCTGAGACCAATGTTGTTCAGATTGCTCTAGTCTTTCGAGGAGTTCACAGCGTATTTTGGAGAGCTCGTTCGTAATGCGATCAATGATCATGTCAGCATGTTTATTTAAGCGCTCTTCAAGTGTAGCGAGCGTGAGATATGATTCGCCATCTCCGCTGAATTTATTCGCTTTTAGGGCCGTTATTCCTGGAGTATTCATACGCGTTGTTGGTGGTGTGGAAAGTTGTATTTGTGACTGTGCTGTTTTAAGTTTGTTCTGTTTTGGAGCAGTTGTTGCTGGAGAATTGATGTTTGTTGGTGGTGGTGCTGATAGAGGTGCTTGTTGCTGTGTTTTGGAACGTGTTGACATTGTATTTGTAGAGGAGAGATATGCAATAATTGATTCGGTTGGATTTTATTTAGAAATTTTAATCACTAAATTCTTAATTACTCGCTGGTATATGTGGCGTTATTTTTAAATTTGTGGTTAGCTATTAACTTAGTTGATTCAGATTCCCGCACTTAAGTGTTATGTTAGCGAAATACTGTTTAAAAGAATGCCGAATACGGACGGTTTAAATTTTGCGTCTATTCTTTGTGATACATATTACCGTCATTGACACTTCATTTGTGTGTTTCTTAATATTGATTATACAAATATATTTTTTCCCCAAAAACAACAAACCAAAACAGACACATTAATTGTAGGAACAAAAATATCTTATTTTATTTCAACGAATGAATTTTTCACACTTTATTCCTTAATTTATTTATATTGATTACATTCGCTATTTTAAATTTTGTAGAATAGAAAACAAATGTTATCGTGGTGCAATAAAACAACGAATTTAAGCTCTCAAAACGCATCCATCAGCTGACAGCAACTTACGAAATACACTAAATAAATCTCAGTCAGTGTTCTTAGCACTCTCTCTTTATTTTTCCCACAAAGCGTGTTCATTTTTCCCTTTTCACTAAACTCAAATTACCTCTATTTTTGTATGAAAAAAACATGCTTTTAAAATTTGTATTTTTCGGAAAGAAAATAACATTAAATTAATCTTCAGTATAAAAATCGCAGATTGCTAACATTATAATCATTATTTTTGGTACTGGAAATTGTTACTAAAGGCAAATCGCCTTTTTATGTACTTTTAGTGCGTTGATATTAATGGTGAAATGTAGTTTGAATGTTTTCTTCTCAGATGGTTGATATTCCCACAATTTTGATGTTTTACGCATGGAAATTTTAACAAAAATTGAAATTCCAACAAAAAGGTAGAGATGCCACAATGTAGGACCACTGCTGAGTGTCGGTATTTTTTTTGCTGCTTCACACGTATTCACCGACAGTAAAATAGCGAGCGGTGGGAGGGGCTTATATTGAAAAAAATCTGCGGGGTAAATTGGGGAGACGTAGGAAAGCTGTAAGTCTATTTAATAGTTGACTTTACTAGTTCTGAAATACAATTAACGAAATGGAAAATTTGTATAGGATCAAAAAAAAATTGAAGAAAAAATAAAATCAATGCACCGAACACCTACACTTTTTACTCACGCGTCGCCACTAATCAATATAGTAGTCGTTTGGCAAGAGTTATTCATCAGAGCCGACGTAGACTAAGTTCGTTGTGCATAGACCAAAGATATCTGTAATTTGTTTTCCAATATGTTGTGTATAAGCCAGGTCAATATAATGCTAGAATTTCTACCGCTGGGCGAACTCTAGTAATAATAAACAGACCGGTATGCTATTATTTTAAATTTTCAAATCAAAGAAATTCACCATGACACGATTGTTAACGTCAAAGATCTCTTTCCTGTTCACCACGCGGAAATCGGCATTTGGTCAAGAAGCATCGATGTTGAGGACGACGTTCTGTAACCAAGCCAGCGTTTTATTGTCGTCACATTTTATGACTTTGAACCCCTTGAAGGTGGTTATCTGTCCAAAAAATAGAAGCTTGCTATACCGCTTCCCGAATGCGTCATTGAGAAACTCAGGAACTCGTTGCTCCAACAGTTACCAAGGTCGATGATTGCCACACGACTTCAGGTTTTCAGAAAATTTCTGTTTCTTGGCCTTCCTACCTATAACCGGAGAGATTGTGTTGTCATGCTTATTTGAATTTTAAGTTGCCAGGTTTGCAATTGGTGTGTGGTATGAGTGCTTTGAGAAGCTGTGGCTACTATTCTCATAGACGAATTTGAAAATACGGTATTTTCAGTCCAAATTTAATTGAAAATTAAGTTCAGGTGAGCATTAAATCGCACTAATAGTGTGGGTTGGCACAAAAAAAAAATAAGTTAAGAAAACCATTAACCATTTCATTTGATCAAAAACACACCTAAGAGAAAATATATTCCCTAAAAGAAATACGCTTCCAAAGACTTTTTGTGAGCCATCGTGTATTCATCCCAAACGATTATCTTACATTTCTGCAAAACTTTTCCCGTGTCTGAATCTTTAAAAATGTTGCATGTAGAGTTTCAGTAACATGATCTGATCCCGATCAGATCACGAAAATAAAACAAGGCGGTTCATTGAAAAGTTTAATTTTTGAGTTGTGGCATCAGCTGCTTTCAAAAACAAAACAAATAATACAGGGTATTACAAACTTCACATTGCCACCAGCCATATTGCAAATATTCTGCTCAACATGACGTCACAAGACACATGTCATTTCGCTTGCAATGTCGGGGGTGTTACCATATTTGAATCAAATTTTACTAATTTTTCTTTTCCATATTTTTTAGAAACAAATATAGTATTTTATGTTCAAATATGCAATACATGAACAACATTTTGGTGCTAGCACATCCGTTTATCTTGGCATATTAAGGTGTGTCCAGACCAGCGAAACATTTCAGAAATGTTTCTGAAGCAAATCGGACACATTTCATACACATTTATAAGAGATTTCTGAAATTTAGTTATCACGTGACACACGATTTAATTCAAATATTCGTATTAAATGAATCACTTTCTCATTAGCTTGGAATAGCTTTTCTTGACATTTTTATTTTATTTAAAAAAATAAATGATAATCAAAAAACAGCGCTCACTTTCTGCAGTTAAACTTGTAAAACAAAAATGATTTCCCATCACGATTGGGAAACTGTGAAACATTTCATTCATTTTTTTTTTGTGTCCAGATCCAAACCAGCAAGTTTTTAGAAATTTTTATAAAACATGTAGGTATATAATTGTTTATCAAGTGTTTGGCTGGTCTGAACATACCTTTATAAAAAGAAAATAACACGGAATACAGATGGGGATTTAATTCGTGCGGGAAAAAAATCAATTGATATTTTGTGTTTCATTTGTTTGTCTGGCAACGTGATTAGGTAGCTATCGTTTTCAGGCACACCAACATTTAAAAATGAAACAAGCCATCTAGAGGGAAATAGTAGAAATCATTTTCAGATCATGATTCGTGATCTCGATGAGAAGCAGAGCAGGATCATGTGCTGTTGTTGTAAGTGCATGTAAATATCTTGTATTTTGTACTAAAAAGTACGAGTTCCGTTTTCTCCGGGTTGACTCGTAGTCCACACCCTTCGGCCCATATTCTGAGCCTATTGAGGGCTGTTTCCATAAGCTCACTTGTCGTATCTAGGAATTTTCGTTGGATAATAATAACTACGTCATCCGCGTAGGCAGTGACGCTGAATCCTGCATTATTTCGTCCTTTAAGTATATCGTCTATGACCAGCACCCAGAGAGGGGGGGAGATGACTTCTCCTTGTGGGGTGCCTCTAGTAACAGATTTTCTTATTGAACTGTTTCCGAGGGTGGAATTGATATTTCTCGTCGAGAGCATTTCGCATAGCCAATTGGTAATGCTTTGTTTGACGTTGATTTTTTCCAAGGAGTTTTTGATTGCCTCTTTCCTGACATTATTAAAGGCCCCCTCAATGTCCAAAAAGGCAGCTAGTGCAAATTCTTTATGGTGAAGGCTGTACTCTATTTTTCCTACTACTTCGTGTAGAGCCGTCTCTACTGATTTACCTTTTAAATATGCATGCTGAGCATTACATACAGTTCCGCTGCAACACTTGCTTCTTATATGAATGTCAATAGGCCTTTCAAGTGTCTTGAGGAGAAAAGACGACAGACTAATAGGTCTGAAGTCTTTCGCTAAAGTATGACTTGGTTTACCCGCTTTGGGTATGAAGACCACTCGTACTTCTCTCCACGCCCTGGGTACATAGCCTAATCGCAGGCAGTGTATAAAGTGTATAAAGATATTACCGATCAAATCCGTAACTGTACTTGGAGCCCTTTGAAGCACAGCCGGCAGAATGCCATCCGGGCCAGGTGTTTTGAACGGAGCGAAGGACTTGATGGCCCAACGCAGTTTCTTCCAAGTAATGATATTGCTATCAACCCTTTCGTCTACTCGTGCGCTAAAGTTAGATTCCTTATGTATCGGAGCCATTGGTGCGCTACTTCCTGGAAAATGGGCTTCAACTAGTGAAGCCAGAACCTCCTTCTTGGCAAGCATTTTGCGGAGTCTCGAAGCCTCGTTAGTATCTGCAATCGCTTCACAGAAAAGCTTCCAAGACTTCCTCTTAGATTGCCTGATCAAGTTTTTAAACTCTTTCTTGCTTTTTATGTATAGATCCCAAGTTATGTCGTCCCCCACAACTTTGGTCCTATTGTAGAAATGTCTTACTTCCCTTCTTTTGGAGCTTAACTCCTTGTTCCACTATTAAGGCTGGGACCTCTAGGTTGGCTTTCTGAGTGGGCAAACTTTTTCATAAGCCATGTTCATAATTTTGCCTAAGTTATCCACTGCCTTGTCTAAGTCTGATGAAGTGTCAAGACATGGTACCTCATTTCCTAACTGATGCCTAATTATGGATTCGTACTTATTCCAATCAGCTTTCCTAGGGTTCCGATAGCTATTCGTACCTTTAATGTGGAAGCTTATTTGAAAGCGAATCCACTTGTGACCCGATAGTGATCTCTTCTAAAACCCTCCATTTTTGAATTGTGAGTAAGTCAGGACAGGATGCTAGAGTAATATCTAACACCTCTTGCCTGTTTCTTACCACAAAAGTGGGTGTATTACCTTTATTGCATATATTAAGCTTGGTCGATAAGATAAAATCAAAAAGACACTCACCTCTGGCGTTAATATCACTGCTGCCCCATTGTGAATGATGCTCATTGGCATCGCACCCCATAACCAAGAGCCACTTGTCTCCAGCCATCAGCTTTGACTTTGTCGGGAGGAACTACCGTTGCCTCGTAGGAAAGGCAAGCGATATCAGGCACAAGGGTTTCTTTCCCACTTGCTCGCAGGAAACTGCAACCAGATCTCCATCACTGAAATTATTCAAAAGAAATGCCCTTATATTTTATCCTAATTTTATCTTCGCTAGCTTTGAAGTAAAGCGTATACTCCCTTACGGAGAGCCCTTGGATCCGATGAAGTTTATTAATCCCGGGCTCTTGTATCAGTAGGGCTGAAATCAAGCACGCCGTCGAAGCCCTACTGTGATGCAGGTTTATCTGCATCGTCTCCATCATGGGATTCTTCAGCCTTCACTCCCTTAGTCATAATTTTTACCATGACTTTCCCCATGCTGTACCTTACCATCCCCTTTGTCTTCTCCAGGGATGGGAGCGATTCCCTATTTAGGCTCAGCAGGTAGTGCTGACCAAATTGCCTTCTGGGCCCTGCTTTTATCACTCTCAATGAGTCGGCTTTTAAATCCCTATTTTGGATGTGAAGAAGGCCGAGTAATTTGTCGGGATATGTGTACGGCAACGGAACCCAAACCCAGGCCTTGGGCGGATAGTACTTGGCCAACTCCGCCACGGTAACGCATTTGAGCTGAGCCCCGCTCCATCCCCCGCCAATCCCCAGCACAAACTCCCAAAGCCAATGGATTCCCTGTTCCCACAAGCAACAACCTAGCGACCGCCATCCCATCCACCGCCGTCAAAGAGAAGGTCACCACTCTCCGTGCAGGACATTTTCTTCCACAGAGCGTCCTGAAACTTCTCCTCGACAGATAACCACTGCTCCATTGTCAGGCGTCCGCTCGGCTCTTGCTCTTTTACAATCGCAACAAGAAGATCGTCCTTCGCGTCATAAACCGGGTGCACCACAGAGAGTACCAGCCTTCACCTTTTTATCTGCACTCGGTTCGACGACGTCGTCGGATCTGCCCCTTTTGCTTAAAAGGGTCTCCTTGACCTCCCAAGAAACGACCCCCTCTCCATCCTTCTTGACTTGATGTTTGGCGGCAGGTATTAGTCCACTAGTGGACGCCTGAGCTTCCCTACCTACGACTGCTGCGACCACCGATTTTTTGGCAGCCTCAGCGACCATAGTTTCCTTGGCCCTTTCTAGCTGTTTTTTGTCCCAGGCGCTAAGTGAACTAATATCACACCCTCTGAACTGCTCTACTTTGCGCTTCGCACTCTTGACTTTGCGTCGGGCATTGCGCTTCAGGAGCTTGTTCAGCTGGTGAGCGTTTTTGTTCGTCCCTGATTGTGCGACTACGGGGGATCCGGCAGAGTACCTGGCTACTGCGCCTCCCGTCCCCTTCGTCGGTTTTTTACCCCTAGGGATATCAATGAGAGTACCAGCCACCTCATTGCTATCCCTATTTACTAAGGTGAGTGTTCCAGCCAACTCACCTTTGCCTTGATCCATTTTGGTGGGTGTACCAGCCTTCCCATCAGTTACCCTATCTACAGAAGTGAGAGTAGTACCTGTCACCTCACTTCCGTCTACGTTAGTGTCAGTGACTGTGCAGTCTGCATCCTCACTGTCACTAGCTAGCAACACCTCGTCAAGTTCCCGCTCCAGGCCGGAGATGGAAGACTTTGGTCCCACGAGTAAGGCTGGAAAAAACAAGGTCAACGCAAGCAGCGCGGCCATACCTTGGGAGGGCTAAATACAACAGACCCTCGCCATGGCGTCTGAGGGATTTCGTACGCGACTGGTTTTACCCCCAGCCTTTCATCCTTGGGTACGGTTTGCTATCTGCTCACTCCACCACTGGAATTAGGTTGGATTCGCTCGTATCTCAGACTAAATGGATCACGACAAACGATTGAGACGTTAGCGTAAATCCTTGGCTGACACTAACTATTTTATTGGTTAGCCATTTTCAGGCGGGCGCCCACGTGAAGAACTAAAGAATGAGGATTTGTGCCCAGCCCAAAATGACGTTAAAAAGCTGTGCAAATTATATTGGTATAATGATCCGAATCAAAAAAAAAAACATGAACATGAAAAGTGATTAAGATCAAAAAAATATTGATTTTTTTGTCCCAATTGAAAACACACAAATCTTAGGGATCTGAATTGATTTAATATATTTTTATATCATATCCTTTTTTTGAAAATATTCAATTCAAATAAAATGAATCAATTTGTAATGAAATATTTTTTTTTGAAATAAACTTCAATGAGAACAAAAGCTTGCCGAAGAACACTTGTTGTCAAAAATTGAAAAGATCAAAGATTAAAAAGAATGTTTTATCCTAACTTCGGCTGGACGGATTTTCAATTTTCTAATTTCTAAACCATCTATAAATGGTCCCCTTTCATTTAAAAAAATATGTAAATCCATCCACTGGATTCTAAATATAAGGTCACACACAAACGTGAAACCCGTTTTTATATATAGAGATTTCTAATTGGCAGTTTTGCATTTATTTTAGGATATTCTCCAATATAAAGTAGATAGCTCTGTTACTTTATTTCTTGTGGCTGTACTGGAATATATTTCGGCAGATATTTTGAAGTTAGCTGGGAATTATGTCCAAAAGATCAAACACTTCGAAATAACCCGTGAGGATATTGAAGTGGTTATGTGCGCAGATAAGGTAAGAATCATATGCATACCTAATTTATGTAACAGAAGAAGATGTTATGTAAACTGTCACAAAGTAACATTTTAAAAAAATATTTGTTATTAATAGGTGTTGATGGATATGTTTTCTCAATCGGACTTGAACAACAAAATCATTCCCAGTCCACTACCACCCGCTCCTCGAGCAAGTCTAACATACGAGGAAGTCGTCAAAGAACTTATACATGATGAAAAACAGTACCAGCGTGATTTACATATGATAATCCGTGTTTTTCGCGAAGAGTTGGTTAAAGTAGCTGTTGATACGAGGGAAATAGAACCTATATTTTCAAACATTATTGACATATACGAAGTGACGGTGACTTTGCTGAGCTCACTGGAGGATGTTATAGAAATGTCTCAAGAACAAAGTCCGCCCTGTGTCGGAAGCTGTTTCGAAGAGTTAGCCGAAGCGGAAGAGTTTGATGTATATACAAAATATGCTCAAGAAGTTACTTCAAAGCAGTCTAAGGAAGCACTCTCAACTTTACTATCTAAACCAGATGTATGCAACGTTGACCTAATATGAATTAAGTTTATTTGGATTTATTTACTTTATATAGGCTATGTCGTTAATGTCCGCTGGTCATGGATTTCGGGAAGCAGTTAAATATTATTTACCTAAGTTGCTTCTAGTTCCCATATGGCATGCATTCTTATATTTCGATTACATTAAATCGTTAATGCAACTGAGTCCTTCGCAAGAGGATAAGGAAAGTTTCGAGCAAGTTCAGGGACTATTAAGGCCATTACGTTGTGATCTAGAGAACATAGTTGCTAACTTACCTAAGTAAGGTTATGGATATTCTTATTTATTGGTCATATTGTATTTTATTTGTATTTGTTTATATTTTAGGGAATCAGCCGCTCCTATTCACAGTAGGGCTCGACGACATCTTGCTATTGAAAAAACAAGAGACCTACAAAATTCTGTCGAACATTGGGATAAAGATGTCGGTCAAAGCTGTAATGAATTTATAAGAGGTTTGTCAAAAATTTAAACAAAACAATTATATAATTTTTAATTACTATGGTAAGTATGATACAAAGTATGACGGTTAGTTTATATTCGGTAAGTGGTTTGTCAAAATATTACAAACTTGTACCCGTAACACTTAATAAAGATTCACTGTGATTCGATTGGGAATTTTGAATCCCACACTGTGGAAAGTTTTGAGAATCTACGAATTAAAACGCCGTCCTAAGGAATTTGTCAATTTAAGCGGGACCTGTTTGAAAGTTCTTACATTATTATTCGTATATTTATTTATAATATGTGGTTTGGTATTATACGAATTTATCCATCGACATCCTGAAACAATCAACCTAGATTAAATCTGTCCAGAGAAAGCTTATCAATTCAGCCGTTTGGATTCGGTATAAAATTGTAGATTTATTCTTTTCTTTCAAAATTGGTTGTGAGACGTCCGCATGCCAACATCGATTTGGACCACTACTTAGTTATATGCAAGATAAATACGGTTTCAAGTCAAACGTCTGTTATCATTAAGGTGCAGTTACATCATGCAAAGAGAGTGGTCGCAGCAAGCAAAACTTGCATGGTGTGACGACCCGAGTCCTTGCAAACAAGCGTCTGCTTGCAACGCTAGTGACTAGTTCATGCAAACGCTTGCCGTGTCAAATCGAAATGTCGTCAAATCAAGCAGTCGTGCGCCTTTTTGATTTTACTTTATCGGCTGATACTGTCCATCTAATTTTCTTTCAGAGGATACCCTAGGAAAACTGGGTTCTGGCAAAAGAATAACGGAAAGAAAAGTTTATTTGTTCGATGGACTTATGGTTTTATGTAAATCTATTGCCAAAAAACAAACTGTTTCGACAGGGGCCACCAATTACGATTTTCGGTTGAAAGAGAAATTCTTTATGCGAAGAGTTGAAATTATTGACCGAAGTGACACCGAAGATCTAAAACATGCTTTTGAGATCTCACCGAGAGTTCAACCAGCTGTCATTTTAATAGGTAATGCAATTTTTTCTAATCTGTGTTGTGTTTTGTCTTATTTTAACAACTTTTAGCAAAAACTCCTCAGCATAAAAGTGATTGGATGGCTGACTTAATAATGTTAAATACAAAATCCATGCTGGATCGAATTTTGGATAGTATATTGTTAGATATGGAAAAAAAACACCCACTTCGTCTACCAAGTCCTAATATATACAAGTTTGCGATTCCTGATAATGTAGATAATATCGTTTTAGAAGAGCGTGAAAGCGCTGGTGTTCCGCTTATAAAGGCAAGAATATTTTTATACACGTGAATTTTCATACTGATACATTTATTTATGTTTACTTTAGGGCGCCACATTGTGTAAATTAATAGAACGTCTAACGTACCATATATATGCAGATCCAATGTTTGTCCGAACATTTTTGACAACTTACCGCTATTTCTGTTCACCACAAAGTCTTCTTCAACTTTTAATTGAACGGTTTAATATACCAGATCCGAGTTTGGTTTATCAAGAGCATCAATCAAGTGAACGAGAATCCAATTCCGATTCCGAAAAGTTACATAAAAATTCTCAACGGGAAGATTGGAAACGATATCGCAAGGAGTATGTCCAGCCTGTACAATTTAGAGTGCTAAATGTTCTTCGTCACTGGGTGGATCATCATTTTTATGATTTTGAGAAAGACCCTGTGCTGCTAGAAACGTTGCTGCATTTTTTGGAGAATGTTAATGGGAAATCTATGAAGAAATGGGTCGATTCCGTGATGAAAATCGTTCAAAGAAAGGTAAATTTATTTTATTTTGTAACCCTACATATTTTTGTTAAATTACAAAATTACGACTTCCCATAATATGTACATCTGGCTATATTGATTGAATAGGTCAAAGCCATATAATTTGAATTTAATGCAGAGCGCGTCAATAGTGCTTGACCCATATGCCACATAATTGTCAATTTAGCTTTGCTGACAATGCTATTGCTCTCATGTTGAATTATTTGAATGAAAGCTTTCAGCAAGTACCTATCATCTTGGGCACCTCAAATTTCTTTACTGAGTACTCAATTGTAACGCAAGTTTCAGGGCCGGTCTGGTTCTTCTTCTGTTTCAATAGCATGCATAAGCTATGTCTGGATGCATTATAGATCATTGTGTAGCTGAAGTTAACGAGGACTTTATTTAATCCCTACCTAAAGGACTCTTAATATTTGTGATTTTTGTAATTGTTGCTTTTGCTGAACAACTTGTATTTGCCACAGCTTTTGTTGTTGCTGTTGGAACTTCTGCAGGTGAAGCCTTAACCTCTTCTCGATGAGCTCTTTAATTTGCCGAGCGAAAGGAGCTTTCCTGTTGATTTGAATGGACTTTGCCTTTTCTCAACTTTGGCAAATCGTTTAGAGTTTTTAAAATTGACATAATTTTGCAGTCAGTGATTATATGCGAATTGCTTATTACCATAATCTAATATAAGTTCCATTATTTTTGTCTATTCTTGTCAATACAAACCATTTATATAGTTCTGTGATCTTTTATTTAATAAATTTAAACATGATCGTGCTTAATAGGAATTAAAGTTTTAGCACGGTGCTTAAATAGACATAGGCATTGGTAAGCGAATATACTCCCTGCGTCATCGGCTGTAGATTTTATGTTAATACAAAATCTGCTCCCCTCTGTATGCTGTCTAGTAATATTGGATAATGTTTAGAACGTATCATGAGAACGCTTTTCACATCAGCAGTAAAATGAATGGTTGAGTACATTTCCTTGAGCCAGACAACTTTATTTATATTTTAGTCAGTATCAGCGGCATAACTTCATTCTGACTATCATACTTTTCTCTTTGTGTTAAATAATTCATTAAAAAAATTATTAGTACAACTTATATACGTATTTTTTTATTTTTTTTTTTACTTTAGAAAAATGAACAAGAGAAAAGTCAAAAGCAAATTACATTTGCCTATGGTCACAGTCCCCCTCCTATAGAACACCATTTGCAAGTTCCAGATGCAGAAATAATTCTATTAACATTGCATCCGTTGGAGCTAGCTCGGCAACTTACTATCCTAGAATTTGAGTTGTATAAAAACGTTAAACCATCGGAACTTGTTGGATCACCATGGACGAAAAAGGAAAAAGAAACAAAAAGTCCAAACCTTCTGAAAATAATGAAATACACTACAAATGTAACGAGATGGTTCGAAAAATCCATAATTGATGCCGAAAACTACGAGGAGAGAGTTGCAATGGTTGCTCGAGCAATCGAGGTTATGATGGTTATGTTGGAGTTAAACAACTTTAATGGCATTTTATCCATTATTGCTGCGATGGGTAGCGCTTCGGTTTATAGACTTAAACTCACTTTTCAAGGTTTACCAGCAAGATATGAAAAATTTCTTGAGGAATGTCGTGAACTTACTGACGATGGGCATTTAATAAAATATCAGGAAAAATTACGCTCAATAAACCCTCCATGTGTACCATTTTTCGGAAGATACCTCACACATATACTTCATCTTGAAGAAGGAAATCCTGATTTTCTACCGAATTCAGAACTTATCAATTTCTCAAAAAGAAGAAAAGTAGCAGAAATTATCGGAGAAATACAACAATACCAAAACCAACCATACTGTTTAATGGTTGATCCAAAGATAAGAGTAAGTGTAAATAAAAATTGATAATGACATACCATTTTGGGTTCCATAGATTAGGTCAATTCCGCTATATAAGATAGCCTTTATATTTGCTTTGCTTTATTTATGCCAACTCAAACACATTTTTGTTCATATAGTTTAAACGCTTTAATTAAGAGCCATAAACTAAACTTTTTAACTAAATGGAAGTGACAATCACTCGCGCAAATTCGCAAAGTTCGCTAAACTCATTCAAAAGTACGCATTTCCTATGTTGTGGTTGGGGTGCATAACATTTATTTGCTACATGACAGTGTACCGTAGCAGATTCCAAAATGTGCAAAGGACTGAATGGATAAGGGCAGCTAGCTTGACTAAGAGTTATACCGATTAAAAATTGTTGGCATAGATTTTAAGATTTGTTTTGAGTTTTGCTTAGCTTCAGGACTGCACAGAAAGCAGATTTATTTATTGGATTTTTATATAAATTCAATAAGTGAGAGTTAGAGAACCGTTTCAACAGAGTTCACAACGTGCACTTTTTTTGTTTTGCAATAATGATACTGAATAATTATTTTATGAAGTATTTAACTTTTTTCGCCAAGACCAGAGTAGTGTCCGCTTACAAATCATATAATATTTTTTCTTTTACTCATTTAATATTTGTTGTTTTTAGAATTTCTTGGAAAACTTGGATCCTTTTAAAGGCATGATAGATACTGACATATCAAATTATTTATATCATGAAAGCCTACGCATCGAACCTCGAGGTTGCAAGCAGCCACCTAAATTTGTAAGAGATATTTTTATTTGAAGTACATAAAATTATGTCATTTGTCTTTAAGGTTCGAAAGTGGGCGTCAATTACACTGAAGTCTCCTGGGATAAAACCTCGCCGTCAAACAAATAGCAATACTAATAGCATTAGTAGTAACAATAGCAATAATAGTCTACCAATTTTATCAAATTTGACCTTTGGATCGAAGTTGCAAAATAGTGTGCAATACGATGGAGATCAAAGTCCACCCGGATTAAAACAAGCTACTATGTCCGCCTTGAATGTTCAATCATATTCCGTTTTTGCAAATGTTAACATACCTGAAAAGAATGGTAGTTTTTGGACTCAACATTTGGCAAGTCACAGCCAATGTAGTGGAAGTCAAGCGGCACAACTCAGTTCAAATATGGAGTTAATATGTAAAAAGGAAACTGAAGGATGTCAAAATTTCAGTGAGGACTCATATCCGTTAAATTCTTCATGTGCCCCCAATTTACCTAAAAAAGCTATAAATATAAATAGCATTTCTAACACAAATGCCTCGAATACGGGAAGTTCTACTCGAAGTCCTTTAATAAATTTAAATGGAGATTTTTTTCAATCACAATGTTTGGCCAAGGAATTGAAAGCGGACGCCTGTAACGAAACAAAAGGTGCTGTTGGAACCACGAGTGAAGCTTTATCATCGCCAATACCGATGGTTATAACAGTAAGCCCAAAAGCAGATAATAATTCTAGACAAATTCGATCTCCATTCCAAAACGCACCCTTAAGTCATCGAGGCTACAGCTCTACATCAAATGCAAGGTAATAACGTTATATTTCTATACATGTTTTATATCATTAAGACCACGCATATAGTAGGTGCACTTATGCAGCTATCAAACAGCTCGCAAAGAGAATTCCAAAAGCAGATTAATCTCGTTTTATGTTTCATGTGAATCTATGATCTGAAATAAAAATCTGATGTGACCAATTTAAAACCACATTAGTTTGCCATTTTAGGCCACCCCTTCATTGGATATGGTCGGGTACGTTTAACAGCAAAAACTTGTGAAGAAAAGCAAGGTTGTATTTGTTTCAGCAGTTGACAGCAATACCAACTACAGTTTTGCTTGTTGTTCTTTTTTTTGGTGTTCGATTGGGCTTCTCAGAACGCTTTTTTTGCTCTATATCGCTTTTAATGTTTAACTGGTAGAAAAAAAAAAAACAATCTTTTTCAGATTTTAGAGCGCTTTTGATAATCTGGATTTGTTTCTCATGTCGCTTTCTATCGGGACAGAAAAAGCACTTTTTCACATTCAGAACAGTTTCTCTGCTCTCGAATTCATGGCCGCAATTCAGTCGGAGCAATTTTGCGAAACTCGATTTCGGAGCGAGATTTTCACCTACTTTCACTAACACCAAAACCTTTGGCATTTGTCAACTTGTAAAGTGTATATACGTATTATATATTTTTAGACGATTAGTCTGTGAAAAATAGAGAATTGGTTTCACTCGGGGATCCACTCATTCTGAAATCCAATGGAACAACAAAATAGCTTCTGAAAGAATCCACAATAGTATTGGTGAAATGCCAAAAAAAAAATCTACGGCTGCTGTCAGTTGACGTGTATAAAATACATAAAATTACACTTGTGTGAGTGCTTCGTGAGTGGATTCTGACTTCAAATCGAGCAGCGAAATGCTCTCCTCAGAATCACCAGAAGAGTATTTTTTGTGCCAATGGAACGGTTTCAGAAGTGATTTTTTCGATTCCGGACTCTCGCGGACGCTTCTTTTTGCCCAAGGGAAAACGACATAAATCTGCAATCGAAGAGCAAATCTGAAGAAACCCAATCGAGTACCACATTGGAGTGTTTCTCTAATTTCGAGTCTGACTGATTTTTAGTGCTTGGCTTGGGAACGTACGCGATTGAGTAAATAATACCTTATTTTTGAAGAAGAAATCCAACTATATATGTATATCTACTTGAAATAATTATTTGAATACCTATTCTATTCCACTGAACTACAGTGTGCGCCAACTTGGACTGACTGATTTGAAATGCTTATTTTCTTTTTAAATAAAAGTATAAATTATTTTTTTTTACGCTAAGTGTGAAAAATGACATCCTTTAAATAAGCTCCATTTTCCTGTTGGCAGTGAATGGCTCTTTTTAAGGCATTTTGCACAATACACATTTCGGAATATCGAACAATTCTTACATTGAAGTTCAATTTATGAACTCACATACACTAAAAAAGAAATGAGTGGCGTAACTTCTTTGAGAAAATAACTTGTAGGCAGCCGCCTTCCACTGGAAAGTTATATTCTGTATTCCATTATCTTCGCTAACTATACTGCATTTTATAAAAGCTCTATATTGAACTCAATGTCATCAAAAGTAATCGCTCAATTAATTTCATTACTCATATAAAAGAAAAGAAAACAAACTTATCAGTCTGGAAATTGTACACATGTATGTTTTCATAATCTCATAGCAAATGTTCGTAACTTAACTAGTAAACCAGTATCTGGGGTTGAATCGAACGAGCTATATGTTCACGGAATTATGTCAATTCTATATGTGAAACAAAAACAAATTCCGTCACGTAATGCTCGTTCACGGACGACGCGATTCGACCCCTGGTCTTCAGTCACATCAAAATCTGAAGAGCCAAATCGAAAACGACATTATGCTGTGTGTGCGCTTACAGAAAGTTAAATAAAAGTAAAACAAATACACCAAAAACGATGAAACGATTGGAAATCATCCATCGTTCAATCGAATCGTTTTGTATTATAGATATAGTATAAAGTATATATCGCCTCAATTTATTTTCTGTCATAAGATGCACAAACCATACATAACTGTAAGAGTTTCTCTTGTAAAGTTTCGGTCTATGGCTTTGTATAAATGCAATCTACTCAGTATATTGCTGACATTACAACTATTATTCATTGTTTCTTTTCAACAGCCCGAAAGATCTATTACAATTTGGCGACTCCTCATCAACAATTTATTCGCTGCAAAATGAAGACGTCTCCGTTCCAATATCTCCTCATGTAAATGTTCCTACCAATCATCTTGAATTCGAATCAGCGGCTCCACCACCACTTCCACCTCGTCGTAGGGATAGAGTTGACAGCTATATTGAGATTGCTCAAAAGCAACAGGCGCCGGACGCACCTACAGTAAATTACTTTTGTACACAAATAATACTATTTATTTTTGAAATTAAAATCCCTTTCATCGTTTAGCTTCCTCCACGAGATGGTGAACTGAGTCCGCCACCATTGCCTCCTAGAAACATTAATACGTCTGGCGCTACAGTAAAATACAAGTCGAACGAAGTAATAGGCCAGAATAATCTGCTCCTTCCACACACCAGTATTATAATGATGCGAAGAAATTCGGCTATGCAGAAGAGAGGTTGTAATTCAACAAACGCAAGTTTAGGCGTTAGCAAATATGAAGACCAAGTTCCATCCCCCACACTTAGTAATTCGTCGTCCCCTATAACACCGATTACCTCCGACTCGACATACGACTTTTCGGTGGTAACAACCATTAATGAGTCAAAAAGTTTACGTAAGCATCTGACATCGGCTAAGCCAGCGTATTATTCTACCGATACTACGCCTAAGTTGCCACCTAAGCCAGTAGTCGGTGGAAGCATGTACAACACCGGTAAGTTGCAATATCTTTGTTTCGATCCGTTTGCTGAAATTGAGAAGAACGTTTTAACTTGAACTTAAATTTCTCAGTCCGTTCCACTTTGGCTGTTTACTGATACATACTGATTTTAACGGCAATCCCTTAAAAGTTCTTATTCTCCTCTTAATGTGAAATGTAAATCCCTTTTGATTCTAAAAGCAATTGCTCCTTAATGGCGTTATTTGTTACAAACTTAATGTTCCGAAGTCCAAAAAAAAATACTCCTCAGAGTGATCAAATTTACACATCTCCATTTATCAGCAAACGGACTTGTTAATCTTAAAAATAATAAAATCTCGTTTCATTCTTATAGGCAAAGGCACGATGTTTCTTTATCCCAGCATAAACCATGATTAAAGTTGTTTGTAAGATGATGTGATAGTATGCTGCTTTTGTTCTCATAATAATTTGCCAAGTAGTTTTAAACCTTGTAAATACATAAATTAATATTCTAGGTTATAATAAACGGAATAATGTTTGTTGAAGTTCATAAAGTTGATTTGTGTTTGTGTATTCCCTACGTTATATGATTTCTTATTATATAGAGAAATGATTAATGTAAGTCTATTAAAATATATGCTGCTGTTCATATATCTGCTACTTTTTTTTAAAAATTTACACTACTTTAGTTATGACTACTCTTATTTAAATAATGGAATGGAGTATCTTCTCCATTCGAATAAATTGGAATGGAAAAGATACTTGTAGCAGATGCATATAAATATTAAATGAGTTCACGATATTTTCCGGCTATTTTTTACATTTTGTACATTCTCAAGTTAGGGGCGATTTAACGGAATCCGGAAAGGTGGAAATGGAATACGTTTTAGATACTGTATTGCGAGTGCATTGCTGCCTCAGGGGTGGGTTATTGCATACAAATGCCAAGATAGGCGCAAGGCAAGACAAACAAAATTAAGCTAACTGAGGTCGTACATATTTTCATTGAAAACTTGATAAAATTATTTCTGTCGGCACGCTTGGCAGTAAATTCGACTTGACGGCATGACGCTGTCATGCAACTAGAAAGATATGACAGCCACCTTTCCAAAAATCGGAAACAATCCTGTTCAGGACTCCATTGGCTAGGGCCTCTAGGGATACCAGAAAAAACTGGAGAAAATTAACAATTATTGGACAGCAGGGGCGGCCATTGGCGGTGAGAAACGTGGTCAGGTATCTTGGCATCTGGCTCGACCAGTATCTGTATTTTGACAAACATATAGATGCTTGTCTTGCTGGGGCTAGGAGGGCTTACGCTCTGGCAAGGAGACTGTTTCGCAGCAGTCAACTTGACACCAGGGTGAAGGTCATCTGCTACGTGGCCCTTATAAGGCCTATCATCGCTTATGGCTGTCCTATGTGGTTCAATATAGCGCCGTTCTATATGGAAAAGATTCGGGTGTTTGAGAGACAATGTCTCAGGGCCTGTCTAGGGTTGTTTAGAACTCCCGAATCTCAGTACATAAAATACTATCCCAACAAGACCCTATACAATGGGGCCCGACTGAATAGGATTGACAATTTCCTTATTAAGGTGATTCGAAGGCACGTTGCAAGGGCGATGGCCAGTGATAATAACCTGATCTCAGGGGCTTACTACCCCAATTTAATGTACCACGAGAGTACGCTTCGGTCTGGCTTTATCCCGCCTGAGGCATTTCTTCATGTAGACATGAAAGGATTAGTCCAGCAAAAAGATGGTGTGCCGGTATTGTACCACAGCCACCGCGGCGCGAGGGATAAGCGGCTCATCCACGACGGGTACGCCGCCAATGCTCAGGAGCTCCTCCGTTTTAGTACCGCAATTGCGGATCGGGACAAGGTCGATACTCTAAAGCAGTTCACCGAATTTTGGTGGCTTGAGGAAGAGGTGAGAGTGGATACGCTCTCCCGGGCCGGTGCGCTACTTACGTAGCATCCTCCTTAGTTTTAAGTTTGTAGGTGTAGTTTTGTAGGTTAAGGTTTAGAGTAGGGGGTCCTCGGGAGGGGCCGGGTTAGCCAGCATGAAAGAGTGCTTCCGAGATTGGACCGACGCTAAGGCCTCGCTCCAGTCTCGGCGGCGCGTATGTGCACCTTGTTGGCGGCTGTCTGGCGCCCATGGACGCAATCAGGAGGGTGACCAATCGAGAGATTGCTCACCTCCCTGATTATAGTTAGTTTAGATTAAGTAGCTTAGGTAGTCTTAAGTAGTTGTAGAAAAATAAAATAATAAAGTATTCAAGTTTTTAAAAGTTTCTTGAAAATTAAAAAACAAAACAAAATTATATTGATAGATTTAAGGCCGAAAGGCAATAGTTTTAAGCATATTGTTAAGTTTAGAGCGCTCGCTAAGGGCCAGTAAGCTAGAATAAGAAATGTTAGTTTTAAATTAGATTTAATCGTTTTTGTCTAGGATATAAGTTTAAAGATCGAAGAAATAAAAATGAATTTAAAAAAAAAAAAAAAAAAAAAAAAAAAAAAAAAAAAATATGACAGCCACCAGATTGGTGGCGCTGTTATCGATCTCCTAAACCACTCAATCACTCTTTGAAATTTTGTGGGTGTGTATAGTTGGTTGCAAATTGAGATTATATTAAATTTTTAATTTAATCTCAAAATTGAACCAGATAAAAAAATGTTTGTGGATTTTTTTTTTGCAAGTCAAACATGAAAAACAATCTCGATAGAAAAATTAAAAAATTATCTGTTTGTCAAATCGAAAACTACATTAGTTTTCTTTATAAACTTGTAAATAAAGCGTTGGGAAAAAATAAACTACTAAACTAAAATGTTTGATAAATTTTTCCTTATGCTCAAAAAAACACGCCTATCGTCTCCGAGTTTATATTTACATTTCATTAATTGTCCGTTTCATCACTTCGGGAAGGCATTTTGTTTTATAGGAACGCGAAATTTCGTTTGCAATCCCTATAAAAATATAGACATGCTTAGCTTTCCAATAATTCCTATATATAAGTAAAATAGTCAAATAAAATACATGACTCGTATTTCTGCGTGTTAGGTAATGCTGTCCATTTCAGTCACACGGCTATTTAGTATTGGGCATCCATTTAATCTTCCGTGCTAGGAATGTGTGATGCTGTAAATTCAGCATAAAATTGCATTTACACCACCACATCAACTGCATCACACATTCCTAACACGAAGATTAAAGGAATTAAATAAAATTGACACTCAAAAAACGTGACACCTTTTTTGGTCGGCCATCTTGTTTACGTGATATGAATTATGGGAACGCTATGTATGTTGATATTTTTATAGCGATGGCTTACGAAATTTGGCTTTCCTAGAAAACAAAACGATTTTCGGAAGTATGAACGGAGAATTATTTATTTATTTCGCATAACTGATTAATGAATTGTTGGTTTAATTTACTAAAACTAATTACCACTCTCATTTCACATGTTTTGAATCAGAAATATAAATGTTTTCAAGTGATTGCAGAAATGTTGTTCACCCGAACTTGTATTTGTTTCCATTTTACGTACCTATCTAGAACAAGGGTAGAACATCTATGACACTTTAGGCGCGTGCGTGATGGTGTAAATGCGGCATAAACCTGAACTGAAATAGTTGCTCATATGACCGATCAAATCTGGTTTTTCTTTGGGACAAAAATAATCTTTTTTATGATTCGGATCACATTTTGCAGATTTTTTAGATTAAAACATACTGCCATGAATACCAGTATACTTTGCACAGCTGTTTTACGTCATTTTAATAATTTTGCTTTCTGTGCACTTCGAGTTTCGTGAAAACTAATATAAAGAAATATATAAATAGCCATGGGTATAATTTTTTTCAAGTCGATACCCATAGTTGATTTTTGCAAAAACGAATTCAATTGGAACCATCAGATGTCATCAGGAAATTTTTCCGAAAATAGTATTGGAACGGATATTTACAACGGAATTCGATTTCGGGCTTCGTACAAATTAGAGAAAATTCCTTTCCTATAGTTCATAGTTCATAGTACAAGCGAAATTGTGTCATAGAAAAGTTCTGATTCGCTTATTTATAAATAAAAGATAAAAGACAAAGTTAAACCAAACGAGCTTTATTTTTTTCATAATAAGCAAATGCTATCGGGTTTTAGGGAAAATGTTAAGTTTTCATGAATGACATCACGACACTGATCATCATAGATCAATTTTAATTGAGTATGAATTTCTCTGTACATGCATGCGTTGGCAGCACAAATATTTAAATGACACTTTAATTCTATATTTTTCTCAAAATGGTTGCCAAAATTTACATCCACTATTATAGTAAACTTTCCGTCTGTAATTAGGCCAAAAGAATTTTTAGCGTAGCACCCATCATCCGGTAAGCGTGCATTCCATTTCTGGGGCGCATTTTCCGTTAATTGCATTCCATTTGTGCATGATAACGTTATATTTAGTACCAGTTTGGTTTTGGTGTTAACTTTGATGACTTTTTTCGGTGTCATTATAATATGACTTGTACCATCTACCAATTCATCGGAAGATTTCAAACGGAATTTTAACTCCAATGGTGATGTAATCATAGTTTTTAAGTCCACCACCTGTATTGAATGATTATTGGTATCCGCAACATATAATAACTGACCGCTAGAATCGATGCAAACTCCATCAGGCTCACTGAATCGGAATTTTCCTGGATGACTTGTGTCTCGAATATCACATGTTTCTATAACATTACTCGTAGCGTCAACACGCTTTATTTTATGATTATATGTATCAGCAACGTATAAATATCCATCAGCTGGATTATAAGCTACACCTAGTGGATGTTGCAATTTAGCATTGAATTGCTTACCGTCACCGTCACCAAATGCAAATAGATTCTAAAAATAGTTTTAAAAAATTGTCGAGTTATATAACAGTACATAATTTGTACCTTAAAATCAGACTTTACCAGCGGATTTCGATCACCACCAACAACAGCTGTCACTTTGCCATCAATCAATGAGGCTTTTCGTATGCTTGAACTTTCACTATCCGCAATTAAAAGCATATTGTTAAATAAACAGATGCCTGAAGGTTGGGCAAAAGCAGCATTTTGGGGATACGAGTTATTGCGGTTCTCCTCCAATCCATTGCCTATAATTGCTGCACAGGTCAATGGTTCATATTTCTTGAACTTCCACCAGATAATACCATCCAAAAAAATTGCCCATATTTGGTGTGATCCAGCCATTGCTATAAGCACAACATTTCTTTCTGGTACACTTTGTTCATCCATATGAAATGACATATCCATATCTTTTGCTTTGTAGACCTCCACATCCCACGGTGAGGAAAGCTGTTGTTTGCAACCAATCCGGCCACCAACTTTATCATTTCCCTGCACGCCGGTACCAGCAATGCTAGATACGTACTTTTCCTTTAAATTTATTTTTCTAATTGCATGATTTTCCTTATCAGCAATTATTAGTTCATCGTCATTGAGAAAGCTTAAGCCTTGTGGGGAATTAAATCTCGCGGTATCAAAATCACCATCAACAAACCCACTTTCGTTTCCACCGATTTTCTCAAGAACGTATCCTTGACCGTCTAAGAGCAGAATTCTATTATTTCCGGAATCTGATACTGCAATCAATTCACATTTTTGTTTTTGGTGAAACCGGCTGCAAATCTTACTAGGAAACCGGAGATTCGAAGCAGGTATTAGATTTGTTGACGGGCTTATACGAAGCGGTAAATAACTTAATTCACCACGCGCTTTGTAGAAACAAAGCGCTGTTTTAACAAATGTTTTTAGAAACGATCCATTGCCTTCACCCATTAATACAAGTAGTGGGGTGCCAGTAGGGGATATAAGGAACAAAGTTGGCCAGCATTTGATCTTCAATTGTGCCCACATATTGCAATTGAAGTCGTTAACAACGGGATGAGTGATGTTATAGCGCTGTATGGCGGAGAGCAAATTCGCTGAATCTTTTTCATTTTCAAACTTTGCACTATGAACACCAATTATAGCAAGTCCACTTTCGACTGGAAATAAATCTTCAATAGCCCTTAGGTCTGGAAGAACGTGCATACAATTTATGCAGCAATATGTGAAAAAGTCCAATATAATAAGTTTTCCATTTAGATCAGCCATACGAATTGGTTCCGTAACATTAAACCAGTCCAAATCTAACAAAACAGAAGATTGAGTATATAATCTCGATGTGGTAAAGGGATGCACATTACCTTTCTGAAAATCGGGTATACCATCTATATCGCTTTCACAAAGAGCTTTAAGATGATTTTCAATGTTTTGATTTTTTTCTGAATCACTTATTTCACTTTTAAATGATTGCAATAACGCGTCTGAATTATATGCCAAGACGTCAAGCATATCGACGTCATCGTTATCCATTTGTTTAATGTATCGGATAATAGCTCCCGCAATCGAATGTTTTCGGAACTCGGACCAAATATAACAACTATTACCTACATGAATTATTATTACAATTACAATCTGAAATTGTATTTACGTCGCACAAAGCCTACTAACCATAAACTAACTATTAAATAGACTGACAGCTTTCCTACGTCTCCGATTAACCCGCAGATTTTTTTTTTCAATATAAGCCCCTCCCACCGCTCTCTATTTTACGGTCGGCGAATGCCAGAGTAGGTATATCCATTAATGAATATACCAGAGATGAATGAATAAATTCCATTATCTTTGGGATATACTCTGGTGAATACGTGTGAAGCAGCGCTGCCCCCTTGCTACAATTGTAGCGTTTGTACTACATTTTGTTGGTCAAAAAAGTGAGTACGTACAATTACTAATTGCGTACTTTGTACAACAATTTCTCACACTTCAAAAAGAATAATAAAGAAATTACTAAATTATATTTTTTCCCAACGCTTGTTGTTACTACCAACTGACTTCTGTATGTAAACGCAGCAGACTCAACCAAAGATAATGGAATTCAGAGATATATAACTTTCCAGTGGAAAGGCGGCTGCCTACAAGCTGTTTTCCCGAAAAATTCATGAAGTGAGGCACATATGATCATTTCTCTTCTAGTTCAGAGATGAATGAATAAAAGAGATGGATATCTTTCGTACGTCTATCCCCCCAAAACCCATTTGTTTACTTGATGTTTTTGTAATTTCAACCCCCGTCTGTGAATACGTGTGAGCTACAAAAAAGTATGTTGCTAATGGCCGGCCAACATTCCTTTTGCTTTAATGGACATCGCGCTGTTCAATTGTTTTGTGTTTGGTATTGAACTTGTTTGATTTTTGTTAAGGATTCTATTAAAATAAAAAAATAGTGAAATACACATTTCAGAAAAGCGAATTCTTGCATTAAAGTCCAATTCATGAACTCACATATACTAGAAAAGAAATGAGCATATGTGCGTGACTTCATGAATTTTTCGGGAAAACAGCTTGTAGGCAGCCGCCTTTCCACTGGAAAGTTATATAACTCTGTATTCCATTATCTTTGGTGCCAGGTCAATTGACTGGAAGCAAAGATAATGGAATGCAGAGATATATAACTTTCCAGTGGAAAGGCGGCTGCCTACAAGCTGTTTTCCCATAAAATTCATGAAGTCACGCAAATATGCTCATTTCTCTTCTAGCATATGTGAGTTCATGAATTGGATTTTAATGAAGGAATTAGCTATTCCAAAATGAGTATTTCACTATTTCTTTTATTTAAATCGAATCCTTACCAAAAACCAAACAAGTTGAATACCAAACACAAAACAATTGAATAGCGCGATGCCCATAAAAGCAAAAGGAATGTTGGCCGGCCATTAGCAACATGCGTTTTTGTAGCTCACACGTATTCACAGACGGGGGTTGAAATTACAAAAACAACAATGTAAACAAATGGGTTTTGGGGGGATAGACGTACGAAAGATATCCATCTCTTTTATTCATTCATCTCTGACTGGAAGTCTGTTTATATATAGTTCATGAAGGTAACTGGCTTTCTGTTAAAGGAGTTTTCTGTGGACGAGATTTTTAATAGGAGGATTCGATTTTTTTTCTTTCTAGTGTAATACAATTTGCGGCTGCCGCTGTAAACTTTGGTGATGATAAATTTAAACAAATTCACAGATTCTCGCTGCTGCTATCGCAAATAATTTTTAGAGGACGGAGATAGGATACTTCTTTGCTCATTCTCGTAAGCTTGGTTCATTTACCTTTATTCTTACATTTTATTTGTTTCTATTTAGACTACTATGCCCCCACCCAGGCCCAGAGGATTTGGTAATAGTTCGGGCATATCTGGTGGCAGACCAAGTCCGAGTACTCCAATGTCAGAGCGTCAACAAATGGCACTTCTAATGCAAATGACGTCGTCTGCTTCTCCATCTTGCAGTCCAGGTATTACATATTATTAATGATTTGCTTCGAACTGTTGTTAATCCTCTATACATTTACAATAATTTGTTCTTTCAAGATGTTAATCAATCTCTTAACAATATTAACCATTTGGCTTCGAGATCGCGTGATCGCAATGAACGCGGAGAAACGAGTTTGCATGTAGCTGCTATTAAAGGGGATCATGAAAGCGTAAAAAAACTTTTAGAATCAGGTGTTGGCCCAAATGTTTTGGATTTTGCTGGTAATTACTAACGCAATATTTTTTTTTAAAGTGGCCATTCGGTCGTTGCCTTTGTACTGACTGACAAATGTCTACATGAACTAGGTTGCTTTTGATATTTTCATTAAAAACAGTGTTTTAAGAAATAATTTGGATCCTTATTTAATTGGATAACGTCCAAAAAGGAAATACATACTAGAGTTTAAAGTCTATCGCGAGCGAAACGAGCCACAGCAACCTGACAAAACATAGATAATTTTTACATTTCGTGCCGGCTTCACAGAAAATTAAAGAAATAAATAGGAAGCAAGCATTTAAAGACAAAGGGCCTTACTAATAATCACTTTTAACGTCCACACAATATTTATGTATGTAATATACATATATGGAAAATTTCGCCATTGTGAGTTCGAAAAATGTAACCTTGACACTAAAAATGATTATTGGTATCGCGTAAAGTTAATTGTATTTAACAATATATCTTGCACCCTTCTCTTTTCGGCAGGAGGAAACTACTTGCACTGAACAACATGGTATTTAAATTCGCTACTATTACAATTTTTGACACTCACTTTCGGAGTTAGGACAACACTCATCTTCAAAATAACGTTATGGGGTATTTTATATCTGGCATACACGAGGACACAATGGTTAATATTATATTATGGCCTTGGGTGTGTTTTCAAATCCATTAAAAGTCAAAAAGTTCGAAGTCATCTTATTTAATCCTACATAGATTTTTTACAGTAACTGAGTAACTCGAATTGGAGAACAGAGCAAAGTATCTTAATTGGGCATTAAATGTTGATGAACTCCTGAATATTGAAGTATAGTAACAGTTAAAATTATTGAAACATCAGCTATGAATGCGAAATTCATTAGGTCAAAGTACATATTTGAAAAATTAATAGTGTTTCTCACTATTTTTTGATTCCAAATCTTAAAAATATTTCCCTTATACCTACATGGTAGATAGGAGAAATATATTTTATTCGTACAAAACTTCTCAAGATAATAATCAATTTTGACATAAGGATAATTAAGGAACTGCCGCATCCTGAAGCTTACTGCTTAACGGCTAGGCGGATTTTTTTCAAATTTCATCTAGGATCACTTCTGAGCTTTCTTAATACATACGAGCAAGTTTCGTGCGATCCAGTTGAAGACCTTTTTTTTGTTGGCTGTGTTCACCAGCAAGCCTGTTATTAAGTGAAAAATGATTTTCAAATGGAATATGCACTTGCGCATGGTAGATAATATTCATCCACTTGCAAGCTTTGTTTTCATTTATCTCAATAGATATTTGATTTTCGACGGCTAACTCGCACCAGTCTTTGAGTGGACAGTAGTAATGTGTGATAGCTGTAAAAATAACTCTTTTTTTTTCAAATTTAACTAAAGTAACTACCTACTACACTAGTTTTACAAATTTTCTGATAGATGAATTTCGTAGCTGGTTGTAGATTGGGGAAACCCAAGAACACACTTAAAGATATATCTTGGTCTGAAAAACAATTAATAATTGATAAGTTGTAAATTAAGATTATATGTAAGTAGAAACCAAAGAACATTTGAACTCGGTAACTACCTACCTCAATTAAAATCGTATAGGTATCTTAATTTCAAATACAAAAGCAATCCTGTATCAAAATGTATCCGATCGGAACGGAAAATTTCATTCGAGATATCCGTTACAATACAACTTTCGGAAAAATTCTTTGTTGACATAGCGCAGCTTGTCGCATTGCGTTGTACCGCGTTATGCCACTTGACAGCTACACGGACACGGCACAATTTTTCCGAAGCTCTCCAACAACCAATTACTGCAGAATATTTCAATGTCAAATGAGCGCGCTTATTTGCTTCATTTATTTTGTTCCGAAACGGAGTTGACTTCCGATTCGGAATTTTTTCGGAGAGATGAGAGATTATGAAAGCTTTAAGCTAAGTAAAGCATTTAGAGAGATGGAGAGTGCACCATCTCGCCTTTTTGTTTCGCATTGCTTGTTGTTGTTTTTATTAGAATTTTTACAGTCATGCGCGAAACCCTGCGACTAAATACTACGCATTTGTCGCAACGAAAAGTTTTTCCATTTAAGTGAATAAGTTAAGCGAACACTAAATTTTGCAAAAAAAAAATGTAAAGAAACTATAATTGAGTGTAAAAGTTTATAATTTTACTGTGTTGTGCACTTCAGAATAATCTGATTTTTAAATTAATAAAATTTGTATTGAATTGATACACAGGAAAGAAATTGAGTTAAAAAAAGCTGCCATAAATGTGGTTTTGTTTGGTGTTTTAAAAAAATGTGTGCCACGCCCTTTTTTTTTTTTTGTATTATATTATATGTTTTGTAGTTCACAGTATGCAATTTTGTGTAAAAAATGTCGCCATTGTGAGTTTGAAAAATGTAGCCTGGGCACTAAAATGATTATTAATATCGAAAGTCTCTGCACCATACTAATAATTAAATTTACTATCCAGGTTAGATTTTACGAACTCACAATGGCGAAATTTTCCATATAAAATTGGCCATTGTGACCTATAAAATAATATTGAAGGTTGGAACTGATTATTAGTAAGGCTTGGAGACCTGTTGTCACATAAATTGTTATTTGCCAGCCTTTGGATGTCACATTTGATACGTCAATACAACCGACTAATTTATTTCATCGCTGCAAGGACGTTTTTTTTTTTTTTTAATTAAGTATACAAGTTTCCATAATATATCTATTAGACAAAAATTCCGGGTATAACGCCTTGACAGACGCATGAGAGTAAAGCATTAATAAATAAATAGTTGGCGCAACAGGTCCGTAGAACCCTAGGCCTCACAACCTTTTTGTGTGTGTTTTTCATTTTTGGGACAAATGGAAGGTATCTACAATTTTATGCCGAGTCCAAACGGCTCATTAAGAAGATCTTTCATTACAGTTATATTCTTGGATGTTTCTCAGATGTTCGCGAGACTTGGCACAGTGGAAAAAAACCTTAAGTTGGAATTTGGGTTTTTCTCTGGATTCGAACCTGGGACCCCTAGCTTAGTAGTCCAACACACTAACCACTAAAGAATTAGCAGCATTTATTCCTTTGAAGCAATGAAATTTGGAACTGTAACAACAAATTTGTTAAATAATTTTTCACAGTTTTCACATTAACAACTTCCTTTGCATAATGAGGTTCCTTTTACCATTACCAAGTGTTCAATAAATACTATCTGCTCCTTACTTCTATCCTAGGTTAGGCCAAAGAGTTATCTGTTACACACTTAGGTCTGACCCATTGTGATGCACGTCGCGGAAAATGTTATCCCTTACCAATTAAAATCTTGCCTATAAATGCTGTAGTCAATTACTAACTCTGAATATAATATAATCCATCCTGTGGATTTGATAAAACTTATTATTTTGTTTATTGGTGTGCTGGAAAGTTAATATACATAGGTCGTGGAAGATATGTCTTCAGAGCATAATATTTTGTAAGTCACAATGGGTGACTGAAATCAAATAATAAATTATATTAAATTTTGCCATTTCGTCAAATGTATCCTCGACACTAAATATTATTGTCCGGCTTTATGTATTATTCCACTAACTTATTTTATTAGGTACATAAGAGCTAAATGCAGTTCAAAGATTCCTGGACCATATGTCTACTTCTTTAATTAATTTTAAATAGTAATTTTATGTTAGATTCTAAATACTTTGTTATTTTTAAAGGCAATGTGCTTTACAGTGTAAAGCTATCTTTTTCAACTAATTTAACTAACTTAAAGTGTCGAACAATATTTATTAAAACTTAATATTTTTTTACTTAATTAGGTTGGTCGCCCCTTCACGAGGCTTGTAACCATGGTCACTATAACATTGCCTTGGCACTTATTAAGGCTGGAGCAAATGTAAACGCTAAGGGTTTGGATGATGACACACCACTTCATGATGCCGCAGTTATAGGCAATTTAAAACTTGTTAAACTGCTTATTGAAAAAGGCGCGGATATTTTCGCTAAAAATAGGAAAGGTAAAACCCCAGCTGATGTCGCCGCATCTAGTATATCTTCGTATATGTGTTCCTTGAGAGGTAATCTGGCTGAATGAAATGTCAGTTTTTCATTTCATTTCAAAATAATATTTTTTTTAGATGTTAATCAGATGACCAGTAAAACGTCGCAGACCTCAAAAAGAACTATAATGTCAGAACAAAGATGTGAAGATCATAGCGATGCTATTATCGATGATTGCGAGAGCAATGAAGACGGAAATTCATATGCATTTAAAAAAAACTGTAAAGAATCTTTACACATTGATGAAGAGAAAGTTGATGCACGAAACAAACTTGAAAAACCGCTTACATCGACAGTTCATATGGAGGAGGTATTTGCTGAAAACGATTCTATATCCAATTTAAAATTGCCACATGTAAGTTCAAATATCCAATTGAAACGACCACACTCGGATGCTGAATTGGAGGAAATAAGCGATATAGACGAATTAAGAAAAAAGAAAAAAACTAATTTAGAAAGTGTGAAAGATAGCTCCAAAGGCACATTAAACGCAAAGGTGCCATCAAAACACGACAAGAACTTAAAACAACAGCAATCAGTTGTTTTATCCAAACCTAGTACTGTCGCAATGAAGCTGAACTCGGAAAGAAAAAGTCCATGCGTTAGTCCAAAACTTAATTTAACAAAAAACAATGATAGTGATTTAGAGACAGATGATACGAAAACAGCAGAGGGTACTTCCGGCAGCGGTCCAAAAGTTCCCCCGCTAAAAATTGTCATTCCACAGCAAAATTGTGCCAACGATATTGAATGTGGATCACGAAATGGTAAAACTAACTCAGCAAGAAGTCATCCCGCACTGCCATACGTTGTTTCTTCCTCAAACAGTAATGATTCCATATCTACAGAAAAAGACACGAATAATTCCCGTTGCAGCAGTCCGACGGAAATGTCACAGAAAAATAATGTAGGTTCGTGTTCTCTTATTTTACAAGAAGAAAAAAACGTCAAACTAAGCAATGAAGAAAAGGGCCAACAAAGAATATTACGAAGTTCACATCGTTCAGGTGGTCAAAATGTTGACAGAAGTTCAAACAACTCATCTCCACAATTACAAAGCAATTCTCCCTCACCTGCTACAGTTGCTGATACAAACGAGAAAAGTATAAATTTAGTTAATAACACATGCACAGTTAGTCCACAGTTACAATCAAATGCATTGGAAACAGAGACAAGTGGAAATGCTCCAAGCCCCTCGGCATCATCAACATCTTCTATAAAAGAAACACCGTCCAATTTAGTAGAATTACATCCACGGAAAAGAAAAATACGTGCTAAACAAGAAGAGGGTTTTATAAAAACGAACTCATCAGCAACCGGATCTGAAACCATTAACAGCTTGGGTGATATTCATCCTCACGATCATCCTTTTACAAATTGTTATCATATGTATTTAAATATAAGAAAACAAATTGATAAGAAGCATCGAACCTTGTATCCCATTCAACCGCGCCCTCCCCAGGGGTTTAGCGACTATTTAATGAACAGGAAGTCCTACTTATTGGCAAACAAGAACGCACCTGAATTATATGTCAACATTCCACCGCGCTTGCCTTCTCAAATGATTGATTTATTTACCTTACAAGAGACAGACCGTTTCAAATTGAAAATAAGACACATTGTAGAAAAAGAAAAACTGGGCTTATCTGTGGAACAGGAGATATTAAGAGTCCATGGGAAAGCGGCGCGAAGTCTAGCATGCCAGTCAGTACCGTTTTCGGCTTGTACAATATTAAAGGATGAAGAAGTGTATAACTTAATAACACCAGAGCAAGAGGAAAAAGATAGAAACGCACGGTCGCGTTACAATGGACGTTTGTTTCTAAGTTGGCTCCAAGACGTTGATGACAAGTGGGAAAAAATAAAGGTACTTCATAAATTATTTCAATCATTTAACATACATGCTTATATAATTTAAAAGTCATTCTGCTCTGATTGAGTTAAAATATTTCTCATTCGTCATTTATTAGTTCTAGTCATGTCTTGCGTACAAACTTTATAAAATTCAATTTGTTTTAAATTGTTTCAAAAACGGATTGCACTATTGTGTCTCTTTAAACACGTGTTCCTTTCAAATTCTTATTATTCAACGTGTGTTAGCTTTCATTGATATGAAATTAAGAGCGGATAGCTTAACTCGCCGAATTCGGCTTTTATAGTGCGGATAACTTGTTACCACCTTTTCATAATCTTGATTTATTTTTAGAGTTACACTTTACGACTACCAATACATATATTATTTATGTTAATTATTACTTAGCAAGACATTAATTTGTGTGCACTTTTACAAAAACTTAATATAAAATATTATAGACTATGAATAAGAAATTATTTCGATGTCGTCAGCATATCGAAACTGCCTAGACTTTTGAAAATTTTTTCCTTAGTGTTGGCTTGCGAGTTTCGCAGAATTTTCTCAAGAATGGTTTTGAAAAAGTCACATAGAGCATATCACATTGTCTAAATGCTCGGTGGGATTGTTTCCGACCTTTACAGAGCAGCGAACATTCTCCATCGTCGTTCTGAACAATCTTACACGTTTAGTGTGAGTAATTTTGTTGGTCGGTTGTCGAATTACCGGGCCTAAAACCGCACTGGTAGAGAACAATCAGGTCGTTAACGAATGTTTTCAGGCGATCACACAGTACATCAGACAGGATTTTATATCCTGTTTTAAGGAGACTGATGCCTATAGAGATGGGCGCAGTTTAGAAGAACTCCTTTGTTGTGGATTGGGCAAACAATGCTGAGGTTGCATTCACCATGGATACTTTCCGCTGAACAAATCTTAGAGACGAGTTGTTGAATGCTCTCTACCACTAGACTGAGCTAGGACGGATATATGCATGCACTGTGATGACGTACAAGAATGTCAACTCCAACTCAATATAATGCACTGGCTTTATCCCACGGGATTCAGACCGATTATTCTATACGGCAGCTTTCTGTGGTGGCCGGCTTTGGACAAGAGCTCCAATCTAAAACCTGAGAAAACTTAGCGCTTGGCATGCCTAGGAAAATCATCTTCGAAAAAGGCTTCATACACGAAATACCGGATTTCGTCATATGCATAGACTACCAGGTTGCTATCAGATCCCTAGCATACCTCGACATAATATCTTAAGCAACGTGCATGCAGCACTTACTTAAGATGGCGCTTAAAGTCCGGGGTGGACCTGGGCCTCAACCAACAAGCGTCTCCAGAAAGCACGATCTTTAGCCAGCTGTCTCCAGTTTCGCACGCTAAGTTGGTTAAGGTACGCTTCCACTTGCGCGCGCTACCTGAGTCGCGGTCTTCCTCTACTGCGCCGTCCCTCTGGTGTGGATTCGAATATTTTGCGGGCCGGAGCATTCGTGTACATTCGTTCAACATGACCCAGCCACCCAGTCGTTGGACCTTTATTCTTCTGACTAGGTCGATGTCGCTAACAGCAAGTACAATTTGTCGTTGTATCTCCTCCTACATTCACCGTCTATGCAGACGGGACCAAAATGCACTCTAAGAATTTTCCTCTCGAAACACCCAAGAGTAACCTCATCAGCTTTTGAAAGGGTCCATGCCTCTGCGCCATAGAGCAGGACTGGGATTGGGATTATTAGGTTGCATGCAGCACTGTCTTATGCTAAGTCTGGAAAATTCGGTCACGACGTTACTCGCTTGTTCGATCTGTTCAGCGATCTGATCTAAACGAAAAAAGAAAAAAACCTATTACTATAACTCGCATGGGTAACATTAAATTTTAACATTACCTATCTGTTTCATTTCAGGAAGCGATGGTTTTACGACACCACAACGAAGCAGAAAGCTTACATGCTATACAGCGTATGGACTGGGAAGATGTATTAAAAGAACATGATCTAAGTGACGATAAATCTCAAGCCTTGATTAACGAGGATCATGTTCCAATCGTTCACGTCAGCGATGATTTTGATTTACTTCCCGCTTAAATTTTTAATATAAACATTTAATAAAACAACTGGTGTTGTGTAATTTACATAAAATATGTTTTTCAGCAGAGACCATTTTAATAAAATATGTTTCATAATATAATTGTAGTTTTATATTTATTGGTACATCTACACCCGTCGCATCTCTGCGTACACAAATTATTCCATATCCGACAAACAGCTTAAGCTTAACGTTTTCTTTTTATGGCCCGGAATTTTTTTCCTTTTGACCCTCACTGTTTGATTGTCTCGCCGTAGATCACGGATTACAGTTGGCAATAATATAGTTGTGGTGTGTAAATATATTAAAAGGTCAGTAGTTTGCATTTAGAATTAAATTTCTGTATTATATTTGTATAATAAGTATTCCATTATTCATTTTCATTATTGAATTATTTAAAAAAATGCCATAATATGTAAAAAGAGTAAATAATTTAATAAAATACAATCTAATTGTAACTTTTTTGGCATGATTATATTCCCCGATACTAAAAATAATTTTTAGTGTCCATGCTAAATTTTTCGAACTCGCAATGGCAACATTTTCCGTACAAAATGGCATATTGTGGCCTACAAAATATTTAGTGTCAAGGTTAAAAATGATTATTAGTATGGCCCATTGTGTACTAAATCAAAGATCTTTGCATTAATTTACCATATGTATATGAACCATAAACTAATTATTTAATACTTACTTTGTGATATGGACTGCTAGTGAAATGTCAGTTCCATACAAGCTCTACCCAAAAAATGACGTCAGCATAAATAGTCTCTTCAAAAGGCGTTTTTCTTTTTTAGTTCAGAGCAGAGCTCTGAACCGAGCTCGAGCATTATGAGCGCGCTCTGAGCCGAGCGTGGTCAGATCGTTCTGATGTATTTATGAAACACACTTGAGCAAGTATCTGACATTTTTAATAAATATATGTATAATTAGAATATTTATTAATTTTTATTTATTAAATTGGTTAACATTCAGTTCCAGAGCAACAAAGGTCGTCCACCATTGCAATTATTTTGTTTATCCTGTTTTTTTTTTGTCAAATGTGACTGTGAGTGTGTATTCAGCTTTTTACAACACAAATTCTGAGCTCTGATGTATCTGAGCTAAAAAAGAAACACGAACTTTTTGTATAACAGTTCAGGTTGCGCTCTGAACTAGAAAAGAAAAACGCCTATTATATTTATTCAAATAAATTATTATTGAAGAACTTCTGCTCAGATGCTAGCCAATTGAACACACTTCTTGGATCCCATATCGGTGGCTTTTTTATCGTTGGTTGAGAAGAACAAATGGCCCTTAAGATCCGTCGAACGATGAAGTTCGTCGAAAGACTGTCATCTATAGTTGGACCACAAAAAGTTGAAATTGCCGACTTATGCACAAGAATTGTATTAGGAGCATATCTTTCCTTCAAGAAGAGATTGGCTAAGTATCTTGCTAAACAGGAACCGGTGGGAGATTCAGGATTTATTTTCTTTTCCTTGCACCAAGTAAGCCTTTTCTTGACAGCAGGCGAATAGGTCCTCAGTGTTGAATCTTTCCACCCCTTCTTTAACAACTTCTTCTGCTCCGTGGGCCAATCTACTATCTGGCTACCCCAGCCCCAACTATCAATACTTTCAGGATTGAATGTTCTACTTGAGGAGGGAGATACCCCATTGTAACATCTACCAACACCTTCCGCATATAGGTCGGACATCCAGAAGACCTTGTCCCATTCCGGTGACACAATCAGATACCTTCCGCGAGACCTGTTCGAGTGCGCCAGAACTCTTGGCATTAGATTGGGCGGTGGAAAAATCCAGCCTAGACGATAATCCCAATCTCGACTGAAAGCATTTATGTATGCTGCCGCCTGATCTTTCCAATTTATCGATACATACATGGTTGTCTCGTTCAGCTGACCACCTGCCTGTGTCTGCAGCATCCGTTGCTAGAAAATGTGACACTACTTTTTTGTGTATTAGCTCGACATTGGTCAAGGATCCGAGCCACCAATCTATCTCCTCCAAAGCCCTCCGAGGGATGGTGTTTCTTTCTCTTTGTCGCTTGTTGAACTGCCTTAAGAATATTTGAAGGTATCGGCAGTGAAGTCGGCCTCTGGGTACAACAAAACTTGCGAAATTCAAATGGCCTAAAATCTGCTGCAACCGAAGAAGAGTGCATGACTTTAGATTTGATCTTTAAGATGTTTCTTCGCGAGTATACATGTTCTAGTCTTACCTGTGGCCTGATGTTTGTAAAATAGGTTGTATTGTTTGTCTTGAAGCCCCTGTATGGTCGAGTCTCTCACCCAGGCCTCCTACATAATGCCGATGTTCATGTTTTCCTTCCTTAGAAAAACCATCAGATTATCGGAGGCACACTTTTAGTGCATTATGTTAATCTGTATGACTTTCAGCATTATTCGTAGACGGGTTTTTGTCGGCGACCATTAGGTCCTCCAGCAGCTTGTCGGTTTCGACGATGTCCGCATCGTCCTCAGGACCCCATGAAAGGAACACTTTTAGCTGGCATGCCTAATGGCAAACCGAACATTGTGGTTTGCCTTTTCGAGAGCAGCCGGGTACTCGCTGTTGATTAGCAGCATCGTATTTTTGTAGGGTTTCTCTGCCTTGATGACTGCCCAGCAGTGGCGTGGCGTGAATATTTTCAAATGGGAAGTCGAAGCAAAATTAATCACATACAAATGTAAAAAACTCTACATCTGTGTACCTTGAAACAAAATCATACATTGTTTATCTGCTTTCCACATCACCCTACCTACCTCAACATAGTAGCTGCATTTATCCACATAAGACACAATAAGAAAAGAAGAAGTAAAAGTAAATCGAATAACTCGAAGAAAAGCGTGTTATTTTGTTCATATCATAACCAAACGGTTCATTCAGTGTCAGCACTCAAAAATTCTCCCTTCAAGGTCGGGGATAGAATAGCCTTGAGGTAATGTATGCCTGTCGTAAGAGGCGACTAAAATCTAACGCCAGAGGGAGTAGCCTTGGTGATGCTATAAGCTATGCTGTCGGGAGTATATTCTCCTGGTAGGGCCACCCAAGGCAGCCAGGTTATAGTTAAAGGGTAAAACCGACGGCAAACACAAATCCAAGAGCGTCTGACCTATAGTAGGCGGCTTCCTGGTCTGCGTCTGATCCTAGAAGGACGGCAGTGTTAAAACCTGGTAGAAGGTATAAAATACAATAACGAAAAGATGCAATGGAACAAACACATGGAATTATTACCCCAGGTGGCAAACCAGTTACACTGGAAAATCCACCCTCTACGGAGGTCGGTCCCTCGGATTCTGGGGAGGACCAACTATTGCTTCAACGAGACCCTTTCAGAGCGAAACCAATCCTGAAGTGGAATAAATGTTTTAGAGTAGCAAAAGTAAAATAAGTTTTATTTAGTTCAAAAGGAATTCACAAAAGACGCGTTGTTATTACAAGAGAGATTTGGAAAGCAGTTGCATTTAAATAAAAAACAAAGGATAGATATATTCAGTATCTATATATACATCTGCTCTCTTCTGTTGACGGGTTGTGTCTTCTAGACCAGGGGTTCCCAATTTTTTTCGGCCACGGAACCCTAAATGATCAAACTTTTTTTGGCGGACCCCCATATTGATATTAACAGAAAACATCGTTCCTTGAAGTGCGGTTTGGATATTTTTATGTTTGACAAGAAAAGAAATAATAAATGATACAAATATAATTATTTTAAGTTGTATAAAACATTTATTGCACAACAAAAAATACGCTGCAACTTTTTAATGTGAGGAATGAAATTTTTTCACATATTTACTTAAAATATCCTTAAAATTAGGCTTAATGTCCGACAACTGAATGCGAAGGTCTGGAGCTGCGTCCAGTCTGTTTCTGTATTTGTTTTTCGTGTAAGTGTAAGCCGAAAACCCAGCCTCGCATCGGTAAGTTGTCACAAATGGAAGGAGAACCATAAGAGCTTTGTCTGCCACTGTCAGTCCAACCCAAAATGTATTTAAATTAGAATCTTCTGATTCAAAATTTTGTTTTAGAAGGGATGAACTTTTGATGTCGATCAAATTTCACCAGTTAGCATTGATGGTTGGCTATAATTTCCAAATGGATTCTGTACCCAGTCGATGTCGTCCTTTTTCTCGGGAAAATACTCTTCCAACGATTTTTTAAGGGTAATCAAATTTTGGTGTATACTTCTTTCATCATCTGAAGTAACCTGCAACATATTTTCTTCCAAAAATCCGTTTAAAAGAGTAAAACTTTCGTAATTTTTTTGGTTAACACATTCTATCCAGAAACCAAGTTTGGTTTTAAGCGAAGTTATTTTGTCGTTAACTGTAAATTTGGTTGTGGTTCTTCCCTGTAAGGACTGGCAAATTACATTTAGTTTATCGAATAAATCGGCCAAATAGGCCAATTTCACCAACCATTGCTCATCGTGCAAGAGTTCAACAAGCGTTCTTACGGATGCAGAAATGGGCTGTTCGACGAAGAATATCTTGAGCTCGTTGCGTAATTCAAATATTCTGGATAAAACTTTTCCCCTCGAAAGCCATCTCACTTCCGTGTGAAGAAGAAGATATTGATGCTGACTTCCTACATCTTCACACACTTTCTTAAAAAGCCTTGACTGGAGTGGACGAGATTTGACGTAATTAACTATTTGTACAGCTTGATCGAGAACTTTTTTTAAGTCGGGTGAAATTTTCTTTGAGACAAGGGCATGACGATGTAAAACGCAGTGACTGCTAGTACATTTCGGTGAAACATTCTTTATTCTTGCCACAGTTCCTTTTGTTTTGCCGGTCATAGCTGCTGCTCCATCGCTGCATACGTCAATACATTTGGTCCATTGAATATGGTGTTTACTCATATAATTATCAATGACTTTAAAAATTTCTTCCCCAGTCGAGTTCGTGTCCAAAGGTTCACAGAGAAATAAATCTTCTTCAATAGATCCTCCGAAGGGGTATCTCACGAAAACAAGCAGTATTGATAAACCGGCGACATCTGTACTTTCGTCAAGTTGTATTGCAAACATATCACTGTCTTTCAATCTACAAATTATTTCATCTTCAATATGGTCTGATATCTTATGGACTCGATCAGATATAATATTATTGGAATACTGGACTGCTGCAACTTTCTTCGCTGCGTCTTCTCCAAGTACGCAGCTGACGATTTCCGTCATGCATGGTTTTATTAAATTTTCTGCAATCGTGTGTGGTTTACCTACCAGCACGCGCAATTCTGTAACTTATTAGGAATGATGCCTCAGTTGCTTTTTCATTATCTGTTTTTGCATATCTGTGTATAGCAGCCATACCAGTTTTATGTACATCTTTGTGTCTTTCAAAAAAACTTAAGTTTTTATCCTTCAGTTGCGGGTGGTTGGTTTCAAGGTGTCGTTTAAGCTTTGCAGGTACCAAAGAGCTGTTTAACAGAATTTTGTTGCAAATAACGCATTGTCCATCAGGATGTTCAGCATTTTCTATAGGAATAAATCCAAAGGACAAGTAGGATTCTTCATACTTCCTCTTTTTGAAGACAGTTCTCTCCTGAGGTTCACCCCTATTGTTGGTTGGTGTTTTTTGTCGGTTTTGCTGACGACAAGAGCCTTCTGCATTAACCGTACCCTGGAATAAATTTACAAACCTAATAATAACCGACAACAACAGTAATAATAATAAATTGAACTAAAAAATTAACGCGTGAAAGGCGAGTAAGCCAACTAGTTATTGGCCGGACTGTATTTATGTAGGTATAGATTAACTTGAATAATAATAAATACAACTTTCTTACTGAAAAACAAACAACAGGTTCTTCTGAACTATTTCCAGTACACTTTACTGGTGAACACGATACAAGACTTTTGCCACTTGTGAGGCTTCCCGTTTTGAGCCAATTGTCCATTATCACAAACTAAAACAAAAAGCAGGACAAATTATTACAAGCCGGTATCTTCACAAAAAAGTGTGGCATCAATCCCTGTAGTGATACAGTGTCACCACACTTCAAAACTTAAAACAAAGGAAAATAAAAAAAAATCACACTAACCACTTCTTTTAATACGCTCTAAAACACAAAATACTTTAATACAATTTTTGACAAATCGCGCTGTATAACTTCGTTCTGCACCGCATTTTTGCAACAAACTGGCATAAGGTCAATAGTAAAAAGAGAAGAATTCAAACCAAACAAATAAGAAAAACTCCGTTGTAACCAATTGACATGCAGTTTTGTTTGAATTTGAATAGCTAAAACAGCATCTACCTACATAATGTACATACACAAGTGTGTGTACCCACATGGCATTCTTCCCAATCCACAACACATTGTGACACCGACACAAAAAATTCAAAATATTTTTTTCGCGGATGACTAGATGTATGAATTTGTTTGATGATGAATTTCGGTGCGCCGCGACGGCACGATTATGTTTCTTCTACGGAACCCCTTTTACCCTTCCACGGAACCCCAGGGTTCCGCGGAACACCATTTGGGAAACGCTGTTCTAGACGACAGTTGACAGTATTACCGTGTGGTTGTTTATTACTTCAACACCAAACGTGATAAAATTTCATTGTTGACCAATCGTTAGTCCCATCTTCTTTCGTAATGTTTCAAAACGAACTCGTTCCAATGGTTTAGTTAGCAAATCTGCTAGTCGATTTTCTCCAGGAATGTGTTCCAGCTTGATTTCACCTTCCAGAAAACGCTCTCGAACGTAAAAATGTCTAATGTCAATATGCTTAGTTCTTTTATGATATTCTGGATTCCAAGTTTGACAGCACTTGCACAGTCAACGAAAAGCTCAGGTGTAAGGTCTTGTTGTCCAGTTAATTCTACCATCAAACGTTTGAGCCACATAGCCTCCTTCGCTCCTTCACTCGCAGCCATAATTTCAGCTTCAGTAGTAGATAACGCTACTGTTCGTTGAAGTTGACTTGTCCAACAGACTGCTCCACCAGCAAACATTGCAACAATTCCGGTTGTGGATCGCCTTGATTCAATATCACCTGCGAAATCTGCATCACTGTAGACTTTTAACTGTTCGTAGTCCTTTTTGTACTCGATGCATGAGTTGGTGGTTCCACGAAGGTACCTAAAGATTCGCTTGACATCATTCCAGTCCTTTTTGCTTGGATTTTCTTCTTCTCGTGCTACTGTTCCAACGGCGTATGCAATGTCAGGTCGTGTTGCTGTTGCCAAATACAACAAGCTTCCAACAGCTTCACGGTAAGGAACTTCTTCCTTCACATTGTTTATCTCTTTTGTTTCGCTATACACTATAGGTGTTGTCACAGCATTACATTCACTCATATGAAAACGTTCTAAGATTTTCTTCGTGTATTTTTCCTGACTGACAGTAATTGAACCATCTTGAACATTTATTCTCATGTCAAGAAAATTATCTAGATGGCCGATTGTTATTATAAATTCAGATTTCAGTTCTGCTAAAAAGCTCTGAATTAATTTTTGATTGTTGCCAATAACTAGTCCATTGTCGACGTATATAACAACATACAATATAGTTCCATTGCGGTTGCAATAGAAAAGACACGGATCTGCTGTGCTGTTCTTCAATCCTGCTTTCTTCATAAATTTCAAAAAACGTTTGTGCCAGCAACGCGGAGCTTGATGGGTCCATACAAGCTTCCCTATAATCGACATACTCGATCAGTGCCGTCTTGAAATCCATCTGGTTGTTCGAGGTAAACTTCCTCCTCAAGAGTGCCATACAAGAAAGCTGTCTTTACGTCAAACTGCTGGATTTTTAAATTCTTCGATGCAGCTATGGCTAACAGCAAGCGAACTGTATCATAACGTGCCACAGGACTAAAAGTTTTAGTATAGTCAATACCTTTTTGTTGCGCATAGCCTTTTGCTACAAGCCGAGCTTTATAACGAGGGTTGCTTTCATCTTCAGAGTCTTTCAATCTGAATACCCATCGATTCTGCACAACTTTTTCATTAGCTGGTCGAGCAACAAGCTCCCAAGTTTCGTTTTCTTTGAGAGAAGCCAATTCCTCTTGCATCGCTGCACGCCACTGCTTGTTCTCTGCTGATTTTATTGCTTCATTGTAAGATGTTGGATTTTCACATGACTGACCTAGTTCGGCAAGCATCACGTACTCCTTAGTCCAACCTGGTTTCTTCTTTTCTCGTAAACTTCTCTTCGACATCATTTTGGGATTCGTCTTCCTCCTCATCCAAACTCTCGTACTCACCGCTTGTATCGCCGTCTTCAGGTAAATTTTCTGTTGATGTACTTTCATCTTTCATTTCCGGCTTTTCCTTGGTTATTTCAATTTTTGGTGTTTCATTTTCCACGACTCTTTCATATGTTTCACTGTTCATGCTTATGGTGCATACCACTTCTGGCTTAAATATAACATCGTGACCGCAGATCACTTTTCTTAATTTTGGAATCCACACACGATATCCATCTTTGTCGTTGACATATGCAACCAAATTTCCAAATAATGATTTTTGATCAAATTTCTTGCGACGCTCTTTTGGAATGTGCACATAACATCCGGTGCCAAATATTCTCAAATGATCTAACTTTCCACATTCTTTGTTGTACCATAACTCGTAAGGAACTTTGTTCTCAACTGCAGTTACTCCAGTACGATTCATAATATATGCTGCTGTATTGCAAGCCTCAGCCCACAATGCCTTTGACAATTTGCTTGACAGTCGCATGGATCGTGCTGCCTCAACAATAGTACGATTTTCTCGTTCAGCCAATCCGTTTTGCTGTGGCGTATAAGGTGATCCAATGCAGTATTCAATTCCTCGCTTCGCTAGCACTTCGACGACATGTTTGTTATCAAATTCTCTACCACCATCGCATCTTAGCCTTTTGACAGTGTGTCCATTTGTTTCAGCTTCGTTCAAGAATTGTTCTAATGATTTACAAACTTCACTTTTGTGCTTTAAAAAGAACAATCTTCGGAATTTACTGTAGTCGTCTTTGAAACAAACATAATAACGAGAACCTCCTACAGATGCTATTTCAACTGGTCCAAGAACATCCGCATGAATAATTTCGCCTACATTCGTTGGTCGATTACTGCGCTTCTTAAATGAAAGTCGATGCATTTTACCGACAGCGCAACCATCGCAAAAATGTTCTTCGGTTTCAGCAACATTAATGCCTAGTTTCTTTAAAATATTCTTAACATGCCTTTTGTTCTCAAACGCTCATGATACACTTGCAACGTATCTTTAACATTTGCCATATACACTTCAACTGGTTTTATTGCATTTACAACTCGAATATTCAACGCGTACAATTCAGATTTAAGATATCCAGTGACTACTAGTTGTCCCGTATGCTTTTCGTGAATTTTAACACCTGTGTTATCGATTGTCGTAGTAAAACCTTTACTGGCTGCTGCTTTCACAGAAAAGAGATGCGCATTTGCATCAGGCACGTACCACACACATTTAAGTATTCCATCTCGCCATGCTCCTTCTACATACCTTTGAATTTTGACGTTACCTTGGCCATATGCTTTCATCGTGACGCCCTGCTTTCCGAGACTTATTATTTCAGGAACAGCAAATTCGGTGAAGTTTTCAAAACATGATTTACTTGGCATTATGTGCCTTGAAGCCCCACTGTCACAGTACCATTGATCAGGTTTAATGCCATCGTTGGTTGCTGCACTTAGTAAGAATGCCAATAGGTCGTAATTTTTCTTTGAAGTAGCATTTTCTTTCATTCTTTGACGATCTGAAGACATATTTTGTGGACACTCCGCTGCCCAGTGACCCAGCTCCTTGCATTTGTTACACGGAAACTTTTTCTTTGCGCGTTCTATTTTGTCATTCTCTGCTTCTGTGATTCTGCTTGTCTTTTCTTGTGAAAATTTCCTTTCGAAACGAAAGCTGTTATTTTTGTCATCGGTGCGAGTTTCACGTAGTTCAATTGAGCACAATTTTTCAATTAGCAAATTCAACTTCTGATTTTCTGCGGGTATAGTATCCCATAAATCACGAAAGTTGTCAAACTCTTTTCCAAGAGTGGACATGATTCGTCCATTCAATATTTTCATTATGCTTTGCCAGTTCGGTATTGAGATCGACGAACAACTTCTGCAATTTTGCTACGTGTGTACTGATGTCTTCTTTTTCGTCTCTTCGTGCTTGAAAAAATGAATCAATTAACATAGTTAACCTTTGAGTACTACTTCGCTCAAAACGAGCACACAACTTATCCCAGATATCCTTTGAGTTTTCACATGTCAATACGAGTTCAGCTACTGATTTGCTTAAGGCTGCTGCAATCAAATCGGCCGCTTTTACGTCAGCTTTCAGCCAATCTGTGCGCTTCTTTTTGTCTGCATCGGAGGCACCATCTTTCTCCTCAGGACAAGCAACTTCGCCATCGACAATTTTCTGCAAATGGTATGCATGCAATAACATTTTCATTTGCCATTTCCATTTCGCCCAATCGCTTGGACTTTCGAGGGAATCCAATGAAATTTTATAGTCCATCGAAGACATGTTTTAATCTACTTATTTTGCAGCCGATATGCAACTTTTACATCGACTTTTCGATTAATTCGAACACTCAAAACAATTTTACTTTATTTATGCAATTTTCACGCATCTGGTCCCATAACCTGAAGTGGAATAAATGTTTTAGAGTAGCAAAAGTAAAATAAGTTTTATTTAGTTCAAAAGGAATTCACAAAAGACGCGTTGTTATTACAAGAGAGAGATTTGGAAAGCAGTTGCATTTAAATAAAAAACAAAGGATAGATATATTCAGTATCTATATATACATCTGCTCTCTTCTGTTGACGGGTTGTGTCTTCTAGACGACAGTTGACAGTATTACCGTGTGGTTGTTTATTACTTCAACAAATCCGGCCGTTAAAAAACGACCTAGCAAAAAGCGTAAGGCTGTAACCTCACCCGAAGTCTTACAGGAAAAATATAAGGCCACTGAACCAACAAACAAGACAAAAACTCAAGCGAAACCTCGCCCTCCACCCGCAATAAATGTCGTCGGGATAGAGGACTACGGAAAACTTCGTAACCTTCTCAAAAATATGCTGAAGACGAAGTACAATATAATCTCACGCCAAAACAACGTGTGGAAAATCAACGTAGATGATTCTGATCATAGACAAATGATACTGAGACCCCCAACTCACAATCCTCTTGCCGCTGGGCCCCTCAGTTTTTTTTTCAAATTCGCCATTTTGTTTTCCTATCGGTGTTGCTTCAATTAAGAATCCGTGTGACATGCAAAAACATACAAAATATGCAAAAATAAATGCTGCCAACCTCGACAACCGTGGGGAAATGTGATAGAATTCGGGAATACCACATTTTTACATTACTGAATGCCATTGGTTAGTAGTTCTTTGGTTAATAAAACTAGCTAAATGAGATGTTCTATATACGAAAAACTTATTATGACAAACATGGTTGCGTATTTTGCGCTTTTGAATATCATGAACTTCGATTTCATGCGTAAATTTTTCTTAGAAAACTGACGAAAATTTGCTCAATATATCCTTTTACTTCAAACAATCTGCATTGTTCAATTTTCATACATATTTTAAGCAAATTTACAATTATTCATTAAAAAAAAATATTAACCACACGTAACGAATAATTTCAAATTTAACGGATAAAATTCTATGAACGCTGCCAGCAACTTTGTCCACAGCGGAAGTGGCATATGCAAGGTGCGAGCGTGTTGGTGAGTCGGAATTTTTGAAGTTACGTGACATTTGTCAATACAAATTTCTATGTAACAATACAAGCGCACTTAGCATTTGCCACCCCATAAAAATATAGCTTGTAGGCTAAGTAACGGGAAATCGGTCGGAGTTGGTGGTCTCAGTATTGTCTCTGATTCTGATTCTTACCGAGCACTGGCTCTTAAATTAAACACAGAGAAATATCCAATGGTTTACTTATGAAAATAAGTACGGAAAACCGATGCGAGTCATCGCTAGGGGACTCCACCCGACCTGCATAAAAGAAGATGTTATGGAAGACGTGCAAACACAAGGCCTAAAAATTATTGACGCCGTGAATATTATCAAGAAGGAAAAGCAATGCACGGAAGGAGACAAAGATCTCGTAATCAAACGCGGCCTTCCACTGTTTATGCTGACCTTTGATAGGAGCGAGAATTTGGAGGATATCTTCAAAATCAAGACAATCCTAAATATAAAGGTTAAAATCGAGCCAATGCGTAAGGGAAGGAGAACGTCAGTGCAAACGTTGCCAAGGTTTTAACCACACAAAGGCATATTGCAAGAAAGAACCACTGTGCGTTAAATGTGCCGGTAAACATCTCTCGGAAGAGTGCGAAAAAACCAAGCAGTTGCCAGCGGTCTGCGCAAATTGTACGAAAAACCACCCAGCGAATTATAGAGGTTGGGAAATTGCGAAAGAACTACAAAAAAGACGCGACAAGAAACCGGTACACCCAGACCCTAGATTAAAATAACATAAAACCGATAATCCGAAAACCGCAACGGCAGTCAAAAGGACGAAACCGATACAGGAAAATAAAAAAATTGTACAACAGAACGTCGCTGGACCAAGTACAAAGGAAAATCCGGCGTTGGCCGATGCTAGTACATATGCGCAAGTCGCGATACATGGAGACCAGTTAAGATCAGATACAACGGATCCGATCCGCCAATTATTAACTGTTATATTAGAAAAACTTGAGCAGCAAAGCAAGATTAATCAAGATATATTTGACAAATTGAGCAAGCCCGAGTTCAAACCTCGCAAGCCTAATAACAAAACATGAATATGATAGAGTTTCTTAAAATACTGACATGGAACGCAAACGGCCTCCTGAACAAAATTAACGAACTAGAAATATTTCTACGGAAAAACAATATTGATATATGCTTGATATCGGAAACCCACTTAAAAAAGGGACATGGACCCAAAATAAAAGGTTACAGAGATTATCACGCGCATCATCCCTCGGAAAATGCCAGAGGCGGATCCTCTCTTTACATCAAAGATTGTATTAAGCAGTCAACAGACATAAAAATAGAACTCGATTCTATGCAAATAAGTTCAGTCTCCGTTGACGTAAACTATTCAGAGTATCCTATCAGATCCTGCTACTTCCCCCCGGGATATAGAGTGACAGACGACGACCTTGACCACCTCTTTGACTCATCTGGGTCTAATTTTATTATCGGTGGGGACTTTAATGCGAAACACACTTTTTGGGGTTCAAGATGCAACTCAACGAAAGGCAGACTACTGTATGAAGCGTAGTGTGGATTTTTATTCGACGGGAAAGCCAACATATTGGCCAACTGACAAAAATAAAATACCTACTAAACAAAACTCTGACGGAAGTCGAAGAATGCTACGATCTATGCTCAGACCACTCAGCAGTCACCCTGAAAATGGGTGGAAGTATAGCAACAAATGTAGGACCGCCCAGGTTAAGTAATAACAAAACTAACTGGGAGGTTTTCCGAAAAGACTGTAAAGAAAATGTTGATTTAAATGTGCCACTAAAGACACCGCTCGAAATAGAAGATGAAGTTGACAATCTCGTGGAAGCCATTCAGAGCGCAGCGTGGAAAAACACTTCCTTCCGGAAGATAGCTACACGGAACAATAAAGTCAAGTACAAGCCTGAAATAGAAGACCTCATACGAGAAAAGAGGAGAGCGTGTAAGAGATGGCAACAATCCCGCGCACCCCCTGATAAAACTTATCTGAACCATCTTTGCAACAAACTTAAAAATGAGCTACAGGATCTAAGAAATCTCGAAACTTCTACTTACCTAGAGGGCTTGACTGCTGAAAAGATCTCAAACTACTCACTTTGGAAAGCCTTGAAGTCCATAAGGAAACCAAAAATGCACTCGCCACCAATAAGAAAAGCTAACGGCGAATGGGCAAAAGGAGACAAAGAGAAAGCGGATCTATTTGCCGAGCATCTAGAAGAAACATTCAGGCCGTTCGATGGACGACCTTTAAACGAAGAACCGATTGCTAATACGGGACCCGACATCTATAAAATAAAAGCCGTATCTCTGTCCGAGCTTCGAATGACAATAAGAAAGTTGAAAAATAGCAAAGCTCCAGGATACGATCTAATCACTGCCGAAGTTCTAAAGAAGCTACCGAAAAGAGCACTAGTTAAGCTGCTGTACATTATAAATGCTTCTCTGAGACTTTCATATGTTCCAAGACAATGGAAAGTAGTCGTTCAACATTCCACAATCGATCAGGTGTATCGAATAACAAATGAAATTGAAAAAGCTCTACAATGCAAAAAGATTTGCTCTAGCGCTTTTCTAGACGTATCGCAAGCCTTCGACAAGGTATGGCACGAAGGCCTCGTGTATAAGCTAAGAACAATCCTACCGGAAAAATTATACAAAATATTGAAATCTTACCTTGAGAACAGACTCTTTCGTGTTAGACATGAGACTGAATTCTCGGAATTCAAAGAAATCCACGCCGGTGGATCTCGCCGCGTTCTCGGCCCAATCTTATTCCTGCTCTACACAAGAGATATACCACAGGATGAAGGGACCATCGTAGCAACGTTCGCAGACGATACGGCTATCCTCGCAATCGATGAGTCAGTCGAATCATCAACTGGAAAACTCCAATGGGCTTTTAATAAAGTATGCGAGTGGACAAAGACCTGGCGAATTGCCCTTAACGAGAGCAAGTCGACGCATGTCAATTTCACGTACAAAAGGATAAACAACTTACCTGTTTTCATTAATTCGTAACAAATTCCATACGCAAACGAGGCGAAATATCTAGGAATGACCCTAGACGCAAAACTTAAGTGGAAGCCACACGTTAAGAAAAAGCGCGACGAGCTCGCAATCAGACTTAGAGAAATGTATTGGCTACTCGGAAGATATTCAAAGCTAAGCGTATACAACAAACTGCTCCTGTATAAACAAGTGCTAAAACCTTCTTGGACATACGGTATACAACTTTGGGGTTGTACCAAACCAAGCAATATGACTATAATACAAACATTCCAAAACAAAACGCTAAGAGCAATCGTGAATTCTCCATGGTATATAATGAATAGTATTATTCACAGAGAATACCGTGAGTAACGAAGTAACTAACTTTGCTCGGAAACTTTGTACTCGTATTCATGGTCACTGCAATAATGAAATAATCCGTACTCTGGACGTGACAAACCTTGAGCGCCGACTACAAAGAACAAGACCGTTCGACCTAGCGCCATAAGGAGAAACCGCATGTAATGACGGTATTAGTAGGTGCGTTCGCTGGAAAGCTACCTACCAAACGCGAATAACACTACAGAAGCGTAAACTACTTGTTAAGGTAACTTAGTCGTAGTCATCACAAAAAATGAAAAAATGAGAGGAACAAATTTCATACTACTATGAGCTCGCGCGGCCGGATCTCATAGTGCCTCTCTGAGGGGTGAGGTTTAGCCCGTAGGCAGATGAGATATATCCTGAATCGGGCATAACCAATGGTACGGGCCATTGGTATCTTTTGAAGATTACTCACCTCCAGGGGCAACAAAAAAAAAAAAAAAATTAACTAGTGCGAACTGAGAATAACTCGAAGAAAAGCGTGTTATTTCCTACATAACCAAGTGGGTGTTGAACAAAGAGGTGTCGGACACAGTGCTCAGGGAAGAAAAAAAAGAGAAAACAAGCAAATATTCTCTCAAAATCGACTATTAAGTGAGAGCTTAAGTAACCCGACATATTTTGGGTTCCCTTCGCTTTGTAGTGACGAGACGATGACGATATTGTATGAAAATGGATACACACACAATATTTATTTGATGGCTTATGTGTGTACCATTTTGTGAGTATTAAAATTAATTTGTGTTTCATGTAGGTATATTTGGTTTTTGGTAGATAGATACCTAGTGTTCGGTAGGAATCAGGTTATATGGACGCCACGCCACTGCTGCCCAGTCATCCTTTTGAACCCCCTGGTTGTTTAGTTTGTGACATTGGAGGAGCCTTCCCCATCAATCTTTATATTGTGCAGCCAAATGCGAGCCTTAGGTCTTCTCGGAATGTCATTAGGGGGGATAAGTTTGAGCTTCAACCTCAACCTTAGCAACGCACTCACTAACAAAGTCCTTGGAGATTCGTTCGGCGCACTTGATTACCCGATATCCCCTAACCACCTCAGCGAAGTCAAAATCTAGGAGAGGTATCCTTTGTTATTTATGAGGTGGTCCATCATCATATCAGAGAGCTTGGCCTCAATGCTCCCCCACGCCGTGGCTATGGATTTCCATTTGTCGAGAGATTATCCACTAGTGCAAGCTGAAGTTGATCGCTTACCACCTCGATAAAGAGTCGCCTTTGGATAGCACTGTCCGCCGACGTGCTTGGTTTGGTTGTGGCTGCTGAACCTTCAGCAACTTTGTTTTTTTTTTGGCGGCCGGGCGATGGGAGGTCTCACCCAGAGATCTGTCCCGCTTCGCTGCCTGCCTCGGATTGTTCTTCAGGCGCTCGTTGTATTCGTCAATGATTGCCTGGTATTTGACCTTATCCAACAAGTCCTTTCTCGTGGACCGTTCCGTTTGGTTTGCGGTCGAGGTACTAGCCTTAGCACTCTCGCCGCTTGGTGGACGAACGATTGTCTCCTAACTGTAGGCCAGCAATTCGTCCTCCGATGAATTGCCAACCTCTGGCAGCCTCGGCTTGTCTTTTGTTTTTGTTTTTGCTTCCACTTTCTTTCTGTCCATTTTTGTTTTGTTTCTTAGATCTGAATCCCACGAGTGAGACCGGAAGGGGGCACTGATACAACCGACCTTGCCCAGGCATCGTAGGGGACCGTTTGCGGCATAGTTGGTTTTAACACATGACCATGCGGCCCTCGACACGGTGCCTTGGCGCTTTGGCTTAAAGTATAGGATTTTAACTGGGGTTTACTCCCGGCACCTTATAAATGAAAAGGTGGGGTCGCTCTTAGTTTCGGTCTAGAGACTCATGTCTCATTAACTTACTACAAGCTCTTCCGCCCCCAAAAAGGGGGTAACCCGGTCGGATTAGAAAATCGTTTGAATTGCAAACACATTTTTTGCTTGATTTGTTGCTGTCTGTCTATTTAAATTTAGTTTATGGTTTTTGACAATGTGTTTAAGAAATAAAATTCGTTACTTATATTACCATTGTCAAATTGCGATACTGTGATTTTTCTCGAATATTCTCCTTTCATAATTTAGCATTGTTCTAAATATATCGAAATGCACAGGCGCCTCTTAATACGCGGAGACCGTAGACGAATTTAATTCAATGCACTTAAGACTTATCTGTTGCGGCATTTGACCATATTCCTATTGTCTACATGAGAACTAAAGCGGCACCTCCTGTTTCTTACTATGTTTCCGATGCTTCTCATTAGCATTAAAAGTGCACAACAGTGCACACATATTTTAGATAATACTAGAAGCTTAGAGGAGCATCAATTATAATTAAAAGGTACTTTGATCCAGTAGAGACAGCTCATGATACGTTCACAGTTCCCCAATTAAAAAGCATTTTTTTACATTTAGGGCACGCTCGAGAACAAAGCGGATGATAAGATAGAAGGTGGCTCGTTTGTATTCTCCTTTATTTTAGATTAAACATTTCGGCAAATAAGTCGGGTCGTATTTTAGTTGTGATATGCAGGATCCTATATTCTATACCAATATATGCTTCAAATAATTCGTCGCGTATTATGATGAGAATAAGCGTGAGCTCGTTCACAATTATAATGAACGGATGGTCACCTAAACTATACATAATGTTGCAACAATACTAGTCACGTCGGTGTTTGTATTAGCATAATCTAACCTTTGCCACATATGTGGGGCGGTCTTAAGCCTCCAAAACAACGTCCAACAGTGACGACAAGGTCCCTGTTGGACGTTCCAACGATCAATAAAATGCACCGGATAAGTAACGTAATTGAGAGAGATCTCGAACTAAATACAATTCTTGGACTTACAGTTTTAAAGACATAGGGCCTAACTAATAGTCATTTTAAAACTTTAAAATTTCGCCACTGTGAGTTCGATAAATTTAGCATGGACACTAAAAATGGTTATTGGTATCGAGGATTATTTTTATATTTAACTATATTTTATTTGTAAATATTTTTATTTTCGAAATACTGTAGTAAATTTGTAAATACCGTTATCCCAAAGTTGCTGTACTGTAGTTTACAGTGCTTAAACAGAATTTGAAAGTAAAAAATATTATGAACACCCATATTCTGAATTTAAATATTTGTAAAGAGATGGTTTTTATACTCGTAGAAGTGATGAAAAAGCACACATCTCATCAATCTGGAAAATATTCGCCCACTGTTTATGTTGTAAAGTGAGAATTTATTCTTTTATTAAAGATACATACTTAAGTTCGCTACTATTATAATTTTATATAGAAAAAAGAAGGGAAGTGCATTTGCACCATCCAAAAGTGAACATACGCATTTATCTATGAAACCGGATACGAGACTGCGCACTAACGCTCTCATATTCATTACGTTATTCAAGTGAAAAAGAATAGTCAAGTCATAGAGATGTCAAAATAAACAATAATTAAATTTCTCCCAATATGGAAATAAACAAACAATCATAAAAAAAGTCCTTATTGGCAAATGTAGAACTATTATAAAGAGATGTTATTGTGAACTGGACAGCATGATGTATTTATTATAATAATGACGTAAATGCAAATAGCTTAATATTCCTTAGTAAAATATAATATCTGTCGTGGCTGGGCTTAAGTTACAGTGTTGGGCATATGCATTGTGGTATGTATTATATTGTATAAATTTATGTATATTATTTGTCACACCTAGTTCTACATAGGGTTTATATATATTAATACTAAATGTGTTAAAATGATCAATGCTGATTTCTTTCTTCGTTTGTCAAGCGAAACTTCAACCATGATATCTACATATACTAAAAAATCGATTTATATTCTCTTTCATCCTGTTTTTGCCGTTTTCATTATACAAAAGATTGCACGGGTGGAAATATAAACAAACTTTAGATAGGAATGTTTGCGTTATTGCTGAATGCAATTTTAGATGTTAATAATTAAGAGGCTCATCATCAAACAAAATGGTTTCTGAAAAGCGATGAAGCAAAGCTTCTTTTGATTCTCTTGGTTATCCGTACCAGACATAAATAAAAATAGGTATAAAGAACTAAGGTAGATTCTGAAAACAACATTCATTGATGCACACAGTATCCTTGATATCAATTCAAACCCAAAGTGATGATGTTTGTTGACGCTATAAGGAGCAAGCTTATTTTTTTATTTATAACTAGATCTTTAGATGTGCCCATATACGGACGTGGGTAAAAAAGTCTACATAAGAATCCGTAAGCTCTTATTCCTTTCAGTTAGATACTAACCTTCAGTGAAGATTATTGTACGCTTAACGGTAACTCCATTTTATTACAGAAAGCCGTGTCGTCTCAAAAAGTAATTATGTTTTGTTGAAAATCGTTCTGCAAAGTTAAATAGGATTTCTATAAAATCAACTTATTTGATAAAAGTTATAATAGTACTATCTGTGTATCAATTTCAATTCAAAGTGAAACGGATACTAGTTAAAAATTAAAAAAAAAAATAGCAACTGATTTACTATTAGATGTCTTACGCCATATAATTTATCTGGATCAGATCAGAAACAAAATGAATGTATAATTTTAAAGGTTCTCAAAAACAGGTGAAATTAATTATATTATACTGCAGTTGGGTATTCGTGTTAAGAACTAACCATACCAGACTATGAGAAAAATAATATCGGCTTATTACTCCTCGATACCACTATATTTATCTTCTTTTTAGAAGTGGTAGTGCTAGGTTCTCTTAACTAGCTAAGAAGAAAAACAAACAAGGGTATTTTTGTGCTGTGATCTCCTAAGTAATACACTGTGATTCCGAACCATTCATTATAACAAGTCAACAAATAGACTAAAGAAAGTACAAAATAGGGTATATAATGATATTACCGCGTATATAATGCCGTCGCAGTTGCAGTCATTGCTTCACGTTCAACAATGGCCGCTGACTGGTGTATTGAATGCGAGTCTCATTTGAAACAGTGAACCACTGAGTTTCTTCAAAGGCCGTTTAAAAGTGCCGGCTGACATTTGTAAATTCCGACTTCAAAAACAAAAATAATAATAAAAACAAATAAAAGTGTTATCATCGGCCTGGCCGATGCTTTGATACCCTCCACTGCATACAAGTCATGCAATATTGGTTTTTCTATGGGAGGTACCAGAACTGTCGGTCAAGTAGTTCTGGTACCGCCCAAATTGAATATCAGCCTGACGACGATAAAAGTAAGTACTCTCACAAAATTTCACTTGCGTAGATCGATTTGTTTCGACGCTATTCTGATTTCAACGGACAGAGAGACACATGGGTCTAACATTGATTTTGTATGGGAGGTACCCGAACTACTTGACCGACTAGCCAATTTTTAATACCAACTTAACGACAATAAAAGAAGTCTATGTCAATTCTTTTGGGCGCTATCGTGCTTTCAACAGACAGAGAGACACATGGGTCCAATATTGATTTTGTATGGGAGGTACCAGAACTACTTGACCGACATAGCCTATTTTCAATACCAACCTGACGACGATTAAAATAAATCCTTTCACAAAATTTCATTCGCCTATGGCAATTCCTATCGCGCTTCCAACAGACGGCCAGACAGACAGATAGACACACGGACATGGCTAAATCGATTCAGAATATATATATACTTTATGAAGTCTCCGGTGACTCCTTCTTGGCGTTACAAATGTAATGACAAAGTAAATATACCTCCCTGGGGAGGGTATAAAAATGGTACAAAATTGTGTACCATTATCACTACCATTGTTCTGGATTCCCAAACTGCGGTGTGGAGTCTGATACATTCTTAGATTTCTGATGAGGTTATTGATTTGAATTCATATATTTGCGGACACTTTGAATACAAATCAACTATCACAAAGTAGAATAAATTCTAAACTGAGCGACAATGTGACAATGTTTTGCCCGCTGTAACGCATTTTTCACAGGATTGAACAAATTGTTTCGTATCTTCGTCTATCATGTTTCAATGAGCATTGATTTCAGCTAGTGCCTTGCACTCTATACCTTCATGACCTCCATATCATTTAATTGTGCTTAATGTGCAAGAATTATCCCTTCTTGTTATGTATCATATGGCAAGCTATTTGAACTGTCTTCTATATACAAACTAGTGAAATTCTATTACGTCGATGACTTGAGAGTAGTTTTTCGCAGCAGGTGTGAGAGCTATTGAACAATAATAAATGGTATTTTCACTTCCATTCGGAAACACATACCACTGCCATATTATATGCTCTCAATCCTGTCCAATTCCACTGCGCAGTAAGGAATGATGGTAGTCTGCCAAAATAAGACTGGATGACAACAGCTCCTAAAATCGCTTAAAGCTGCGCATCGTTCTTGAGTACGGGGAGAAGATCTCAAAGATGGTGCATCTCGTCAATTAACTTCCCGCATATTAGTTTATTCAACCTAGAAATGCTCTTAGTTCAACCTTTTCTAACGAGTTTTTCGAACGAAATAATACCGGGACAGCTTGTGGTTTAAGATTTAGATGGACCTTAAACGTAGGGCAGTGTCCTATTTCGCTTTGAAACTCAGCAACTATCCTGCTAACTTGATATGCGATGTTGAATATCAACAGTGATAAGTCCATGCCATTGCCGCTGCCGAGTTCAACAGAAAATGTGTCATTGTCAGATAAGAAATATGTAGTTCCACATTTCGATACTATCTTAACTTTTTGTGGGGCTATATTAAGATTTACCGTCAACATTTCTGAATTAAAATATCAATCAGACACCAGATCATTTTATTATATTTTTTTTTAAACTGTGAATGCCCAACAAAAATGCCTAGAAAGAAAAACTAATTATCACAGTCAAGTTTTTTTTTATTATTTTTTAGAACTAGAAACTCAGATTTCTTTAGAAATTTTTCTTTTAAGTGTAAATATTTTTAAACTAGTATTTGATGACCAAAAACTTAGTTTAAGAGAATTATGGTTTGTTTTTAATTATTTTAAATAACATATTTTTCATTTTAAGTTTCAAACTAAATTGTATAAGCAATTTTCTCCTACATATATGAAAAATTAAAAAAAATAATAGCAAGATTCAGTGGCTTATTGGTTTCCAGGTTCGATTCCCGGAAAAAAAACTTAAATTTCATCTTAATTCTTTATCACTGCACCATATTTCGCGAACGTCTGACAAATATCCAAGAGTATTTCTTTTATGAAAGAGCTTCTCATATCAATCATTCCTTACCATTCGTCCCGAAAATGAAAAACTTGCACAAAACATATGGTTGTGAGAAGCTAGGCCTAGTCCCTACGGACGAATTGCGTTAACTATTTATTTATTTAGTTATTATCTGGCCCGAGGAGAAAAATGTCCTTTATTTTGTTGCTGAAGCCCCTGAAAAATTGTATTAGCCCTTCTGACAAAGTAAATTCATTTTTGCAGCTAAATCTACTGAAAAAATATATTGGGATAAAATTTATTTTAGCCTTTCAGATTTTCAATAACATATGTATAACTAATTAATTCGTATTATTGCTATTACAAACAATCTTAATCATAAACTTAAGCATCATGAATATTAGTTAATATTTATGATTCGATATGGTGACTGCTTGTTTTTGCTTTTGTTGGTTTCATCGAATTTGCCAGTGACGTACATTCGATTCACTGAAGCATCCCGTGGTGTAGAAATATTCGCAAAGACTGACTTCCAACCTTTGTTTAATTTTGTACTGATATTATAGTTTATCTGGCCCAGTATAGTGTTGCAGCTTTAATATAATATTTTGTTATGTGCAGTAGGTAACACGAAGTATCTGTTTTTGTACCCACACTTTTAATGTTTGCTCTCTTTTCCCTTTTGTTGATTGTAGATTTCTAATGGTTAATACGCATTACGCGTCGCAAAGCATCATGTACAAAACCTTTTATTTTTTACAAAAACTACAATCGAGGACAAAATTCTCGGTAAGCTGGACACAGGGAGGGTTATGTGTTTAGCGCGTATCTAAGTGACGCCCTGTAGCCTAAAAGGCTTGACCGATTTTGAAGAGTGTGATGTCATTAAATTCGTATTCTTCCCCGGAGTGTCGTATGCCAAGAAGATAAAAATAAAAAAAAAGTTTAATTTAATAAACCAAAAAACCAAACCCGACTGACTGTAAAAAAAATAATTCAAAATATATGAACAATACAAATTCAAGTCAAGGATGGTACTCAATAGGTACTTCATATATTTGTTAGGCTGTGTAGGTATAGTCTCCGATTGTCACTTAGTTAGGAATATGCGTATTTGAATAAGACACATTCAGTTCATATATTTTAATTTATTTTTGAAGTAATACTTCTTTAGGCACGCTTGACTTGGGGGCTGGTGAATGCGTCACAAAATCGTTACGGAAATTGCGAGCAGAAGTTGAGAGGGAGATATAAGTTAGTGAGATAAAAAGAGAGAGAGAGAGTTACTTTTCGTTTCGAATATTATTGTAGAGGCAAGAGAGATAGATGCGAGCACACATTTTCGTTCTCTATTTCTTTCAACCAGTTACGTTTCATTATCTAAGACACATCATACAGTGCAGCAGTGATACCATATCGGGGGATTTATCACTTTTTGCGGGATTTTCTCACTAATAATAAGCTACAAGGGACAAAGGGATTTTTCAGACCTCGTAGTACAAAAAGAAAGGGATTTTACTTTTTGGTCAAATTTTGTTCCTAATTGCTCATTTAATTAAGAATTAAACAAATTATTCAACCTACGATCAAACTAAATATTTTCATGTTTCTTTTTTTTATTTCCCTAAACTGTTGCATAAAATGACATATCTGTGAATGAATCACGAGTTTTTTTTAAACATTAAATTAATTATTTTGTAAACATAAAAGGGATATTTTGTGCATAACCATGGGATAACCATGGGATAAGTGCAGGCATAATTGTCTGTATCACACTGTAGGAGCAACAGAGAGAGGTGCGAGCACACAGTTTCTTTTCTTTCTCTCGTAGCCAGTTACGTTTCGTATATCTAAGATAAAGTGCACGCCTATTGCAAGGTTGCACTTTGGTATTTTTTACCAAAATTGGTAATTTTTTGTTCTTTTTGAGTTTTGGTAATTTTTATCTGGTTATGGTAAATTCTTGAGCAGATGTACCAATAATGGGAACTCGATATTAAAATGCTACCTTACTGCTTCTGAGTGAACGCATTGCAATATTTGCATTTGCTTCATCACCATCCATATAAAAGTGTTTTATTCGCTATTCGAAAAATAACGGAATGCACTCATTTTCTTCTTTTGACTGATGGTGAATATATATATAATAATAATTAAACATATTATTTATAAACAGATATGAAACTCTAATTTGTTAAGGGTTTGTTATAAGAAAATAGGTAGATGATCTCCCATGTCTTCTAACAGCTGGTAATTTTGTGCAAAATCAAATAAAATAATTTGAGTTTTTTTTTGTAAGTGGCAACCGTGGTCTATTGTCTGTATCATACTGTAGGAGCAAGAGAGAGCAGTGCGCGAGTTATGTATCCAGAACGAAACATTCAAAGTTCATATCAAATTGTTAATTCTTTGTAATCTAATCTATTCATTTATATTTTCTGTAATACAATATGTACTTATATCTACCTTCCGTTCTCACGCTAGAATTGCAGCGTCGAGTAAAAATATTATATGTATGTACTTGTATCTACCTTCCGTTCTCACGCTAGAATTGCAGCGTCGACCAAAAATATTATATATAAAGTCTTGCTTTCGTAATCAAGTTGTTCAGTCTGGAAAATAAAACTCTGCAGCGAAGCTCTGCCAAATTCAGTAATTGTTTTTTTTCTTTATTCGACGGAGAATCAACTTAACTGGCGCAGTCGGTAGGATTTCTTTTCGAATTATAGTTCTGCACAACGGTTTATTGTGTAAAAAGCATCAACAAATAGTGGTAAAACACAACGGTTTATTGTGTAATTTCTATTGTATCATATACAGTTAATTGTGAACAGTCATTTCAAAAACAAAAATCTCTACACAACGGGTTATTGTGCGAAGGTTATTATAAAACCAAAGTGACTTGTGAACAATTATATGGAACTATAATCACAACGGCTTATTGTGGCATCGGAAAGGAATTCAAGAACCTACACAACGGATTATTGTGACATCGAAAAAGAATTCAAGACACTACACAACGGATTATTGTGACATCGAAGGGAATTCAACAACAAACAAGCAGAGAAAACACCATCTACAAAGACAAAGGACCACCACAATGTTCTGTTGGATAATTTGCATGTTAATACCGGTCATGAGCCAACGGTTTGACATACAGGATCTGTCGAGGAGCCAGGGCCTTCTCCCGATGAAATTAGGCCCGAGTCGAATAATTGACTCACATATTAAACTCATTCACATAGTAAATTTAACAGCTTATGAGGAAAACATAGAGAACATCAGGACATCTGTAGAACTCATTAATAAAAATAAAAATGTAGGACCCATGAAAGACGTCACCAATCTTAAATTTCAAGAATTAAGAAACAAGCTACAATCTCTACTTCCCCGATACCGCAACAAGAGAGGACTTATAAACGGAATAGGGTCTGTAATAAAAGCAATAACGGGAAACATGGACAGTAATGACGCCGAACAGATTAACAAAGACATACAAAACCTTAAAACGAACGAACATGACATGAACAAAGAACTGACAAAACAAGTTCAAATCAATGGCAAAATGATCCAGAGATTTGCAAACATTACCAATCACATAAATACACAACAGAAAAACCTGGAAGATTATTTAAACAAATACCAGTTAATCATATCCCAAAAGATTCGATCTGACGAGGAAAAATTTCAGTATATGCAATACATATACCAGATTAACTATAATATTGAAATCCTGACAAACCATTTGCAGGAAATAATAGAATCAATAAATCTCGCTAAACTCAACATAATTTCCAAACACATTTTAAATCCGAATGAGCTTGACTTGATACACGAGCATACAAATTCGCAGAACATAGCATTTTCCTCAGATGAACAACTTTATGAATTCTTAAGTTTAGAGGCTTATTATAACCATACAAATATAATTTTCAACATAAAGCTACCTATCCTGATACAAGAATCCTTCAACCTATATCACCTAGTAAAACTCCCTGTGAATCAAACCCTAACCATTAATTTTACTCAATCTTATGCCATTATGAACGATTTTTACATTCAATATATGAACGAACCATGCCCAATTATTGAACAAACATACTATTGCCCAAGAGGGGACCTAAACAATTCAACATCAGACAGCTGCATTCCAAACATCATCAAACATGAAGAAGCCACTTGCGAAATCATTAAAAAACCAATTGAAAGCAGTATAACCCAACCGGAGGAAGGCTACTTACTCCTAATCAACTCCCCCAATATAGAGATGACCTCAACATGTGGAATCAAAAAAAGATCCATCTCCGGAACTCTTCTCTTACATTATGAAGAATGTGAAGTTAAATTAAATAACGTAACCTATAAAAATAAATCAACCTTGTTTTGGGATAAGATCCAAATAATCCCATCAATTTTTAATAAAATTAATAACTCGTTAAATTTCCTAGATAAGCTAAACAACAGTATCCTGGAATCAACAGACATAGCCAACACCGGAATCATTACGCTAATAGATGGTCCAGCATACCATCTGCCTAACGTCCCAATAACTTACATTATCATCAGCATCCTTGTAGTAATTTTAATATTTTGGCTGATCTGCATTTTGAAACATCATCATTATCACTGCAAAGGCATAGAGGAACAGGAAAGTCGGGTGGACCAAGAAGCTCCGGACCATCAACAAGATGTTACACTATCATGGCCGTCGCTTCATTCTTAGGTGGGAGGAGTTATGTATCCAGAACGAAACATTCAAAGTTCATATCAAATTGTTAATTCTTTGTAATCTAATCTATTCATTTATATTTTCTGTAATACAATATGTACTTATATCTACCTTCCGTTCTCACGCTAGAATTGCAGCGTCGAGTAAAAATATTATATGTATGTACTTGTATCTACCTTCCGTTCTCACGCTAGAATTGCAGCGTCGACCAAAAATATTATATAAAAAGTCTTGCTTTCGTAATCAAGTTGTTCAGTCTGGAAAATAAAACTCTGCAGCGAAGCTCTGCCAAATTCAGAAATTGTTTTTTTTCTTTATTCGACGGAGAATCAACTTAACTCGCGCGCCCATTTTCTTGCTCTCTTCCTCTCATAGCCAGTAAATTATTGAAGAAAATTGATAAATTAAAATGTATAAACTAAACATGTATATATAGATGGAACTAAAGAAGTTTTACTTCAGTCCCAAGGACACTCGTTTTTTTTACAGTCAGTCGGGTTCTTTTGTTTTTTAAATTAACTTTTTTTTTGTCGTTTTAGTTGTCCAGCATTTAAAATATCCGGCCCCTTCAATCGGGTTGCGCGGACGATTTCACCCATTTTCATCTATTTTGAATAAATCATTATCTATTAACAAAAGATCACTTTTTTATTCCATTAGAAACATTTAATAGAAAGCATTAGAAAAAAATTGATTTCACTATTTTGAGTAGCATAGTAACCAAAATATTGACATGAGTTTATATGACGAAGTCTTTTTCTTTGTGATAAAATCACACCATTTGAATTGGATTAGATAGCCAGGAGTACAGATTTTGCAAAAAATATGTTTTTGTTGCTAAAAATTGTTTAAAAGTTGTCGTTTTTTAATGTTATTCAAACGAATAGACCAATTTATCTGGCTTTATTGATTGGTTGTTGTTGCTAATAGTGACTCATATCGATGGACACGGATGAATGCTTTGCGAAAATGTGTTTACCGTTGTTTTGTTGTTGTTCGGAAATCGATATAATGGATGCAACTCAAAAGATATGAATTTTTTGACTTTAATTGCGTTTTATTAAATAACGCTTAAGTGGATTTAGAAATTTGAAATGCAGTTATTTAAGTTAGGATATGCTTTATGCACCAGTTATCTCAAATAATTTCTTTCTGTTGTAAATTCGGAGTTATAGGTGCAAACACAAATGTCCTTATAACTCCGAAATAAGACATTTTTGAGAAAAAAGAATTGCACTGCAAACAACTAAAACGATTTCGAATACAACTGGCTAGTTTTCAGTTCAAAAGCTCAGAAGTGCGGGCGGACAATTTTTTCAAATGGTTCTAACTTTCTAACAGTTAAACCACAAACGAACAAAAGACACTACAAATAACTACAAACGAATGTCTATCGAACTGCATTTCACGTTTTTCATTCGAGTTAGGGGTTTTAGTATGATTTTCATTTTCATTGGCCTTTTTTTATTATGCTCACATGATCTGTATAGATCATTGATTTCCATGGTATACAACAAAAGTTGGATCTTGTACTGTTGTTGTAAACCGTGAAAATTAATGATCTATACAGATCATGTGAGCATAATAAAAAAGGCCTATTATTGAGCAATTTCCTATAAAACAGTGTACGTCTTCGATAGGGCATGTTTATTACACAAGTATCCCGGCTCTCATTACTGTTGATTCTATGAGGCTAAAAGTTCTTTAACAGAAGCTACCCTTTTGTCTTTAACATTAGAGATTTTTTCTACAGTAGATTAGTTTAATTTTAAGACTATTGAACTAGATTCCAACCGGCAAGAAAGCACAAAGGCCATCCAAATATGGTAAGGGGCTCAAGAGCCAGCCCGGTTTCACAACCATGCGTTACTTAAAACAATTTAAAATTCTTGCCATCCCATACTGCAGCTCTATATTTTCCTTATACAAACTTTTGTGATTGTGATTAATGCTTGATGCTTGGATCGGAAGTTCTTCCAGGATCTCATTTGTGTCACACATAAAATAATCGTATTAGGTATGGACTGCGATCCCCTCCTGGGGCTTAGATGTTCAGTGTCGGATTCTCCACCAAATATCTACATAATCTCATTTAATACAACGTTAATACCAATTTCAATAGTTCAACAGTTAGAATAGTGCTTACAGAGTTTACAAAAAAACAAAAAAGCATGGCTTTTATGCCGTCTGCCTAGTTGCCAAAACAAAATTATGCTATCATTGAAAAAAGATCTTTAATCTTTTTTCTTATTTTTGTTTATCTTAAAAACGTTCATTAATAATCCGCTCTCTATTATCTAGCGTTAAATTACAGTATTGGAATAGTTTTTTAACTTCCATATCGTTAAGCAATGATGTAACTTGGTTCTCCGTCAAAAAATCGCTTCCAAATGACACAGCTTCAAACATTCTGAATTTGTTGCTATGCGCAATACTTTTATTGTAAAAATATCTATTCCACACTGCGCTGATAGCACTCAGATGCCTCTCCATACTTAAGTTCTTTGTGAAGTGAACTCCTAGGTATTTGAACTCATTAACAATTTCAATCCTTTCATTGTTCTAATACCATTTTTCATATACAAAGTGTCTGCCTTCTTCTCCTGCCTGGTATTTCTTTAACAGCTTATTATCATCAATCCATTTATTTAGTCGTCTTTGCAAGATTAAGGTGAAGATTTTGTATGAAGCATTAAAAAAAAACAATACCTCTGTAATTGGACAGTTCTGACAAGCTTCCTTTTTTATGGATTGGAAAAATTACAGATTCTCTGAATTATTGGGGTATAAAACCAGTTTCCAATATGTTTCTGTATATTAATATTAACCTGTTTATCACCTCCGCTGTGACATACTTATAAAACTCAGCTGATATCCCATTCGAACCTGCTGCTTGCCATCCTTAATCCTTGCGACCGCTGAGATTACCTCCAGTTGAGTGATGCCAGCATCCAGAACTACATTGGTAAACCCAGGAGGTGCATAGTGGAAATTAACTCTTTCCTGAACAGGATTCAATAAGTTTTTAAAGTGCGTAGCTAGAAGATTCACACTTAGCTGGATAGTACAGTTTTTACCGTTTAAATATTTTACTAGCCTCCATAATTCTTTCGAGCTTTTACAACCGGTTACCCGCTTAGACTCGGCGTTAAAAAAAGTTTTTTTTTTTTCTGTTACACAGTGATTTATAATCCATATTCGCCTGCAGATATAGATTCTTCAAACAACATTCACATGATTTCTTATATACTTTCAACCAACCAAAAGATAACTCTCTGGCTCTTTTATATTCCCCGTCAAATCAAGGGCCAACATAGTTTTCTCGACCGCTACTGTTGATACAGGTGACAGGGTAGGATGCTTGGTTAATTTCATCTAACTGACTGAGGTTGAGGTGATGTACCGTTTGCAGAGAGCTATTAAGTCGGGCTTGATTTCCGCTTTAGATTTTCTCCAGTTAAGTTTAGGCAAAGGTTTCATAGCCTTGGCCCCCTCGGTCACCATCGGCGTGAGAACAAACGTCACAACTATAGGAAGATGATCCGAAAATGGGACACTTTCAACTTTTAGAGCGACAATGTGTTTGTTCCATTCGCTACCGCCGAGACTAAAATCGATAGCAGAGCTACCTTGATTATCAACAAAAGGATGTTCTCCTTCCAAATCTGACAAGCTTGTTCTATTCTGTATTCTCAGCCCAAACGCGTTACAAAAATCTATTGATTCGCGGCCTCTTGCGTTGCATACTAAATCTTTGGATCTCCGCTCAATACTGTAGAGAGCACGTATTGCGATATAAGGGAAACCAAATAACACTCATCGGGGTTCAGCGTTGTCGCATTCCACACAGCTCGTGTCAATAATCGAAAAAGATAGAATGATAGGCATTCATTTTCGCAGCTGTCAACAAGGCGCAGGCAGTACAGTTTCGCTCTTACCGTGTTTTTATTAGTAATCGAATAAAGGTTAAATTTTTTGTCTAATAAAGTTCAATCGAGTTATCTGTGGATTTTCTGTCTTATAAAGTAATTTAAAACTCTGAAATAAATTTTAAAGTAAAAGTCAAAGTTTGTGTTTATTTGTATATCTAATTGTCTGACCGCTTAGCATTTATAGATCTATTTACAAGCGAGGATTAAAACGCGATTCTTTAAGCCGGATTATGTTTAATTAAGTGATGATTAAGTGCCTTACTGTGAAAAGAATATCGTATCGCGTGCTCTTGAAAAAGTGTAGTAGTGGATCACCTATCCAATAAATATCACATCTAATTAACGACGGTCCGTCAAATCGGCCACATTATCATACGAAGGTGAAAGTAAAGGAATCCCCATCATTCAAGACAAGAAACATACCGGCGGATTAAGGCGCATTCGCCGACTGGAACAAGGTAGGAATTTGTTCCTTTATTCATGCGGGTAAAGTGGGTACGCTACATTGGAATTTCGCCAAACAAAGCAATTAATTGCTATTCCATTGGTGGACCTAGTTTGCCGGTAAAGCTGGATTTGGCACATTGGCTTTTAAGGGATTTTTTGTTGCGCATACATATCACCGATTTAATTGTTCTTGGGAAATATACAAATTTTTTTTTTCCAAACGGACACTCACAATAGCCATTCGAATATTTTTTTTATATAAACGTTTTTGTTTTCTCAGGGGAAAAAAAATTGTGGAAAAATTAAAAAAAAATAATTTACCGCTCGAATTTTACCACGCCAAAAACGTGAAAGAAGCATAATTTGTTTTTTTTTTCAAGACCCAACAAAAACAACATTTTGGAATATTAAAAAAAATTGTTTTCGTCTGAGTTCTACTAGATCAAGAGAAGCGTCATAGAATAAAATAATTTGTCGTGTCAAAAAGTAAAAACTTAATTTTGCCAATAAAAAGGCTGGTTGTTTGATGGTGTACGTTTAATAAAAAGGAGAAGTGGATAATAGTTGCCAAATTGTATTTTTATTGGACGTGAGGCATTGAAATAAAGAAAAATATATCGTATGTAAAGAGATATTATGATTTGGGTAGTCATTTTAAAGCAATATTTATAATACAACATTATTCGCAATTTTTAAGAAAAACTAAGTTTTTGGAATCCTATTTATAATTGGTTTACTATCGTAAAATATGTATTTCGATCAAAATCGTTACAAAGTAGTAACAAAGATTGCAATGTTTATATTTGAAAAATACTATTGCATAACTATTTAGCCAAAAATTGAATATATGATATTGTTCAGGTCTTCAGGATGTAAACATTACTTCGTTTTTCAAGTTTCCACAAAAAAGGAAATGGGGGTTTCAAGATATGAGCAATTTCTAAAAGTATTACTTTCGGTGCTTCGAAAGGTTAAAGGAAGGACGAAATAATTTTTAAAATATCAATTTTACTCCAAGTTTTCATTTTGGTCGAAATCGTCATGGGCGTTTTCAAGTATACACCGATAAATTATAAAAAAGTTATGTTAAGAAAATCCATTGCACAATAATTTAGAGAAAAACTTAGTTTGCTACATACCAACTTAGAAATAACCATATTATCTCAGGAATGCATTTCTATTCTAATCGTTTTAGGCGTTTTCGAACAAATCAAAATTAAAAATTTCGAAATATTTTAATAAAGTCATATATTTCAGAAGATCAGAAGAAGCGTATATTACTCTATTCATTAGCTATCGATTTGTCGCTAATATCTAAATATTTACAAAAGCACAAAGTTAATTTTCCAAAAAAGAATATGCATTGAAATTCTGTTGCAATTTTAATTTACAAATTTTGCATTTTTCGCAAATCGCAACGAGTTTTTCATTGAAAACGGATTATTATATTATTATACATAAAATTAAGATATTCGATTGGAAGCATTAATTCGAGCCTGTGTTGAATTGCGAGATTGTTTGGCTCAATTTTACCACTTCAATAGATAAATCTACCATTTAACAATCTCAATGCAAAAAATATTTGGTGATTTATTTTCACTGAATGATGAATCAATAAAATCTTGTAATTATTATAACATGGAAATTGAAAACGTAAATAATTGATAAAGAGAAGTTGCAAATAAAAAAAAATATTTTTCGAATTTCCCATGGAAAGTTCGATTGAGAAAATCTGACCGGACCAACTCTATTGAATCATTATCGCAGAAAAAAAACGATCAAGAAGTCGATCTATGAAGTCCAAAGGAGTTTCATTCGTTCAATTGAGAGGTTCAACTTTCAAAGGGAATGTTAAAAATTATTGTGCGAAGGCTGTATAAGTAAAATATATTTCATATTAAAAGAAGAAAAAAGTAAATAGTTGCCGTCTACCATAGGCCTAGGTTCTGACAACTATTTGTTTTGTCTGAGTACTTGTGACGAATGGAAGGGACCTATAAGTTAACGCCGAATTTGAATGGTTAATTGAGAAGCTCTTTCATGACTGTTATACTCTCGGATGTTTGTCAAACGGTCGCGAGAAGTGTGAGGTGCACAGTAGAAAAAACTTCAAGATTTAGTTTGTGGTTTTCCGGAGATCGAACCATGGACCTCTCGCATTACATTTGCTTTTATTGCATTATTTTTGTATATACAGATTAACATAAAGCTAGGTAACATGATGGTGAATAATTAATATATGAATGTGTTTACTCAACTACAAGGGCCCAAAATAAATTGTAGCTGTTTTCTCGGATTCAGACTCGTAGAACAGATAGTATAATAATTATCTTTGCTCGTAGTATGCATTGTTGGCTGGGTTGACCTGAGGGTGTTCAAGTTCGACCGTTGATGAATGCACCTCTTGCTTAGTAGTCCAGCACATTTCATACTGCGCCTATTGTCTGGAAATATAAAGGGAACAAATAATACGCAGAGTACAGAGAATTAATGAGTTAGGGCAGAGAATGAATGGATTGAATGTATGAAGCGATGAAAATTATTTCTTTTCAACAATTTTAATGATGTAAATCAATTTCTTGCTAATAAAGCAATGAATTATTATTATTATTATTAAATTGCATTTTGTTTTTGAAATTTCGCATTACACTTTTTTTGTGATCGGCTTTTTGACTACTCAGCGAACATATAGTATAAAAATAGCCTTGAGGAGATATTTTTATTCACCCTTTTTTTCTTATTTTTTTCAGACAAAACTAATGTTGATGGTCAACATGTTACTCTAAAATCATAAAACTGTAAGATCGTATTTTAAATCACAGGCATTATCCAAACAGATGCTCCCAAGGTCGAATTTAAAGAAAACCAGAAAAACGAAAGCTGTGAAAATGAAAACTATCGATTCTTGCCACTAAACAAACTGAAAACCCTAAATAACAGCTATTTTGTGTATAACAGTATAACCCACTTCTATTCTCTGCATGTTGCTCATCTTTTGGAACATATTTTATTGTAAAATCCGGAAAAACGTTAAGTTTAGATAAAAACTTGAAGTACCTATGCGTGGTGCTGTATTACGTAGCAATTATTCATGATGATTTAAAATACTATATTAACCAGCATATTCATTCAAACTTTCGAATTTCTTGTAATGTTGGTACTTCGGAATGCTAAAGACTTTTTATCACTATTTATATACCTACCTGATATCACAAAACGAATTGTCATGACTAGATAAAATGATTAACAAATTATTATTGCGCGGCGAAATTTTTAAGCTATGGAATTTTTAAGCTAAGTCTAATAAACAATTTAATGAAACTAAGAAAGATGTTTTTGAATAGGCACAGAATAGCCGTTTGTTCATGCTTAAAACATAACATCACTATTACTAAACTGAGATCAAAAAATAACGGAATATCAAAAATGGCTGTTAACAATAATTGCACGAGTGTTTCATTTAGCATACAAAGAAACAAAATCAAAACTGCAACGGCGCTGTCAACGTCAAAAATTTCATTTCTTCGAATACTTATTTTGTTGTTTTCATTATCATCTTTTCATTATATTTCCCCGACATCGTTTCATACAAATGTTAAATATGGAGTGAACACAATTAAAACTAAATATGGATTGCTTCGCGGTATAGTTGTGAGATCTTCGCCATTAGTTGAAGCTTATTTGGGAATACCATATGCATCACCACCAATTGGAAGCTTAAGGTAATACATTTTTGCACTATTTATTGTTAAATCTTATAGATTTAAGATTTTAAAACTATTAAGTACCTATACTTTAATTTGTGTATTAATTTTTTTACGAAAAAGAAAAGTTTTTGCCTTTTGCGCGTACAAGCGCGTACAAGCGATTGGCATTGGCGAAAAGCACAACTTTTCCAGTTGTCCAATTTCCTACTTTAAGGATTATTTTATTCAGCATCTATTGCAGAAAAGCACACAAAAAAAAGGTAGACCAATGCTCAATAACATTATTCAAAACATTTTGGTAGATGCTCAAGATTCGAACACAATTGTCAGTTGTAATATCTATACATTTAATAAAACTGTGCGGGTTTTATCTTATGGTGTGAAAACTGCCACAAGTCAGCTTTTTGCTTGATACAGAAGCTGAGCTAAAATATTGTAAGGTTGATTAGGTAAACGGGTAGGTGGAGCGCCACCCCACTTAGGTCCTCGTGAACCTATTGTGATGCCCTTGTAGGGATTGGCCGTTGGTGTTGTATCGGTGGTGTTCATCCCCACTCCTTGTGGTTAATAGACGCTGTGTAGCCATCAAGATTCTAGATGTCCTCAAAAACCTATACAGATCAGACAGTGAGACATCAGAAAGTTCTCTTAAGTCACGGAAGTAATAGCTTCCAAGTGTTCTATTCCTCAAGTGACAGAGACTCGGGCAGTAACAAAGAAAGTGAGGTTTGTCCTCGTGGACCTCCTCGTCTCCGTATCCTCTACATATACATATCATCATCTTTGAGATTTAATTTAATTGTGTGGTTTCTTAGGAAGTTATGCCCTTTAGGTAGAGCACCTACTTACTTAGATAGCGATGACCTGTCAAACTGCAACAGTTTGCTGGTCCGGCTCTTGTTATATTCTAGCCAAGCTTCCAAGATAATTCACAGGTAGTGAGTTCTTCCCATCTGTTGTTCGATTTCATTCGAATTTTATTTTTCACTCGCTGTATTATACCGCAAAAGTGGTGGCTCGATCGACTGAAGTGCTCGACCAAGACCCATTACGGACCCCCCTCTCGCCAGTTCATCCACCCTCTCATTGCCGGTTTGTCACTGTGTCCAGTGACCCAGCAGAGATTCGTGGTGGACTAATTTGGATTTTATTTGATTGGTATAAACTGATTTTATAGCCGCCTGACTGTCAATGAAGATGGTATTATCGCTACTTGGTATTGCCAATATTGATGCCCTACGGGCCGCTTCAGCGATTGCCAGAACCTCAGATTTGATTATTTGAATTCCTTCCAGAAAATGCCGGCATCTGTTCCACAGTCCATCTGTGAAAGGAAAGGAACAGCTGAATGGTCAACGTTCCCTACGTATTTACCTAAGATCTGTGCATGCCCAAAGTCCAGCTGTAGGTGTGGTTGTTCCTATGCATGTCATTCCTTGTATTTTGGTCACTAACTTAAGATTGGTCGCTTAGCTACAAGACTATGCGGCTATAGTTCCTTCTTTATTATTAAATTCAATTATTCTCATTTTGAGCCCTGTTGTTAGTGTGCTCGACAACAGAGCGATGCGGCTCAGGTTCGATCCCCGAAAAAATGCAAATTACATCTTAAAATTCAACTGTCATAAACATGCTTGTCAATTCAAGCTTTCGGTATCGACTTAAAATTGTAGGTCCCCTCCATTCGTCCCAAAAATTAAATAAATAAAGTGCTGCCATCCGTGGGGCAATGTGATAGAGTTCGGAGTTCGGGAATACCACATTTTAAAATTACTGAAAGGTGTTGGTTAGTGTTATTGTACATATATTGTTAAAATGCGATTTGATTAATTGGGACATCTCGCTTGAGCAGTAATAGTTATTGAAAAAAAATACTTAAAATTTAACGAAAACAAATTAAAAAAAAAATGTTGTATGCTGATTTTTTCAATATAATGAGCATAGACTTTAAATTTGTTTTTAGTATTCACTACCCATTGTAATTCTTAGTCGACCACTGGAAACCTGGGGTCGAATCGCCAATTAAGTTGATTTACCTGAGAAACAAAATCCGTCACGGACGACGCGATTCGACCCCAGATTGATTTATATAGTTTTTGAGGACTTATGTCGCTTTGGGAAAAAAGAAGCGATCAGGAGAGTCCAGAATTGAAAAAATACATTTTGAAACCGTTCCGCATGATCAGTGCTTTTGTTTTTGCACTGCGATTTTATATGCCCCACACCCATAGCATAGAACATTCCTCCTGCCCCGTTTCTCGTTTCCCAATGCACGCTGTCCATTTTGCTGGTATTTATTTTTCTGTTCCCTATGCTTAACTGCTAACATATGTTCGTTCGAATCACCTCTGTCCCTGCGACGGTGTTCTTCCTCCAAGATCTTGATCTTCAATTGACTAATCGATGGCAGATCATCTCGACTCTCTATGGCAACAACAAAATTCTCCATTTCATCTGGCAAACTGCACAACAATAGAATGCTTAACAAATCACCGGGAATTTGAACATTGATTTCATTTAATGCATCGACTATTGAACAGAATTCATTTATTTGGCCAGTGATCTTCAATCCAGTCTTAAACTGAAATCGAACCAACTGTTAAATTAACCTTCCGAACAGGTCCCTTTCCATTATAGGTTTCATTTAATTTTTCCCACGCTGCCTTGGAAGTATTACAAACTTTTAGGTGTATTAACTCCGAAGGCTTTACACATAGTGTTATCATTGCCAACGTTTTGGCATCTGTTCTGTCCCTAGCAGTTTTTTCCGTAGAAGTTAATATAACATCGCTCTTCTCCACTACCACATACCAATAATCCAATGTGATAAGCAAGATCCTCATCTGGACCGACCAAGATGTAAAATTATCACCGTCGAGCTTGTCGATTTGCATTGCCGAACCAGACATTTTAATATTGATAGGTAAATATATATATATATTTTCTTTTTTCAATTAAACTAATTTTCCGTTGTACTTGTTAAGATATTGAAAAAAAAATTGATTACGGGTAAACCAAAAAAAAACACCATTTACTGGGATATCTAATATTCCGCGTGGTCTGGGCCCATAACCTTTGTTGGCGAAGCAAATCAAAACCCTAGCAAAGAACCACGAAAAATACACGTCTTCATATAACGAATGCTTATATTAAACTCCAATAGAAAAAGTGTTACAATGATGCATGAGTGCTGTTAAATATGAGAAAAATAAATATGTAATGTACAATGTATATGTGGTGACACACGCATAAAAGAAAAACTGTCGCAGTTTGCAAAAAAAAAAACACATCGCGTGAGCAACCACCAGACAGCAGACTCAGTCTGCAACCGGCAGTCCTCCGCATCGCCTCTGGCTTATCTTTTTTTATATTGTAATTTCGCTAAGTAATAAAGCATTATAAGAGAAAAGACTAGTTAGTATCGTCTTTCATTCGTATAGGCCACGCACTACATAAACATACAAGTGAATTAGGGTTGCCAAGACATGTTAATACATATACTATTCCACCCCTATACAGGAACTAAACAACCACCAAACGCATTTAACTTTTACAAGCTCTATACAACGTTGAATAATTTTTATAAATAAGGTTTATGCGGTTAGGGGCATTTTAAAGGGTAGGGTAGGTGCATAACTTTATACACTCTTTATAATACGTTTATACAAAAGGCCGGATATCACAAAAGGTTAATTAACTAATTTTTGTCGTGACTGAGGGGAGACAATAATAACAATCTATTGACAAGGTAGGTTACAAGGTTACAAGGTTACAAGGACTTCATTGGTTTTAACTCATAACACTGAGGCAGAGAAGGATCAAAGATTATAATTCAATTGGGAAGGGAAAATAGATAAAATATTGGATCTTTTAAATATTTATATAATATGTTTATTTGTTTAATAGTTATGGAAAACATTGTTTAAAAACGAAATTGTTATTTTTTTTTTGATAGATTTATGCCACCGATAACTCCTTCTTCTTGGAAAAATATTCGCAATGCAGATCGATTTTCACCCGTATGTCCCCAAACAGTTCCTAACCCACCAAATGGACCAGAGGCTCTACTTCAAGTCCCTAGAGCACGGTTAGTGCATTTTCGTCGAGTCATGCCACTGCTAGGTAATCAATCAGAGGACTGCCTATATTTAAACGTTTATATGCCAAAAATATCGTCATCAGCAAAGACTAATAAAAAAGTTCGTAAGTACAATTAAAAATCAAGTGTTTAGACTCCGTACCAATTATATTATGAACTTGGTAAACAAAGCATTATATACTTTTATTGGCAAAGATATTTGTAATAGCATCAGATTTCAAGATTGAATAGATAGTACGACGAAAATAGTTTATGTAATATGTATACTGATATTCCTGATATTCCTTTCGTCAATAAAATCACTTTGTTATTTTCTTCAATGTGTATAAGCGAACGGCTTCAATTCCGTAGTGCATTGCAGTGTGTCAATTTTCAGCTGCAAGCATTCCGGGAGTGAAGCCTTTTCAGCTGAAACATCAACGAATTTGCCGCAAGTTATCAGATTATACTTAAATCCCTAACAATGCAGTAAAATTGATTATTTTATTTTTATAGACTATAAAACAGATGATAATACAACTGCCAAGAGTGATCAAACATCCAAGAAAGAAGAAAAGCTGTCTTCAATTTTATTCATACACGGTGAATCGTATGAGTGGAACTCAGGAAATCCTTATGACGGCACGGAACTAGCTGCCCAAGGAAATGTTATAGTAGTAACAATAAATTTTCGACTAGGAATTTTGGGCTTTTTGAAAACTGGAGGTAAAGAGAGTGCCCAAGGTAACTTTGGACTTATGGACTTGGTTGCAGGTCTTCATTGGTTGAAAGAAAATTTGCCAGCATTTGGAGGAGATTCAAATAGAATAACACTGATGGGACATGGCACTGGTGCAGCTCTGGCAAATATTTTGTTAGTTTCGCCAGTGTCAAGCGGTAATATAAAATGTCTGTTCTTAAAAATATAAAAAGTTACATATTTTGTTACAGACCTTATACAGAGAGCTGCTTTAATAAGTGGATCAGCTCTTTCTCCATGGGCTATTCAAAAGTCTCCATTATTTGTGAAAAGGCGCGTTGCAGAACAAACTGGATGTCATGGAGATCTTTTATACGACGATCTTGCCCCATGTCTGCGTACTAAAAAACTATCTGAATTGCTAGCTGTCAAAATTGATCAACCAAGGTGAACTTGATTTACATAATTATTTTAAATAATGACATGAACAATGTCAAATGATTACTATAAATGAATATATAATTATTATATTTGTTCTAAGGGTATCCGCATGGCTTTGCTTTGCCCTAATACCATGTTTCCAACCAACGTAATCAAGCCAAATGACTTGTTGAAGCACTACCACTTAAATCGTTTTCCATTTTAATGTTCAGATTTTGCTCTCAGATTTTAGAATTTTCGTGCCCCAGTGTAACATAAAATGAAACTACACTTTTGGCATTTGTGTTGGTTTTCGGTTTCTAAGATAGCTGTTTTGAAATTGCAATTTGAGTTTATAAAATTGCAATCATTTAAGTTGATAGCGATTGCAGCGGCCAAATGAAATATTTCCCTATTTTTGACGTAGGTACCTACTCGTCGTCTATAATAATTGTTAATAGCACTCTTCAATTCAAAACTTGGCATATTTGTCAAATGTTTTGGTGTTACTGAAAGTGGGCGTGAATATCGACAACAGCTGATTTCTAGAGCGGAAAAACTGCTCTGAATCTGAAACAGGTGCAAGGTTAGTTAAGCATTTCAACCAAAATTAATATTTGAGCTGAAGTAGGTGAGGTTAACATGACTACATACCTACTCAGTTCTTCGCTAAAAAAAACCAATAACAGTAATATTGGACATATTTCGAAAACGGTCCATGAGATTGGAACAAAAATGTATTTCCAAGGTAATATCGTCATTTGTTTTTTTTTTTTTTTTTTTAATTTTGCGGGTTTCTTAAAACAGTAAAATTAAGATTCTAATGATTTTAATCAAAATGCACATAATAATAGTATTCTTAATAACCCACTACTTCCTTTTTCAACCATATTGAAAATGCACCATTCAATAATGCCAACCACTTGGAGCTTACGCAATTAGAAAATCCCACTTCATTTGCATCCCATACATGTCCATCGGCATATTCAGTTTATAGCTGCTAATCAAATTCATACACAAAACTCTGCATTCTTACATATACACATATATATATATATATATGCAAAGATATCGATTTATCATTCATTGACACTGCAAACCAACGTCACTAATCTATTGCAGTCAAAAATAAAAGCATGCCCTTTTGTTGATCTGATATATCAGGGAGTCCTCTAATCTTTCCTCTAAAGATCCAAGGCTCCTGTATCAGGGCTATATCAAATGAATTCCCATCAAAACATTTAGTCATCATTGCTGATGCTGCTTTGCTGTGATGAAGGTTCAATTGAATCACCCTCAGCTTTTCCCGGTACGGGCCACCTCCCGCCCGACTTGTGTTGATCCCATCTCCATGGTGTCTATCACGTCGTCGCCCTACCGGGTGGCTTACCAGGTTGAGTCTTTTCCGATGATCCTTGGAACTTCACGAATGCTATATCCAACCCGCAGAAGAGTCTATCTCCTGCTTGTCTAACCAGCCTCGCTTCTTCCCTCGGTCACCAGATCGTCAGCTTGGTTCCACCAATTTTTTGTCGTCATATCTTCCCACATGAATAACCCTCCATTTCGAAGTGTCCTTCACACAGGAATTTTGACTACAAAGTCTGGCAAGGATGACATCTTTGCTCACGGGTTGCCCGGGAACGAAGATTATCAACCTTTCCACATCCTTTAGTATATGAAGCCTGTCTATTTTAAGGTTGATTCCCTCCCATAGGTCGGTCATCTTCCCTACAGTCTCACATAGCCAACCCTTGGTTTTTTGGTTACCGCATTTTATTGATATAATCCCTTCCTCCAAGGTTATCTGCTTTACACCGATATCACCTGCATTTGTCGGAAGTAAGTCTAGAGCCCCCAGCAGAGCATTTTTGAAAATATTCAACTCTGAAGCTTCTATCCCTCCCTCTCGACTCAAGTCGGCAACACCCATTTGGAGATCGTTCGCCGCTGTTTGAGCAAAGGTTTTTACGCCCTTGTCAACTTTGGCTCCCTCACTCCTAGCGTAAGGCTTCGCATCATCTGCTTGCTTTGCCCTCCTTCCCATAGCTTGGCTCAGCTTTCGCTTTACCTTGTTTGGTCCAGGTTGCTCGGCCTTGTACGATTTCTGCTTTACGGGTTGACTAATAGTCCGTTGTACATGTTGTCCATCCACATAACCACTGGAGTGTGGTACCTGTAGACTGACCCCATACTGAACCGACTGTCCGTCTTCCCGTCTTCAAATAAAGTAAAGCAGTGATGCCACTGAAAAAAATTAACACGTTTAATATTTGACACAGCTGATTATGATGTTATAAAGGATATAGCCCTAAAATGGATAGGCCGGATATTTGACACAGCTGATTATGATGTTATAAAGGATAAAGCCCTTTAATGGATAGGCCGGATACTGAAAAAAAGATGATGATGAAGTTATTAGATGACTCCTATTCATATTTCCTATTTATTAGTGCTGTCTAAAAAATAAGTTATTTAAATTTATTTCACAGGTTTCTTACAGGATTCGCTCCATTTGTTGATGGAACAGTGATAGCTCCAAACAGAGATGTTATTAGAACTTTAAAATTACCATTTGGGTCCGCTATTGTTAGGTATGTACTATGATGATATAAAATCAATTTGATATTGATAATTTTTTTTATGATAGTCCTACAGGGTTTGAGTTTGCTAATTTTCCAAAGCAAAATCTTATATTCGGTTTAACATCAGTGGAATCTTACTTGGATCTCAGCGCGCAAGACCTGGAATTTGGGTTAAATGAAACCCGCAGAGACCGAATATTGAGAACATATGTTAGAAATGTATTTCACTACCATTTAAATGAAATTTTTGCTGTTCTTAAGGTATGTATGTTTGCTTCTAAACTTTTTTCGTTGTGTTAAAAACCGAAATCAGAAGGTATGATAGGTACCTTAAAAAAAATGGTAGGTACTAGTTTTACAAAAAAATTTGGGACAGTGTTTTACCTCAAAAACAGTTTCCAATCAATTATTACAAAAACTTCAACGCAATTAAATACATAATACGTATTCAAATTTCAAATTTAATTATTACAAACCAAGAAGTTAGATAGAAAAACAAAATAAATCAAAGAGGTACATGGATAAATTGAAATGTGCAGACACGAATCTCTTTTCCATTTATTGACCAGTGGAAATAAATTTTTAATACACTTTTTAATAAGTTGCTTTTCATAGCCGTTTTTTTTGCAAGTTAACCCCAATATTAACGGTATCAAACAAGTTTGATTGCAATTAAAATAAATTATTGACCTTATGTAGGCGAGGTTAACATGACTAAAAAAAAAATCGAAAAACGGGTCCTTTGAAAATTCAACATCTCTCGATTGTAACAAAAATGTATTCCTAAAGTAATGTGGTCATTTTTAACTTGATGGAAAACTCATTTTGTTCTGTTTTCGCACATTGTGTTTTTGAAATAATAAGACGTTTTTAAAAGCTTGGTTTTCTTTAGTTTTTTTTTCGATTTTTACCAAAATGCATACTTGGAGTAAAGTAAATGTTTTTTTTTAAGTTATTGTGCCCTTCATTTCAACTTGGAATCACTGAAAACGTTACTTTTAAAAACTACTCATATTTGAAAAGTCGGCGCAGTGGCTTAGTGGTTAGTGTGTTGGACTACTAAGCGAGGGGAACCAGGTTCGATACCAAGAAAACCCAAATTCCAACTTAAGGTTTTTTCACTGCGCCACCTCTCGCGAACGTCTGACAAACATCCGGGAGATAACAAGTAATGCTTACAACATGAACAATATCTTAAAACATTGCAATATTTGTTAATATTTTGTTTTATTTAAGATATTAAGTATTCTTATTAGGACCTCGTACTTAATTTTTCTTCAAAAATGCAAATAAAGCCAAATATTACTCAGAAGAGACCAAAATCCCTATTTGTGTTCACACACGGTATATTTTAAGAAATATCAATGCCTTTCTTCAAATCAACATGCAATTACAGCTACCTAAAACTTATTTTTAGCAAATATTACCCACTTCTTCTTTTCATATTAAAAATGCACCTTAAAATAGTCGCAACCATTTGGAGGTTATATACTGCATTACATAGATATGCCATCATCCTAAACAATAAAAGCATTAGCTGTCTTTATAAGAAAAAATTAGTTCTCTTATCATAATTCGTAAAGTTGAACAAGAAGAAGGAAATTACCGAGCTTGAAAAACCTCGACGAAAAGGCCGGATTACCAGGAACCTCGAAAGAGAAAGAATGACAATTGACATTTTCGAATTTCGGCATGCTATGATTGATTGGTGCATTCAGCATTTTGTTTTTAGGAATGTGCATTGTGCACCTTATATTCGTTTCGTCACAATTCTCAAGTGAAAACGTCCTCGAGAAAGCAGCATCAATTTATATCTATTTCCTGCCATACCTACTAAGCACTTTCTTATTTTTCAAAATGTTCTTTAAAAAACCAGGCTTTAATCTGTCAATTAAACAGATTTTTGGCATTCAAAACAAAAAACTTCCTCGTCCATCGTACAACGTAGTAACTTGTGTTGTAATGTACTTCATGTGGAGAAATGTGTCACTTAAAGTAGATAAATTCAAATGCTTGTGTTTTCATTATATTGGCATAGGAATATTTATATTTGAACCAATTAACTTAGTATCAACATTAGGGATAGCACAATCAGTGTGAATGTTTATCCATACAATCTGCATTATATAGTCTACGTCGGCTATTGGCTTTAAACTTTTGAAGCACATTTAATTCAAGAAAGATTAATCGCGAGTCTTAACAAAATAGGCAGAGCATAACTTAAAAGGTATTTCGATTCAATTTTATTCCCAGTGTTCGTCGTCTATGAATCGATTAATATCAGACTTCTCAATATCCTGTTTATCAATAAGTTTGTTGATTTGGGAATGTTTTTTCATGAGCAAGTTTTGATGATAGGTATATTCATATTGAATAGTTCCTAAACATGGTTGCGGAGTAAAATTATTGTTACCTGTGGCAAGGACCAACTAGAAAGCTGCCAAACGAAGTATCATCAGACCTTATATAAGGGATAGCTATGCCGACTGTAATTGTGGTGAAATTTTGTTGAAGATGTGTTTTCAATTGTAGTTTCTTTATTCATCTGCATATTTTAGAGCATTTTGTTCGCTAATTATTTCTTACTAGTTATACATTTATCTTATGAATAATAATACACCAGTTTTTGTAATCACCTCAATATTTGAATTTCAGAATGAATATACAGACTGGGAAAAAGCAATCCGAAATCCATTCAGTTCAAGAGACGCGACATTGTCATTTTTAAGTGATGGTCACACTGCATCACACCTTATAAAAATTGGATACATGCACAGTCTTCGGGGAGGTAAAAGTTACTTTTTACACTTCAAACATAAAACTGACGAGGAGGAATATCAATTGGTAATTCTTGAAATAATATGAAAGTTCGCATTAACTTGAAATCAGCGAGTCATCATCATGTTCTTTTTACAGTCAACGATAGTTGATTGATAAAGAGCCAATAGTCGCGATAAAATAAGTATGTTCATCATGTAATTTTATATGCATATAATTTTGATTGTTGATCGACCATGACTGATTTCAATAATGCATATTTATAATAATACTTGCATGTGTACATGGTTTACTTTGTATTTTAAAGAGATCAGGATCTGTACGGGGAGAGGATGTTCCGTTTTGGTTAGGTCTTCCAATGTCACCACTTTTCCCAAAAAACTATTCTTCTCAAGAGCAGAGGTTAAGCTTCGTAATGGTCAAATATTTGACGAACTTTGTTAAGACGGGGTATGATGTAAAGATTATTTTTTGTTTCTATTATTCTAGTAACCAATGTATACATTATTACATATTAAGCAATCCAAATCACTCTACCAATTCCCTAAATGTGGACAGTGAAACAAATAACGACTTTGATCATGATATTGGAGAGTTTCCAAATAAAATACGGCCAAATGGGAACAAGAGTATAAACGACAATAGTTCAGAGCGTAATTCCTTTGCACAGACAAACAAAAAAACTCTTATTATACAATCTAAACTAACATTTAAGTTGGGCAGAAAAAAACGGTCCAACGCACAGTTAAATAATTCTAAACTAAAAAATAATGCAAAGAAAGAGTCTTTTGGAAGGAACAAAAAGACTTACCTTTATGCTCACAGAAAACATGTACATTTTGATGGAATGCTTAAAGATGACATCGGTAAGGAACTACCTTCTCCCGAGGACGTTCCGTTTTGGGAAACATATGACTCTATCAATCAGCTTTATATGGAAATCGGTAAGAGATATTTTTTAACTCACATTAGCGTCTCTTACCTATTTTGTTTCATTAAAAAATGTATGTTTAATTTAATTAAATATTTAATTAAATACTACCCACCTTTATTCAATGAACAAAATCTGCGCGATCGATCAATCATCGTTATATAGGTACAGAGAATTTATAATTTTTTTTCTTAGGTCAATTATTGTTTTTATACCACATGCAGGTTTTCTTCTTTTATTTATTTGGCTATAATACAACATACATTTGGTTTTGTCAGTTTAATGAATTCTTCATACATTCGATAATGGCAATCGTGCCTACTGTGTTTAAGGACTGCAAAAGTGCCCGATCAGGAGAGTTTGTGGGGTATATCGCTTGACTCGTTTTATGCTTTTATTTAGCACTGTGAAACTTCTTCTGCTAAAACATTTGTATAAGCTACTATAAGGTTTCACTTTTTTTTATGGTGGCTACTTGCAGTAGGAATAGACTGACAGCTTTCTTACGTCTCCCCGATTTCCGCCGCACATTTTTTCAATAATACCTCCTCCCTCGCGCTCTAAAAAAAAGAAGTCTAAATGGCTGGAGGTGTAATAAAATACTGACCCTTCTTCATTGTTAATTAACAAAAACCAGAGACAATACTGAGACCACCAACTTCGGCCGATTTCCTGTTACTTGCCTACAAGCTATATTTTTATGGGGTGACAAATGCTAAGTGCGCTAGTATTGCTTCATTGTATTTCGTATTGACAAATGTCACCTAACTTCAAAAATTCCGATTCACCAACACACTCGCACCTTGCATATGCCACATAGAATATTATCCGTTAAATTTGAAATTATTCGTTACGTGTGGATAATATTTTTTTTAGGAATAAGTGTACATTTGCTTTAAATATTAATGAAAAATGAACAACGTAGATTTTTTGAAGGAAAATAAGAACATTTTGAACAAATTTTCTTCAGTTATCTAAGAAAAATGTACGCATGAAATCGAAGTTAAATATATTCAAAAGCAGAAAATACGAAACGAACAAAATAATATGTGAGAAAAAAAACACCATATTTTCGATATTCTGTGGTTACATGTCATAACCGCCTTATTCCGGTTTATGTACTTTTCGAGAGAGGTATTTTAAGACTTCGTAAGTTGAGTTAGAATGTCCCAAAATTGGATATGTATTTTAGATTTTTTTTTCTTGTTACTGAATATGAAAATATCGAAATACACAGTAGCGTTAGAAACACCTCCTTAATCATAACTAATGAATAAAAATTCGACAGCTGATTTTAGTTTCAACGTTGAGTTGTGTTTGAGAAGGTGTTATAAATTAAATACGGGTTTTCATGCATTGCAAGATTATAGGTTAATGAGGCTTAGTTCTCTTTAATCGTTTTCTATCACTTTTAAAGCGTCTTCTATCACGTGAGTAATATTAATGTGGATCTGCAGAAGCTCATTGAAACGAATTATGCCCTTTTTAATTAATTCCGCTACAAGATCAATCGGCATTTACTATTTGTTGTGAGCTAGGGTAGGCCACGGGGGCAACTTCGATGGAGGTAAGGAGGGCGCGGCACGCTTGCGGTTGCTCGGCTCACCTCGTCGGACGGGGTAGTTCTTGCCTCCTCACCGTACACCACCTGCTCAGCACACATTTTGTTTCGTGCCAAAAAAAAAAAAAAATCAAAATCAAAAAAAAGGAAGAAAGATGCGTTAATTCGACTGCGGACAGATCAAATTGGACAAGAAATAAGAAGGCAGAAATTGAAAGGAGGGAAAATGAAGCGCTCAAGTACTTCTGCCACCGCTAAGGAGAGGGAACGGGAAAGTTGAAGCTTACACTAACTAGTCTAAACTAAATCTACTCTAACCTAAAATTCAAAATAAACCCTACTCTGGGCCTATTGTAACTTAAGACTTCCCTACAACTAACACTTCCCTAACCGCACTTCCTTTCCCACAGTCTCTCAAAAGCGATGGTTCGTCAAGAACCAGAGACATGCCTGGTGACGCTGGCAAAGGTTGGCCTGCCCTCCCTTCGTATGATAAACATAACCGAATGCTATCACTCTGGCCGATATTTCCTCCCAGCCACAATCTACGACCTCTTCCGAGAGAAGTTAGTTTAAGTCATGTCGTCAAAGTCAGTGAAGGTCACGTCCTGTCTCAGTCTACCCATTGAAGGACGGCCTGTCCATGGTCCACACATCGAACGCGAACGAGTTTTAGGCGCACATATTCAATTAAAGTATCACCATGAAAATTAAGAAGGAGACAAACATTTTATTCAAAAAAAGCTAAAAAGCTATTGAATTCTGCCCTTAATATTTTAAAAAAAAACTTAACTATTCTAATTAAAAAAACTCAAATCAATAACTTAATACTATTACTCACGGTTGCAAATGATCCCCCGTTGTCCTGGCGCCAGCACGAGGAAGGACGATGTATTTTTGTTGGCAATGGACCTTAACCGCGAGCAAAAACTAAATATTAAAAGCAGAGTACGGCTACTTAACTTAATAATCCTAACCTTACGTTAATTCACAAAAAAAAATCAAAGCTAAACTTATGTTTAAGCGGGTTGAGGCGGAGCACCAATTTGTGTTTTGAGAGTAACTTCCCTTTGTCCAGGGATCGTTGGATTTTTGCTAAAGAAGTTGTTGGCTGGACCGTTGTCCTGGATGGCTGTTGGAGTCGAGTGCCCGATTGTTGTGTTTTTTGGCAGCGGTATGCTTCGGTGCACCGCTCCTCACTCCAACTGTTTGGACCACCAGTTGGATTTTCCAAACGAATCCCTGGACAGCGCACTCGATTTCCTGGCCGCACCGTGGGACAGGAATTTAAAGATGCCCACGCACTAAAGCAGGCAAAGTTAGCACATATTCACCGAAAACCGATATGTATAACATACCTATTAGGAACTCTGCGTTTGAATTTATCTCCGCTAGACCCCCTGTTCTTCGGATGATTTGCAATTTAAATTCTTTGCTGCTTTTCCTAAATAAATAATTAGATAAACTCCGTTTTTTTTCGTCATCGTTTTTTTTATCACGGCACTTACGCACTAATGAGAAATTGGTCGTCTTCCAAAGATAGAATAAAAAAAAAAAACAGAACACGACTTAGCTTATGCTATGCTGTACCCAGCAGAGATGAATGCTTTGCCTATCGCAAAGTTCAATGACCACATATACGTTCTTTTCTGCAGTGATCTTGAACTTGACCCATATACCTATTTCCCCTCTTATTATTTTCCTTTTTTTTTCTTTCACCTTTCTCTATTTATTCATATTTCACATTTATTCTTCCCCTTTCTTTATTTCGTCATTCTTTCGTCTGTATGTAATATAGTTCATTTCGTCAAGTCGAAGACATTCAGTCGTCATGTAGTCCTATTCAAAATAAATACATAGCCTTAACTTATAATTTAAACTTATTATTTACCTTAAGACACCTAACATAACTTGTAACCCTACAGAAATTAATAAATTAACAAAATTACATTAACACGCAGTTGACAAAACAAAACAAAAAAAAAATCAATAATGCATCAACACATAATTGCACTGAATGACGTCAATCTTTACGATCGAAAGTTACAAGGGGCATGACAAAAAAACTTAACGAAAATGCGACAAACTGCACCATAGGGGAAAACGAAGAACAAGAAGAGGCGAGACGCAAAAATTTATCAAAACAAATTACTTTTGCAAGCCATAATACTTTCGCTTGTCTTTTTTTTATGTTTTATTGATAGTTGTCAAGTATTTTGATTTAAATTTGGTGTTAATATTTGTAATTGTTATTGTCGCGGATGTCGTAGAATAATGTGTCCTTTGTTTAGTGTTCTTTACTATCGCTATGCGATCACCTATGGAAATTGGGGTAGTTTGTGTTTTCAATTGGCGTGTTTCAACCCCTTCCAAGAGGCCCATGGAGGTGGAAATGCGGATGGTCTACCGTAACATATTTCCCGAAGGACTTTCTTTTGTAATATTTGCTTTATTTATACATTTGTTTTCTTTGTAGAAAACCATAATTGGATACCATATGTCCACACAAGTTTTGAAATATCAATATATACTAGAATTTAATCCTAGTGGACATTTCAGGATTATGTCCTAATTTGTAACTCTTCTACTTTCTTTTTGACACGTGCCTTCCATATCAGGGCACTCATTCCGTATGTCGATTATCACCAGACGATAGCGTTTCGACGATAGCTTTGCTTCACGTAACTTCAATAATCGTCTATCGTCCAGACGATATCGTTTTGACGATTGAACATTTACTTCACGGAACTCAATAATCGACAGACTACTATCGTCAAGACGATAGCGTTTGCGCGATAGCTAAAGAGGTATCGTCTTGCACTGTTTTGTGAATTTGCAGACAATAGAATTTTTTTTCATGAATTTGAGTGTAATTTTTTTTAATGATTCCAAATATATATGTGTTATATATGTGTTTCCTTCCAATTCATCCCACATTTTATTTATATGGTGTTTTCCTTGGACAGAATTGGGTTTTCAGCCCTTTGCCAAGTCCGGATGTGACTCCATATATTCAATCAAAATTGCCATTTGCTTCGGCGTAGCTGACCTTAATAAAATTATGTTAGACATTTATATTATTAATCAAATTTGAGAATCAAATAATTCGCCGGCACCAAAGACAAAAACCAAAATTTTTTAACAAATTAATGCCATTTATGACAATTACGATGACGTCTAGTGCCTATTCCAACTACAGTTTGTGACCTTCTGGGAGATACCGAAAGTTCTCAAACTTAAACGATGGACGACACGATAGTAATGGAGTTACGTGAAGCAAATTAATGACGAGATCGTTGACTACTATCGCGCAAACGATTATCGTTCTCAGAGTTACGGAATGAGTGTCCAGTTTAGCAGCTAGATTCATAGAAAGGCACTTAGATATCTTAGAATAAGGAACTACTCCTTGGTTACTAATAAACACAGGAATATTTGTTATTTTTTTATTTTTAAAATGATATGGGTGGACTCTGACTCATTAACTTTTATTCACCATGGTTGCGCCCAATCACATATCTCATTAACTGAATTTTGTAGCTTTTTTGTTGCTTAGACACGCATCCATCATAAGCAGATAGAAAAGCAGTGTTGTCTGCGAATGTAGATTTCTTCGTATCAGTCGTATGTGATATACGTATATCACTAGAATACAGCGTTGCCAGGCGGTTGAAATATTTCCCCTAGACAAATCTGAAAAAAAAACTGATTATCTGATCTCTAAAAAAAACCCAAATTTTTTTTAGCAATAAAAAAAAATTAATTAAACTCAATTACAAAAAAAAACGATTTGTTGGAAAAAGCTTAAAAACATTTTGGCGGATGTGCAGAAAAAAACATTTCTTTTCGCACTTGATACCTCTTTAAATTTCTCAGCAATTAAATTGCAAAAAATATTTAGTTAGAGATCCATTTTAAATTAGACCGTTATTTTTTAAGTTTGTTATTAAGTCTATTGAACATTATTTTATCGCCCCGATATCCTTCTATTTTCCATTTTCTGCGAGTTCTTCTCTTTTTAAATACTAGTTGACTAATTTCTGTAAGATATTTTACCGATTTTGTTAATGTCTTGATAAATTGGTGTACAATCTGTGCTACCTGTTGCATATTGCCAACAAATTGTTTTTGATAGTATGTTTTAATAGTATGCCGTATTGTGGCCAGTAGAGATCTATGGTTAGTAAATCCATGGAGTATTTTTTACAATATTTTTTAACTTAATTCATGCAGCCCCAGAACATTAGTTAGCACATATGCCTATGATGTGAAATCTTTTTACTTGAAAGATTCCGAAAAGCAAACCATAGGAATTAGCAATAAGTAGTTTTAAGCAATTTATAAAATAATGTAAAAGAAGTTTCAATATTCAAAAACAAAGACCACCAAGTCGAACGGGCGAGTTGTTTAATTTTGTTATGTTATACCGAACTTGCTTGGAGAAGTCGTTAGGTTTTACACTCTAAATATTAACTTACAATATATCAATTTAAATTTTTCAGAAAACAAACCAGAGGTTCAGAGTCATTATAGAGGCCATAAACTTTCGATGTGGTTGAATTTAATACCTCAGCTTCACAAACATTCTAATATGGATGAAACTTCGATGAGGCACCATCAGTTTGTGGAGGAAAATGCACAGTTTTATGACGGTAAGATTTTCATTCTACAATGTATACTTGTTTATAATGAAATAGGTATCTGGTGTATGGAGTGATTACATTAAATACATCAAGTTCAGGGTCGGCATTCTGTAAGGCGAAACGTCCAAACGTTTTCGTTTGCACGAACGTTACTTCAGCAACTTAAAGCAAATCATTCGTGCGCACGAAAATGTTTCAACGTTTGCGCCTTACAAAATTTGACCCCTGATTCGCTGAACTGATTTTCATTCTACTCGTAGAATTCTTTAAGTACCTGTTTATCGCAATTAAACACAAAATATAATATTGGCATTATATGCAGTTTGCAATTATTCCTACCGAATAACAAACAAAAATTAAACCACTTTATTGCATTTGCCTTAAAATTCTTTTTAGGAATTGTCAGAGATGATTTACACACAAAGTCTGCGGATGATGAACAGGCATTCTATATTAATATGGACAACTTCAAGAGCCCTTCAGCAGTAATTGAAATAAATCAGAACAAATTTATGCCGGATGAAATAATCACTGGTAAGTTAATTACATTGTTGAGTAAAATTATTCCGGAGGGATCAAGAAAAAATGTAATCTAAAATTAATTTAATTATTAAAACTCGCACCTCTATGCCATTTCACTACGGGCAAAGCGTTCATAGAATTTTATCCGTTGGATTTAAAATTATTCATTACTATGGTCAGTATTTTTGTAGGTACATAAGTTTGCTTAAAATATTTATAGAAAATAAGCAAACTCTCATCAATTATCTAATGTCGTTTTCCATTGGGACCACCAAAAATCTTTTTCAGATCTCAGATTTTATGCGGATCAGGGAACATGCAATGAAATTGATCTGCTTTTGTAAATGGATTAGTGCGTTATTTGACAACAATATCAGCTGTTCAAATTGCATTTGTTTTTGGTAAAATCAACCATGGAAATCGGCTTGAAAAATGTTTCCTCTGTTGTAGCTACAGATGGAGTAGTTTTGGTGATTCGTAGTTTCCAGATGATGACGAAGACAATGAAGATAATAATTCCTCCAAAACAATGCCCATTGCTGTTTATATATTTCTTTATTTTGGTTTTCACCAAACTTTGCACATTTGTTTTAAAACAAACTTCTTTAAATGACGTAAAACATCTGTGCTGTATTTGTGGTAGGTAGTATGTGTAAATCTGTATCGAGATTTGCAAAAAGTGATCCGAATCAAGAAAAAGTTTGATTTTTTTCCCAATGAAACGCGAAAAGTGATTTAGATCAAAAAAAGATTGATTTTTTGTCCCAATGGAAAACCACATAAGACATTTCCATAAACTAACTATTAAATAGACCGTCAGCTCTTTGAGAGTTTGCCTACAAGCTGTTTTCCGTGTTTCTATTTGGCAAAGCACGTGTGCCATGTTAAAGTTAAATTAGCCACACGCATACACTTGCACATAGAAACCTGACAGATGCTTGACAGATCATTCTGTGGTACCATTGGAAAAAATTCAAATAATTGCCCGTTATTGGGACGTGTTAAGAAAACGAGGGGTAGGTGGTGTGGTGAATTTAGTACCAAATTTATTAAAACGTATAGGTATAGAGAATTTATTTCATTTTACCTGGATAATCTATATACTACGGGATGTTTACATTTATGTAGTAAACAATGGAAATCAATGAACTATATGAATCATCGACAAAAATACAAATTTTGAATTCGTATGAATAAAAAGAAAATTGTAAGCAGCAAAACTTAAATGCGTGAGACATATCAGGGTACAAATCAGCAAACATGTTTATTTCTAATTCTGCTCATATCCATTTTGAGTTTCGTTCTTTCCCGTACATTTTAAAGAAACGCATCCATCAGCGTTATTTATGTTTTTTTTTTATTAACGAAGAGGACGACATCTATATATCGAAAAAATACGTAAATGAGCTGCTCCATTGGTAACAGGTTCTAATCTAAGATGATTTATATTTAAAAACGTTACTATGGGATTATGTCGGCGACAAATTTAATGTCGCCAAAATCTATTGAATTACCCGTTTTGTATGGGGAAATCATAACTTAATTTTACCAGCCTTAATGGCGACATATACCCACGATTTTTAGTTTGTGCACATCTAAGGCACAGTACCTTTCGAATGATATAAATTTTATCCTCCTCATTTCATAACAAATACTTAAAAAGTGTACCGAAAGTTTTTATGTTCACGTATTAATATAATGATGCCCACAATTTTGATGTTTTTTTTTCTTTTACGCACAGGAAGTTTGTAAAAAATTGAAATTCCCTAAAAAAGGTAGAGATCCCACGATGTAGGAACACCGCTAAGTGTCAGTATTTTATTACACCTCCCGCCATTCACGGATATGAAATTTAAGAGAGATTTTTCTTTTCAAAATTTGTGGGGGGAATCGGGTGGATGAGCGATAGCTGACGGTCTAATAGTTAGTTTATGGACTATATGGTCTATACAGTGAAAAAGTGAAAAATACTACTGTCCGAATATGTCACGAACATGTATAACATCTCCTTTAAATCGTTTTATTAACTAAACAAACCATAAAAGTCACCATTAATCAATTTATAATAACTAAATAGTAACCAATAGCATTCACCTGTGCTGAGGAATTATTATTTTTGTTATTTAATTTAATTAAACAGAACTAACTTAGATACTATATATAAAATCAAATCAAATTAAAAATCCCAAACTGATCGCCTAATGAACTTGCGATAGATTGTACTTAATGATAAAATGTCATTTAAACTGAAATATGTAAATATGTATGTGAGTTTTAATTACAAGACTTAAAGACTTAAAATTATGGAATTATTGTTACAAACTGTGAACTCCCACTAAAATCTTTACATATACACATAAACAATCTTTTACATTTCTATCAAAATCTCCAATTACTTCTTCTGTAAAAATCTCCGATTCGATGAGATAAATTGAGCTTTGCAATTCGGGAAATCAGTATAGATACGAGAATTTCTTTTCGAATGAGTAATAGTCTGTGTTTTCCGTGCTGAATTGCGACTCGTACTCGTATATGAAATTGTGACTTTGACATTTCAAAGAGTCAAGGCGGATCCAGTGTACCCCATAGTATTGCATTCCAATTTGTTTTTGGGATTCATTCTTTATCAATGACATTGAAGAATAACAAAGAATAAAAAATACTTTTTATAAAGGTGTAAAAATGAAAAATTATACGTTTAATAATGACAGTTTTCTTTTATGTTTTCTGCTGAATATATCTAGTACTTCTTCAGGGTTCATCTTTGAAGCAATGTCTTGATGGATATGCATTAGGGCATATAAATAAATTTTATTGTAACTCATTTAAACTTAAAAATAAACAACACCTTGATTTGATATTAATTTTAATTTAAATTATAGAAAATTATTATTCTTATAATATATTCTAATAACAATGATATATAAATTGATTAACAATTTTAAGTAAGGTACATCGAGGATTATCGATTACTAAACAAGTTCCTCTGAATAGACTAAAATACCGCCAATTTTTTTAAGTTTCAAGCTCATATCTAATACTACTCAAATAAATTATTTTATATTTTAAATAATAGGGTATCTAATAATAAATTTATTTATTTTGTAAACATAAAATGGATATTTTGAGTAACTGTGGGATAACCTGCCTCTAAAGTCTGGTATCACTGCAGTGCACGCCTATTATCTGTATCAGAGTCTCCTACACTACACTACAACAGAGGCAGGTGCGAGCACAGTTTCTTTTTATTCTCTCATACCCAGTTACGTTTCGTATATCTAAGACACGCCTATTGCAAGGTTGCCACTTTGGTATATTTTTTGCTTTTTATTTTTGCTAATTTGGTAATTTTTTTATGAGTGAATTTGTGTTGTAATAAGATCTATTTAAAATTATTTAATTTACGGAACACAGTTTATTAGAATGCTTTGATTTATTCGTAGGCTGATGATGCAAATCAAAGTTTATTGGTAGTCTAATGATCACATTTGAATTATTAGCAATAATAGTGAATATTTATAATATTTTTAAAAGAAATAATAGCCTGCTAATTTCATTCCGTTTGAATTATAATTTGCCATGTAACGAAAAAGGAAACAGTGCTTACAAAAGTCTATGGAATTGTGAAAATAAATACAATTTGATATTTTAAAAATTGTACACTATTTAAAATAACTGATTCGGGAAACTTAAAAACCAACAATTATCTTCTACACGAAACCTTTCATGTTTTCTCCTCTATGAATTCGCTCCAAGTAATACAAAATTCTGAGTATCTTGAATTCGCACACACTACCTGTTACTCTGCCAGAAATTCCTAAATTTATTTGCATACATTGAGCATACACCATGGCTTCATATGATCACTGGAGACGATGTTACTGTAACGTCTCCTATTTAATGGCTGGTCTGGTAGATCTTCCACGATATAACGATCAAAAGATAGAACTTTATGCACTATATAAGGTCCTTTATAACTCGGATCTAGCTTGTGTGATTCACCCGTTGCTTGTGGGACGAAGTCGAGAACAACTAAATCACCTTCAGTGTATCGATGAGGAGCCTGATGTTTTTTGTCATACCTTATCTTCCATTTACGTCTTTCGTCTGCAATGTTACCGGCAGCCTCTTGTCTTCTCAAATCGATGTCGACTACATCCGACGGTTCTTCTTGTATTGCTTGTATTATCCGATTATGGCTAACGTCCTTCAAATCAAAATTAAAAACGAGATCTACGGCACGGAACTTAGTCGTCGAGTTGCGTTGCGTGTTTATACTCCATTGCAAATTTGTCAGCGTTAGGTCCCAATCCCTGTCATTTGGAGTGGAACATTTGTGTGAACTAAGCAACGTTTTGTTCACCCGCTCAGCTTGCCCGTTTGCCCTTGGGGTCCTAACAGCTGTTTTCACGTGCTGGATTCCATAAGAAGATATAAAGTCACCAAATTCCTTCGAAGTGAAGGCAGTACCCCGGTCAGAAGTAATTCGCAACGGCTGACCAAAGAGCGACATCATTTCGCGCAGCACAGCAATCACTGGCGCTGTTTTGGTATTTCTCAGAGCCCTCAGAATAGTATATTTACTGAAAGAACAAACCAGAACGATTATATAAATATTACCACGTTTGCTCCGCGGAAAAGGTCCTAAATGATCCAAATTGATACATCTGAACGGAATTGGTAGCACCTCCATCACATGCAACTGGCTCTCGGATTTACCGCCTTTGACTTTATTGAAGCAGCACTCTGGGCAAGCCGCTATATACGACTTTACGTAGCGCCTCATACGAGGAAACCAAAAATCCTTGCTTATACGGTCAATTGTCTTTTCCACACCAAAGTGCCCAGCATCGTCATGGCATGACTTCGTGATGCGCCACCGGACGAGTTGTGGCACCACCAACTTCTTTTGATTTCCCACTTTCCTGTGCAACCGGCCTGTCTGCATAGCATAATCTGTATTCACCTGCTTCACCACCGTTTCTTTCTCATTGCTCTCCCCTTTCAGAATTCTCACAATATCTTTGAGCTTATCGTCCTGCATTTGCATCGCGAAAATCCAATCGCCGTCAATCGAAGATACTTTCAAGATGTGCTCAGCTACGGGTGACACTATCTTTGATGGCAGCGTAGGGATTCGACTCATCCCGTCTACGTGCTGCATTCTTGCTCCGGACCGATGAACGCAGTCAAAGTCAAACTCTTGAAGACGGAGCCACCATCTTGCTATACGTGGTGGCAATGGCGTAGTGGCTTTTGTAGTTGCAACCGCATTGCAATCAGTAATAACTCGGAATCGTGCACCCAACAAATATACCCGGAATCTCTCCAACGTCTCTACAATGGCCAGTACTTCGAGCTCATGGCTGGCATATCTGCTTTCCGCTTCGCTGCATCGTCTACTGTAATATGAAACTGGCTTCATACCATCGCCTTCCCGTTGAAGTAGAATCCCTGATAAACCTACAGAGCTTGCATCGGTGTGTATCTCATGATGTTTACTCGTATCAAACAATACTAGCACCGGTTCGCTCGTGATGGCAGCCTTCAGCTTTCTAAATGCCTCCTCCTGTTCGCTCTGCCAATGGAATATTACGTCCTTTTTTAATAAATTTGTCAATGACCGTGCAATATCACTATAATCCTTAACAAATTTCCTGAAGAAACCGGTCACACCCAAGAACTGTCTTACCTCAGTGGCATTGGTTGGCCTCGGAAACTCTTCGATGCATTTCGTCTTATTTTCGCCTGGCCGTATGCCGTGTGAACTTACTACATGCCCAAGGAAGTTTACCGTTGTCCCCATGAAAACGCATTTTGATGGTCTGAGTGTTAATCCAGCCTGCTTCATCGCTTCCAAAAATTCTTGTAGTACCAGCATTCCTTCTTCAACCGTACCAGTGGCTATTACAACTTCGTCTACGTAATTCACTACCTGCGTTCGGTGTTGCAGCCGTCGTATTATTTGTGTCATCACCTCCTGGAAGTGCATTGAGGCATTCACCAATCCAAAAGGCTTTACATTGTGCTCATACAATCCGTCTGGCGTAAGAAAACCAGTGAACTGTTTACTATTTTCCTTCAATGGTATCTGATAATACCCGGCTGTCATATCCAGAGTGGTAAAGTATTTGTTTCGGGCCAACTGTGACAACTGCTCTTCGACTATCGGTGTGGGAAACTGCTTCTTTACAGTGACCGCATTCAATGCACGGTAGTCGACGCACATTCGCATTTCTCCATTAGCCTTAGCCACAAGTACAACTGAAGCTGCATGAGGTGACGTGCTAGGACGAACAATGTTGTATTTAAGAAGATTGTCCACAATCTCCGACAGCTTGTCTCTTTGAGCAAAGGGTACCTGATAACGTTTGCCGACTATGGGTTTGTTAGTGGTCACCTCAATCTCCATATATGTATCCTTGCAGCGACCAATACATGATATATCTTCTGCAAAGCAATCGGCGTAGTCGATAAGAAGATCTGATATCGCTGTCTGATGAACATCGCTTAGCGCCTTATTGATGTTGAGCGCCTCTGGCGGTCCAGATTTCACCTGTAGGACACCTGATTCCAGGATCACTCGTTGATTTCTTCGGCATAAGACGTCACGACCCAAAAGAATAGCTTGTGGCAGGAACTCATCGGGTACAATCTGAAATTCTGCTTTAATCTCATGTTCATCCATCTGCATAACGGCCGTTATCATATCCGTTGACTCTACGATCGATCCTCCAAACCCTTTCAGTTGTTTGATGGACGTCTGTCGCAAGGCATTCTTTGGTACTGATGATTCTTTTATCAACGAGTAGTCACTGCCCGTGTCGACAAACGCAGCATATGTTTCCCCTGCTAATTTGATCTGTTTCATTACGGGGGGAACAAATGCGCTTTCCTTGAGACTTTGTTCAACCTTTGCTACTGTTGACTTTCTCAAACGGCAATCCTTCGCGTCATGTCCTAGTTTGGAGCAATTGCTGCAGCGTGTCTTACGTTGCGGTTGGGTGCACTTCACGGCCATATAAACCTATTTCGTTGCAGTTAAAGCACTTTATATTTCTTCGCCCGTTTGCGCTTCGACTAACCTCTGTGTTACACTCCATTACTTCCGATGGTCCTGCGGTTGCAGCCCGCGATGATGTTGTCGGAAGCATTGACGATACATTCTCCAGTGAGTTCAACAGCTCGTTGCACGTTTGGAAGTTCAGAGCGAGTAGCGATCGTGTAAGATAGGAATCGTTTAATCCATTAATTATGTACGAGTTAATGGAAATATCATCCAACTTACCTCGTCGTCCGATGGTGAGCATTATATAATAATACTCAATAAGTGGTTCGTTTTGCTTTCGCCTGCGTTTCATCAAATCTCTGTGCACATCCGCCACGTTCACAGAGCAAGGAAAATCTTTCGAGACTTCATTGACAAACTCTGTCCATGTTTCGAATACTGGCTGCGCATCCGACCAGTCCTTGGCGATGCCTTTAAGTTTGTGTTGAACTGCAAACAGGATCATTTCATCGCTCCACATATATAATCGCTGCAACTGCTCAACCTTGCTGATAAACTGCTGTGAGGAAAGCGTTCTTTTCAAGGGATCGAAGTCCGGGAGGGATCCGATAACATCTTGAGATGCGCTTGGATGTCGTACCTGTGCCGCAAAGGGTGTTGTATGGCGCATATCATGCGACGCATGGGAAGGATTGACTGTCTCACTTGAGTTTGTTCGCATATCTGCTGTGCTTGGACTATTTCGTGGGATGGCGCCAGAAGCTACATCCATTTGCGGTGCTGTCGTTGGATGAGCTAATCGGTTTATGCTCACCGCCATTTCATGCACACTTTTCGCCAAGTTCGTCACGATATCCCTCAAGTCCTCCATGTCAGCATGCCAGGGTTCTAAACCTTCTGCGCCGTCGTCGACCAATTCTTCGGAGTCTATCTCGTCAGAACCATTAACTTCCATCAATTTTGCAATTTTATGCGCTTTATTGCCGACTATTGACAATCCACGATTGCGCAGTAATCTATTTAATTGTTCTACTTTTAGAATTTCCAATTTAAGCATGGTTGCGTTCGCCTTTTTGCGATGACCTTCTTTTTTTCCTTTTTCTGTCCGTTTCGTTCACCACCTTTGGTGCGTTTTTTCCTTTTTTCGAGACTCGTTGAACCTATTCGTTGTCTTTTTCGTTGTTCGTCGACGCGTTAAAATTTTATGTAGACACGATGATTGATTTCGATTTTGTTTCTTTTAATCGGATATACTTGCGGTTTTTTTTTTGGGGGAAGATCCCACTTCTGATGTTGTAAAGATGACCAAACAATTACCAATCCAGCATTTATTAATAATTCAAAAAGAAAATCAAATACATCGGTAAATTAACTAATTCATTAAGTAGCGTTTATGTCCGTATACCTTCCTCCTCAATCAACGACGACCACTCACCCTCTTCGATCAAAACTCGTCTTCGTCAAGACGTTGTATAGTTGCCGTTGACAATCGTTTATTCATTGACTTATTATATATGGACTGCTAGTAGACAACTTCGCGTTGGTTCCAACATAACCGCTAGCTCTCGTGGTTCGGAGCGGAATAAATTGGAAACTCACATCTGACGCTTCCATTTCGTTGCAGATAGTTTTTCTTAAGACTGTGTTATTGCGATTAATTGAATAAAGATTTAAAATCAAAAAAATGAAGTTTTGTATAATTGATTGAAATTTGCAATATGATTGAAGTTTCTCTGATATGATGAATTAAATTTTCATGTACTTGAACGTGATATTCTTGACAATCATAAGTATTTATTGATCAGAAATGTGATTGAAATATACGCTTAAGTGTTATTACATCATATTAATAATGAAAAACAACATAAAAAACTAACGCAATAAATATACGAAAATTGTGCAATTTATGGGACAATGAAAAACGATTTTTTATTCAAATTTTGTCGGTTCCATCTATTATTAACTATTTAAACTAGCACAATTTCGGGATGAGATCTATTGTAAACAATGCCGTAACAATTTGAATTTCAACCGTTTCACTTGGCAAATCCACTCACGCCCAATAGGGGGCTCTAGCATTCTATGGAGAAATCCAATATGGTTGTCATTTTGTTTCACTTATTTTTCGCATAGAACCACGAGCGCTAGTTATGTTGGCGTCATTTTCTGGGCAGAGATCGTATGGAAGTGACATTTCACTAGCAGTCCATATATAATAAGTCAATGCGTTTATTATTTTTCTCTCTACACACGTGCTTTATTGCGCTGTGAGAGAATGTCAGTGTAGTGTAAAATTTCAGTCAGGTAGAATCAGTTGTTCGAGTCTCTTAAATCGTGCGCAGAAGCACGAAAAATACCTTAAGGAACTGAAACAAGTAAGCGGAAGAAAATTATGACAAAAAGCAGCCACAAATGACAATTTTGTTAGTTAACTATTAATTTATTTTAAGTTTTTTTTTTATGTTAAAGCCTAATATCCTGCTCGCGCTAAATTTTAGCTAGTCTCCACTTCATTTCTCCACATCAAAGGTAAATGCTCGCTAAATTATTATACATCATATAGATGGGACAAAAACCATTTGTGCATGATAGTAAACGTTATTTTAATTATTCGCGTACATACAATTTTCGAATTTCAAACCTTAAAGACAATGCATTTTTTGACTCGTTCCAAAACAATAGATATAAGCAAAATTGAAGAAGATATTATCATTGCTGCAGCAGCTCAAATAAGTTCTTTAATAGCAAGCAGAAGACGACACGTTCCTTCAAGTCGGGTAAATCCCTATTTGCATTGGAATTTTTCTGCAATTTCCATATTGCTTGCTGATCGTTCCTCCACAAGCCCTGCAATTTTTTTTATCGCATGAAACGGAATTTTTACATTCTCTTTTGTTTATCGCACAAATGTTTTCTGCGGTTTCCTCTGAAAAAAAGTAAACACAACACAAATTTTTTATGTCAAAATTTATCTTCGATTTAATGTACCAGACATTTATTTCGCGAGCTAAATGAGTGTAGACTTGGGAACAGGATACTGCTTTGCTAAACTGACACGCTAAATTTTATCTTTGTAGACTTTTTTGTATGGGAGATAAAATTTAGCGCGAGCACACAAATGAATGTAATTTTTTTTTTCATAATTTAATGAAATGAAATAAATGAATGAAATGAACAAATTTATCGATTTAATTTATTTAATTATTTAACTTATTTACTTGATTTTAAACACCTACCGACTTATGAACTAGTAGCTAGCTATATGATTCTTTGAGTTATCAAATAAAATGTTTATAACTAGCTAGCTCTCCAGCTAGCTAATTAACTTTTTACTTTTTTTTCCTGCCGTGTAAAAATTTTAAAAATATGTCAATAACTGTATCATTGCATTGTGTTAATAGCTGTGTATAAATGTCAACCATTGTACTTTTACGTGGTGTCAACAATTGTGCATAGGTGTCAATTAATATACAATTTTATAAGACCTTTGAAATATTGTGATTAAATTTTATTTTGTCAATTTTCCTTAATTTTTATAAAAAACTAAATGAATTCTTATAATATAACATATTTGGAAATCCCAAAAGATTTCTCCTGTCAATAATTTTTTACAGCGATTTAAAAAAAAAGTCTTATGGGTGTCAATAACTGCATCGGTTTAGCGTAACTCCAAGTGTTTAGAAATAAAACGAAAATGCAATATTTTTAATTTTGTTGCATACATTAGTGTTTTCCAAAGTTTCCAAATCAGAAAAAAATCACAATATTAAATTTAAATAAAAACAACAAAATAAACTTATGGAAACGAGTTTTTATATTATTTTTTTTTCGAAATTGGTTGGTATAAATGTGTGAAAATTAATTACAATAGGTTTCCAGGGGAAGTGAAAAACAAGTGTTTTTTTGCGACCAACTCAATATACAAGGTGGCGCAAAAATAACCTTCCGATGTTGTTTTGGCTGTAATTTAAAAAAAAATGAAAAACTTTGATTCTTCTTGTGGATTATTTTTATTTGGTCTTTTAATTTTTTTTACATCAAGTCGAGAATATGATGTCATGTAAATGGCCGCCGCCACAGAATATCGGTGTTGGCTCGCGCCGTAGCTCCGTCTTGTTGGAACCACATGTCCTCCAGTCCTAAATCGTCCAATTGCGGTAGAAAAAAATCGGTAAACATGTCCCTATGGCGCGCACCGTTCACTGTTGTCGTTTGACCAGCGGCGTTCTCGAAAAAAAAAATGGCCTCGTCAACAGAGGCGATATTCTCGGCACAACGGGCGCTCCGGGGCCCGCCACTCTTGGCAACGTCTCGTGTTGTGCCAGTCTCTTCGAGGCGAGCGGCTAAACGTCGCAGTGTTTCACCAGTAGGCGTTGGACGGCTAGGAAATCTGCGACGAAATTCACGTTGTACCAAAGTCACCGACCGATTATTGCTCAAATAAATAGTCACCAATATTCCGCGTTCTGGAGCAGTGTAGCGTAACATTGTTTATTAACGTGTATTTCGCATGTGTTTAATACACAAATGTCAAAACAGAACTGACATTAGGGGCCAATCGCAAAATTTATAGCATTTTCTGAAAGGAGGATTACTTTACCGCCAGAAATCTGAAATCTCAGATCAAAATCGGAAATGACCAATCGAAAACGACATCACTATTTAGAAAGTTTTAGTTATACCAAAAGTCTACGATCGCAATAGAAGTATGCATTTAATAAATTCCTAAGTAGCTCAAAAATCGCCAAACTTTAAAGTGAATAGCGTAAATTAGGCGAAATCCCGAATGAAAATTTTAAGTAGCCAGTGAAAAATTCTAGTAGGCAAATCAGAGATAAGTAACACTGCAAGTGCTAATTGTGTATCAGCTGATGGAACTCTCCAATAATTATTTTCCGCTGCCTTTTCGTAAACGTTTCGCTGTTCATTTGGATACCACCGGAAAATTGCGTTCTGGAACAGGTGCGTACTAGGCTTAAGGGAGGATTTATGTAGCTAATGCCCAAGATATACATGGGTTTCACAACATTAACAATTAGCCATATAGTTAGTGATATTCTGACAACTATATTTGTTTGTTGGTAAAAGGATTTTGGAAAGTGTCTTTGCATAAACTGCAAGACTAAAGTCGATTATTGGATAAGGACGTTTATCTTTTTATTTTTCGTTTTAAACTTCTTTACCGTTAGGAAATTTGCTAATGCTAAGATTAAATTTAGCATTACATCATTGAAATAACAATTGAAATAAATTCATGGTTTGTAAACTCGTATACTTCTTTTAACTATGTGGTTGGAAAAAAAACATGTGTGGCACAAAGCAGACAAAAGAATTAACCAGAAAAAATATCCCCTTAAAATAAATTCTATTGAATAGTTTCAACTCCTATAGTGGATTCGCTCATAATCTTAAAACATTTACAGTAAAATATAAAATTTGCATTAAGATTAGCTAGCTACCTCTTATTTCTCCTTATTTCAATAAAAAAAGTCACTAATGCTCTTGATATTGTCGTAATTTCAGATTGCAGTCCGAATATTACAAAACTCGCAGTAGAAGTGCCCCATACAACGCTTAATAATAATTCAAATGCAACTGACAGCTTTCCAAGCGTTCTTGAAAACATGAATGTGCTTCGCCGATTGAGTGGAAAGCAATTGGCAAGCTACTCTACCGCACTTGTAGCTACTGTTGCTGTAGGATGTTTTTTACTTATTTTGAATATTTTAATATTTGCGGGAATCTACCACCAAAGAGAAAAGCGCACAAAGGATTCAAAGGAGAAAGAAAAACTGGAAGAGAATGAGTTATTGATGAATATTACATCAACACAATATTCATTAACTCCCAATTCCCTCGAAACAACATTGGACAAAGTTTCGTTTGGCGAATACAAATGTTTTGGTCAGAAGTCGTCACAACTAACAGAAAAAGATTTAACGGCAGAAGATAATGCCCATCAAGAAAGTAGTTGGACCTGTACCACAAATGCTATTAAATGCTCCAATGATAGTTTGAGTGCAGCCACCTGTAACGCATTCACTACAGACGATAATTCTCTTTTTATGCCTCTTAACGACGAGTTTTCACCAGCGACGGCGTATCCTAATCAAACAAACGAAATGCCATATCAAGATATAGACGTTTTTATGAAGGAAGACGGAGTAGTAGACAGAAGTATTCCGCAGCCCCCTCCACCACCAAAGTCCATTCATCTGAATCAAGGAATTCTTCGAATATCTGGAACAAACCAATTTAGTTCCTCGAGCAAAAAGCGAGTTCATATTCAGGAAATTTCTGTTTAGTTTAGTTGTTCATGTATTAAACATTTTGTAATTTGTTTTTTATTTATAAATATCTATTAAAGGAGATTATTGATGTGTGTAAGATGTAAAGTAAAAGTTGCAAAATCGTGTCGATTAAAGTAATTTGAAGATAAAGTTGAGCCCACATAAAATCATATCAATCCGCTATAAGAAATTACATTTCCTCTCTAACCTAACACCCAACTGATTGCTGTAATCTCTTTCTACATTCTACTTTCTGTATGTGAAGACCGCCAGCTAAGAGCAAAGCAAACTAAAATAGGATTTTTAGCACGCATGCAATTACAACAACTATACATGTTTATTCCCCATTAAAGCCAATTGAAAGTAAATGTTAATTTCTGAACGCTAGGGGAAAACATTTTATGTTGCCATCCTTGTGGGGTTACCAGATTTGAAACGGGTACTTTATACATTTTTAGGGTGTACAAACATTTTAACGTATATCAAATGCTTTTAATTTTCAGTTTTAAATTAACAAAAAATTAAAATAACGATATATTTCCGAACATGTATTATGGTTATTAAATTTGTTAAATGGATGCATTCAGTTGTTGTGAAGGTTTGTAAATATATCACTATACATGTGGTGTATACACTTCGCAAATCCAAATATTGAAAGGGAATAATATAGGCAAAGTTTTAGTTGTTTTTTTGTTTAGTATAATGATGTATGATGTATGTATTTTGAATTTTTGAGGACAAAGGCATTTTTAAGACGAAAAATGGGGACAGTCCCCATTAAGTGGTTACAAATGGTAACACTAAATCCATGCGTAATTTGGATCTGTTCGAAGAGTATCCCTGGTTACCGTACATACTATGCGTTGCCTGCGATTAATATAAATGCATAAAGAAGTGTTACTTATGCAAATTTTCAAATAACAGCTGAATAGTAGGGATACTAATGAAATATATAATAACTACTGTATCAGTATAAGCTGCAGTATTGTTTGGCAACAAATTTACCCTATTACCATAAATCATTAAAAAATATTAATGGGGCATGTACATAGCTCTTTGATAAGCTATCACTAAGTTATTACTATAACTAAACTAAACCGGAGTTTATGTAAATTCATAGACAATTTAAACCCATAAAAAAATAAATAATTGGCGGAACAGGTCCGTATGGACCCAAGCCTAGCTTCTCACAACCATTCGTCTTGTGTGAGTTTTTATTTTTGGGACGAATGGAAGGTATCTACAATTTTATGCCGAGTCCAAACGGCCAATTGAGAAGCTCTTTCATGACAGTTATACTCTCGGATGTTTGTCAGACGTTCGCGAGAGGTGGCGCAGCGAAAAAAACCTTAAGTTGAAATTTGGGTTTTTCTCGGGATTCGAACCTGGGACCCCTCGCTTAGTAGTCCAACACACTAACCACTAAGCCACTGCGCCTACTATATCTAAACGAAAACTCGAGTCTGTGTTTAATACACAACAGAACGTAAGTTTAAGTTTTTTTTAACTCCATTAAACGTCAAAACCAAGTGAACAAAAATTTAAGAATTTCGCAAATGATGTGGTACTTAGTTTACAATTAATAAAATAACGTACCTAGCGCGTAAATAATTAACTAAAAAAATTAAATGAAAAATGTCATTACAACATTGTGGAAGATTTTGATATTTTGGAGGATATTGCTATGTAGCACCAACTAGAAGACTGACAGCCCTATTATGGCTATCAAATATCAATTATTTGATATTTGATAACCTCTATCAATTCGTCGATGATTTGGTATTATGAGTATCAATTGATCATTTTTACCCCATTGTGAATGCTAATCAAAATATCATTGAGAATGGGTACTATTTTGAAGTTTGACGTTTCTAATTGGTATTTGGTTTTTGTTTTGTGGCTGAAATCTAATTTTGGTGAAATAATCAGCCCTATTATGGCTATCAAATATCAACACGATATTTGATAATAATTGATACGTATCAACAAAATGAACGAATCGGTATTATGGTTATCAATCTATCAACATTTTTGATGAATTGTGAATTGTATAAGATTTAAGATCTATTGTGAATAGTTTTATCTGTAAACTTGGTATTACGGTCGTCAAAAAAATTGATATTCATCAAATTTTCTATCAACCACAAATTTCTTGTTGATACATATCAAATATTCGGGCGGTTCAAAATTTCTATTGATATCGAATCATACAAATTATTTCCTTATGCCTATTATTAAAAAAAAAAAACTTTAGACCGAAATGTCATCGGTAGAATTATTTTTTGAAGGGCATTACGATGAATTAGGTGTGAGGGATACGCAGGACTTTACGAGATGCATCAAACGCAATGTGTTTGGACGAACATGTGTAAGCAGTTAACATATTTTTTTTTTTACTTGGTGTGATTCGGTTCCAGATTCGTGCAGAACTTCCGACTTTCAAAACAAGCCTTCGTAGAAGTGTTGACCGATATTGAGGATAAACTCAAACCATAATAATATTCCGTGTTGCGAATACTCTTTTCAATAGTTTCCAATTTTGACATTATTTCACCAAAATTAGATTTCAGCCACAAAACAAAAACCAAATACCAATTAGAAACGTCAAACTTCAAAATAGTACCCATTCTCAATGATATTTTGATTAGCATTCACAATGGGGTAAAAATGATCAATTGATACTCATAATACCAAATCATCGACGAATTGATAGAGGTTATCAAATATCAAATAATTGATATTTGATAGCCATAATAGGGCTGAATGTCAAAATTGGAAACTATTGAAAAGAGTATTCGCAACACGGAATATTATTATGGTTTGAGTTTATCCTCAATATCGGTCAACACTTCTACGAAGGCTTGTTTTGAAAGTCGGAAGTTCTGCACGAATCTGGAACCGAATCACACCAAGTAAAAAAAAAATATGTTAACTGCTTACACATGTTCGTCCAAACACATTGCGTTTGATGCATTTCGTAAAGTCCTGCGTATGATAGCTTGTTCCCTCACACCTAATTCATCGTAATGCCCTTCAAAAAATAATTCTACCGATGACATTTCGGTCTAAAGTTTTTTTTTTTTAATAATAGGCACAAGGAAATAATTTGTATGATTCGATATCAATAGAAATTTTGAACCGCCCGAATATTTGATATGTATCAACAAGAAATTTGTGGTTGATAGAAAATTTGATGAATATCAATTTTTTTGACGACCGTAATACCAAGTTTACAGATAAAACTATTCACAATAGATCTTAAATCTTATACAATTCACAATTCATCAAAAATGTTGATAGATTGATAACCATAATACCGATTCGTTCATTTTGTTGATACGTATCAATTATTATCAAATATCGTGTTGATATTTGATAGCCATAATAGGGCTGTGAAGCGCTACAATCATGCGTTTCAATCATTGACTAATGAAGAATTTTATGAAAGACTAGCTTTACCCGCCCGTCTTCGCCCGTGCAAAATGTGGTTCCAGAAGAGTTAACGGAAAACAATTTTAAGAAATTTGCTGGCATTTTTTTTGTTGATAATCGCTGGAAGGAAAAATCATCGAAAGACATTGCAGCGGTATAACGGGAGGGAACCTTCTTCAATAGTGAGGGACTTGAACTCAATCTAAAAAAACCTCCCGAAGACGAAGTCAACTCTGTCTTCATGTTCATGGTATTGCACCTGGTCGTTAGCCTAATCGGCATGTATTGATTAATTGAATATTCTTTTAAAAAAAAAAAAAAAATAATTGGCGCAACAGGTCCGTATGGACCCAAGCCTAGCTTCTCACAACCATTCGTCTTGTGTGAGTTTTTATTTTTGGGACGAATGGAAGGGATCTACAATTTTATGCCGAGTCCAAACGGCCAATTGAGAAGCTCTTTCATGACAGTTATACTCTCGGATGTTTGTCAGACGTTCGCGAGAGGTGGCGCAGTGAAAAAACCTTAAGAATTGAATATTCTTTGGTCAATAAAAATGAAAGAAAATGACTATAATATTTAACTAATTTTTTTTAATTTTTTTTTTATTAATTTAACTCTTCTTTGTATACTATATTAGGTTCCTATCGCCTAAGACAGTGATACTTGCTGCATTACTTACCTTGACGCACGCTTCATATTACTGCCCGTGCGTGAAGCAATTCTTTGCTTAATTCAACTCCCGATTTTCTTAAACTTTGACTCTATCACTTATTGATTGTCATGGCAGATCAAACATTAATAGGAAATTGAAAGTTAATTATATCTAATGTGACATCATCTCTATTTTCTCAAATACAGATGTCACGACGTGTATCACCAGGAATTTTCACTAATATAAATTCCCTAATGTAATAATACCACGATCTGCTATCACTGATAACTATACCTACTATTTGATATATCTTTCTAGATACTTTTTTTTGTAAGCAAAACAGAGTTAACAAACCTTTCCTACATATTTGACATTTCTTTTAAGGTTTTTATCAGAGATGAATGAATAAAAGAGATGGATATCTTTCGTACGTCTATCCCTCCAAATCCCATTTGTTTACATTGTTGTTTTTGTAATTTCAACCCCCGTCTGTGAATACGTGTGAGCTACAAAAAAGCATGTTGCTAATGGCCGGCCAACATTCCTTTTGCTTTTATGGGCATGGCGCTCTTCAATTGTTTTGTTTTTGGTATTAAACTTGTTTGGTTTTTGTTAAGGCTTCGATTAAAATAAAAAAAATAGTGAAATATATATTTCGGAATAGCGAATTCTTTCATTAAAGTCCAATTCATGAACTCACATATTCAAGAAAAGAAATGAGCATATGTGCGTTACTTCATGAATTTTACAGGAAAACAGCTTGTAGGCAGCCGCCATTCCACTGGAAAGATATACATCTCTGTATTCCATTATCTTTGGTTTTTATTTCTTAGCAAACCAAACAGCCTCTATCTGTCTCCCTCTCCGCCACAGGAATAAAATAATGCTAAAAGAGATGTCAATATATTGCGCGATTAATGTGTTTGATTTGACAATGAAGTGCATATCCACTCACCCAGGTGAAAATCGTAGAAATGTTTCAAATTTTGCCTATTTATTTAAAAACCTTGTAAGTTATTAAGTTAATGGATATCTTTAGCTGCACCTGCAGATGTCCTCTATAAGCTGGTATTTATTTTATTTAAATGCTCCCAGTATTTTCGAACGCAAAGCGTTACAAAGACAAAAGCGAAATGAAAAAATAAATTACTCTTGTCCAATTTTTTGCGGAATTTATAGGGATATAGAGTTGAAACAAAGTGGAGCCTGTAGGCCAAGGTATCCTCTATAGGTTTGCGAAAAATGCACCAGAATATATTCAGTAATTTCTAATAGGGGCTTGCCTTTATCTGGAATCTTTCAAGTCTTAAGGGTTATTAATATGTCATCTTCCATAAATTGCTCAGTCATCATATCAATTATTATATTAAATTATTATTAATAAATTCGTCTTGCGTGGGTTCCTTTATAACAACTATATTGCCAGTTGCTCTTTGTGCTACTCTCATTTGGCTTATACCATGTTCCCACCAACGTGATTTAGCCAAAGTGATTTATAAATCACGAAAGGCATCTCCACCGAACTTTAACTGTTTTAGTGTGACATTCACGTCAACTTTGACATTAGATATCGTAACTTTTAAAGTGCGAAAAGAAAATTACTTACATCAAATTAAAAGTTAAAATGAGTTCAAATGCTTTCGAAATCATTTCCATCTATCATAAAAATAGCCAAAAATGATATACCTAAGCATTGTTCTCCGAAAAAAGCATAACAAAAATTACGTTAATAATAGGTATGTTCGATTTTATTTGTGTATGTTAGATTTTATTTTGTGTGGATTTGCGATGACAGATACGTAATTAAAATTTAATCACGTAATTATAAATCACGAAAATGTATGATAAATCACGTAATTTATGAGATGATTTGGTTAAATCACGTTGGTATTACACTTTTCCGTGCTGAGTTCTTCATCCGATGCCACTGGTCTTTTAGCTGCAGGATTCCCCTGTTATATCCAGCAGCTTTCATATTTATTTGAATATTTATCTATGCAACATTTTGTTTGAAATCATATTGCCTTCTGACCAACTCACGCAGCATTTCCTTATCTGCTTCCGACTAGTTTTGTTCTTTTGCTCTTTTAATGTTTTCTTTGCCGCTCATCTGCAATTTTATAATTTTTGTTCATATCCCAAAACATAATTATGTTTACACTAAAATGCATACCTACCTTATTTTTGTTTAAAAAAACGCCAGAACCAAGCAGAACCATAACAAAACGCAAATTACAAGTTATAAATACTTCTGACTTTTTGTTGTCTAACTCGGATCTAATTAAACAGAGCTGCCAAATTATTTTGGCCTTACTAATAATCACACACTTATGTCGACGATTAGCTGGTTGCAAGCTTTAGTAAAAATGAACAGCATAAGTGAAACGGTACAAATAAACAATTAGACCTCCACATTTGATATTGCGACAACTTTCTAAGAATCTATTACATTTTTTGTCTTCGCAGAATTCAAATTTCATAATTTGTTTTCGTGAAAAACAAGGTCAATGGTTTATTTCACGAGTATTTTATTTTGAAAAAAGGAAAAAGCAGATAAAAGCACTAACAATTTCATTTAATCATTTCAAGTGTTTAGAAATAAAACCAAAATGCAATATATTTCAATTTACATTTGTACAAATTTGTCTTTGCTATACTTAAACACCACTTTCATTGTTGTATTCCAACGAATAAAGTCAGAAAACATTTACAATTTACTATAATTTGTTTATAATTGCAAACGTTCTGGCTGAACAACAGTGTATTTAGATTCACTGGCTTTTGGTATTCTCCGGACACACGAACTTTTTAATTTTTATTGCAGGTAGTCATTTGAAGAGGAAAACGTATTTTCAAACTTTTACTACTCCTTTTCTCTTGTAAAGGCTTGAAGATGTAATCTGTCTTGTTATAATAAATATTTTATCTTCTCAAAATAGCATTGGATATTTTCAGGCAGCTCGCAATTTATACACAAACCGTCTGGACCACAAATTTGATAGCCACAGTTGGGATACACAAACGAGTTGTGTAACATTTGTACACAAATTGTCTGATCAGGTACACAAGATAATCTCATATCATTTGAGTATTCCGAAAACATTCTGGAACATACACAAATTTCATACGAATAAACAAATGGTTTTGAGAGTTCAGTTTTTTTCAATTGCTAAACTTGGTATATTCCATCTATCATTAGACTAGGTTTACCGAATATGAATACATACTGGAGATATTGTGCGGACCTGCAAGTCGCGGAGGACATCAACAACCTTCTCTTAGATTGACAAGGAAAGGAAGTCTGACGAACAAAATTGAAACCATACTTGAGTTCGGACAAACTAATTTTAAGCAAAAGTCATTTGTCTCGAGGTGGCCGATCCATTTTTTTCCAACAAGAACGTCGCTTGCGTGGCAACTCGTCGACGTTTTGTAGGCTCCTCTTCCTCTTTTTTATTTAAGCACGAAAACAAATCGAAACGATGGCTGTATATTTATTTATTTATTTTATTTGATTGAATATACCTTCATCAACACACGACTTTAATGAAAACCAATTTGAAGAAACAAATGAAATTTGCAATTTGCAATTCTTTTCTTTTCAATACAAAAGATTACTAACAATAAAAGCACAAGCGTTTTATTAACTTTAAATTCGCCTTACATACTTTTTATAATTTTTATCAAAAAGTTGTAGGTTAACAACTTTAAACGCTGATTACACAAATGTTTGAATATGTCGCTTAAGTCCTTCATATTCAAAGCGTTTCAAATATAGTAACAAATTTATCAATCAGATAAGAGGACTTACGAAAGTTTTCTATAAGAAAAAAAAAATAATAATTCAAGAAAGAAGCGGTTTCTCTTCGCGTTCTTATTGTCTTTGCAAAATTTGTAATTGAGTCGGGGACTCTTTAAATGGCTTCTTTATCATCGGCAAATCAGAATAACTTAAGATTGTAATTTCACTAAATACTGAAATTCAAAAATATACACATAAAGGATGTAGTTAGGTACCCATGTAAACAGTCGATAACAAACTGGTTTATTTCGAATTACCGAATTTATATTTTTTGTTTCGCATTGACTGCTGGAGAATATACATTATAATATCATACACTTGCTATGGAATCCTGTAGTGAAGATAATTCGAATTCTACTTATTGTAAGTGTATGTTGGACCTGATATATGGGCATTTGATTGTGTATTATCAGCTGTTGTTTTGTCTTCAGGTATTTCAGGATCATCTCTTTCCTCCTCTTCGTCAATAATGCTGATATCTCGAAGCGATGGTCTATGACTTCGGCGCCAACCTTAGTAATGAACATATCCTTTGTATTACAGGAATTTTTTGAAAATATATTATGAAGTGGTTCGTTACCTTCTATTACTTGAGGTTGTTTTGTCTGAGTGAGTAGTTTTGTTCCACTTATTGAAATTAAAATTGCTCCCAGTGGAGCTGTTAGCATTATACTAAGTACAGAAATAGTTTGGATTATCTCTGCATAGCGTCTTTCCTCAACGCTGGATTCACTATTGAGATGTTTCATTGCAACTGGCCCCAAGGCAGCCTGCACCGTAGCTTTGGACATCCATGACAATGCAACGAAGAATTTTTCTTTCATGTTGAGCCTGTCACCAAACGCAATTCCAGCTGTACAAAATATACGCAAAATAACACCAGCAGTCAAACACCCCACACCAACGGAAACAATATCTGGATCAAGTTCTGCAATCTAAGAAAGTAATTTGTAAATCATATAGGTATATAATCTTAAGAAAAGTAATATTTTTCTTACCTTAATGGTAGCCCCTGTGATACCAAAAAGAATAGGTTCGAAAATCATCCAAAATATTTCAAAAGCTGTAGAAACTGGATTATCTTCTATTTCCCAACCTTGCTTGCACCAGAATAAATTAGAAACAAATGCAGCGAAAACAACTGCCAATGGACCAGCACCTTCGTAACCGACGACCTCGCTTCCAAAAATTGAAAAGAGGCCTCCAGTAAAAAGCAGAATAGTTCTTAATGGCACAACATATGGATCGCCTTTTTCGGGGAAAAATTTTGACATATAGCCCCAAACGACTCCAAATCCAAGGCCACCAATAATACAGACCGGAGCTTGGGATACCTGATATCCAAATCCCTTATCTGAAAACATAATGGTACTAATTATACCAAATATGGCTACGGAGAGTGCGTCATCTATTCCAGCGACCGCAATTATAAGAGTTGGAATGCCCTTGGCAACGCCATAACCTTTAGTTCTTAATCTAAAAAGGCAAGGTACAACAACAGCAGGTGATACCGCTGCAACTATTGATCCGAGTAATAGTCCCCAAATCCATGGAATATTCAACAAATATTTGCTCATAACAGCCACAACACACGCTTCGACGATCCACGGTATAACACCGAGCTTCAAAATTGTCTTCCATACTTTCTTAAATGCTTCTGGTTCCATTTCAAGACCAGCTCTAATAAGGATTATAGTTAGTGCAAATTTTCTCAGTATACCAGTGACTGCGGTGAAATCCCCATCCAAATCCACCCATCCGACATTCTAAAAAAAAAAAAAAAACAAGTTACCTACAAGAATTTATGTCTGTGTCAGGGATAGTTTGGCACTAAAGGATTTAAATGACGATATTGATTTTAATTATTCAATAAATTTAGCACATTTGCAGACACTGCACTCGAAGGTGCACTCAGTTTTACCACTTCTACGTCATACATTTTTTTATGAATTTGTTTTGCATTGTATACCACTAGATTCATATATTAAACAAATTGCGGCAAATAGTACCTTGGGCTATTTCAGGAGTGGCAATTTTGGATACTGTTCGATCCTAGCGAATTAAATAAGGAATAAAACGAAATAAGGACAACTAACTTCGGATCTGCACTGGAATGTTTGGACCATCAGAAGGCCGCCTGCAGTCAAACAATTAGTGGAGACCCTGGATAGATACAATGTTCAGTAGCTGAGCACTGAGCTGATATCGAGCATTATGAGCGCGCTCTGAACCGAGCCATTTTAACTGTTTATACTGTTTTTTTTTTTGTCAAATGTGATTGTGAGTGTGTAATCAGCTTTTTACTCAACAGTCAATTTATTCTGAGCTCATAGAGGTCGCTCTGATCATGCTCTGAACGAAACAAAAAAACAAATTCTGAGCTCTGATGTTTCTGAGCTTAAAAAGAAACACGAACTTTTTGTATAACAGTTCATGTGCTCTGAACTAAAAAAGAAAAACGCCTTTGGTGTGCTTAACTAGAGGGAGGTAGCTAGGGACACAAACCACGGGAAATGACCACGGAAGCACTGACAGTTCGTACGATATTATTTTGGCTTGGAAATTAAGAGGTTGGTATCCTTATTGCGAAATTTTATATGTATATTATGTTACCTGGAACAGCAGCCCAACAAGAAGCATTCCAATTAACCGAGGGAGTGTCGTTAGTGAAATCAACCAGCCACCAAAATTAGCCGCTACTGTGAGGACAACCAGTCCAAATACTTGTCCTCCAGGCGCTGCAGAGTCGCCAATTATAACGTAGGCTGTAATCCAAATCAGTACTCCTACAATTATAACAACACTTTAATAAACCTGTTTTTAAATGCATCTTAGAGACTAGTAAATAATTTACCAATTAGGATTAGTGAAATGATTCGAGAGCATTGCCTAAATGAAGGACAAAGTGGATACGGGCAAACTTTTTGCCAGTAGGGCGGTTCCCATGATGGTCGATTTTCCTCGCCTCTACATTTCAAACAAAACGTATATATCCAAGAATCCTCCAAACTAGTGCTTCCATAAGATATTTGTTGATGTTGACTAATCCTCGAATTTAGGGATTCAAAATTTTTCCCTCCGTTAGTTCTGTTATCTGTAAAAATATTAAGTAAACTTAATGTTAAAAATATTGTGGGAGTTTTAGGACACTATATTATAAGAAATCACATAGAAACTTACGTCGTTTTCCATTGGGAACAAAAATCTATCTTTTTTTTATTCGGATCACTTTTTGCAGATCTCGATATTTTTTTCAGATTTAAACATACCACCACAAATACAGCACAGCTGTTTTACGTCATTTAAAGAAGTTTGTTTTAAAACAAATGTGCAAAGTTTCGTGAAAAGCAAAATAAAGAAATACATAAACACCTTCTGGAAACTACGAATCACCAAAACTACTCCATTTGTATGTACAACAGAGGAAACATTTTTCAAGCCGATTTCCAAGGTTGATTTTACCAAAAACAAATGTAATATGAACAGCTGATATTGTTGTCAAATAACGAACTAATCCATTTACAAAAGCAGATCAATTTCATTGCATGTTCCATGAGCCGCATAAAATCTGAGATCTGAAAAAGATATTTGGTGGTCCGAATGGAAAACGACATTAGTTTAACTAAACAATCAGATTTGGCCGAAAAACGGGGACTGAGAGAGGCCAGTTTAAATTCCTTTTTTTTGCTCCTATAAATCAAAAAGGTAAACACATAGGTACACTTATGCTTGATGTTATTTCTGCAAAGCGATGAAAGGTAGAATATTCAACAAACAATTACAACAATCACGCTATAACTACTTGAAACTTTCGAGATTCACACTAAGTATCCCTATCCCAACTGGAAACTTTTTACAAATGCGTCACATTCACTTTTAGCCAGCGGGATTTAGTAGATCGATGAATCAAAGTAAAATTCGAGAGACACAATAAAATATACCAGTTTATACCACTTTTTCGCAAATGCGATTGGAGTAAATTTATTGTGCATTAACGTCTACTTTACTTTTCATTGCTTTACTCTGCTGGAATAAATGGTCAATAAAACGCGACAATTGGCTTATCGAATTTAACCTTTAAAGATAATAAAGTATTGTACATAATGTTTATTTGATTTTGCTCATTTTTTGGCAGAAAGTGAAACTAGTAATGTAGTGTGAAAACATGTTTTAAAAATCATTGGTAAACAGAAAAATACTCAATTTTCATACATTTTCATTTTCATCCATCGATTTTTTAAAATTACTTAAATATTTGTTGTCGATTTACTTTTGATGTTCTCCTATTATTATTGCTTCGACTTCCGCTGGCTATTTTTTCTTTCACATTCCCCTGACATGTTTTCTTTAATATTCACCAGCGATATATTTTAACTGTATTCTGCAAAATTATCGATTTGTTGAACAATGTAACAACAAAGAGAATAAACCGCGTCACTTTGAGTAACTCACGACCTTCAAAAGATTTAAACTCCTATAGTGCGATAATAGGCATTTTTCTTTTTTAGTTCAGAGCACAACCTGACCTGTTATACAAAATGTTCGTGATTCTTTTCTAGCTCAGATACATCAGAGCTCAGATTTGTGTTTCTTTTTTCGTTCTGAGCATAATCCGAGCGCGCTCTATGAGCTCAGAATAAATTGACTGAGCAGGCTGAGTGAAAAGCTGATTACACGCTTACAGTCGCATTTGACAGGAAAAAACAAACAGGATAAAAGTTAAAATGGCTCGGTTTAGACGCGCTCATAATACTTTCTGCCAAGAAGGAAATGTAAACAGTCCGAGAGATATTGAACTGAAATCAGAGAAAATCGCAAGTGATCTTAATATGCATTTTTCTTTTTTAGTTCTGAACCGAGCGTACTCAGATCGTTCTGATGTAATTATGAAACACACTTGAACACATAGCTGTAATTTGTAATAAAGTATATGTATAAATTGAATATTTATTAATTGTTTGTTATTAAATTGGTTAACCTTCAGTTCCAGACCAACAAGGTTCGTCCGCCATTTCAATTAATATTTTATCCTGTTTTTTTTCTCTGTCAAATGTGCCTGTAAGTGTGTAATCAGCTTTATACTCAGCCCGCTCAGTCAATTTATTCTGAGCTCGTGGAGCGCGCTCTGGTTATGCTCTGAGAGAAAAAAGAAACACAAATTCTGAGCTCTGATGTATCTGAGCTAAAAAAAGAAACACGAACTTTTTGTATAACAGTTCAGGTTGTGCACTGAACTAAAAAAGAAAAACGCCTAATGAGTCTTTCTATGGGCAAACGAATTTACACGTGTTACGATTTGTGTCCAACTTTGACATTCTGACGTCACATAAACTCACTCAGTGCCAATTGTGCCACGCACTTGACTTTTTGTCCCAAAATCCGTTTTAAATTATAATTGTCATGCCTTGACAGTGCTAAGTGACAAAATTTTATGCTTTTAAAATCCAATACTGTCTCTAAATCGAAACATGAATCTACTGCGATCGTCCAAGAAGGGCACATGTTCTACCGAAACAGAAAGTCTCCTCCTTTTGGGAATGTGTGCTTATACCTCATGACAACCTCCATCCGAAATATCTACGTTTCATTTTAAGGGTGCAAAAAACGTTTACAACATTAGGCATTCCCCCAAAACTAGGGTACAACTGCCACATCTAGCGCGCCGAAAACAACATTGCACTTATATATTGGAGAGAGTTAAAAATCGCGCAATAAAACTATGCGGAGATACAAAATTGGGAAATCCTTAAATTTAATTGAATTCTTTTAGTTTTTTTGTAACAAATTGTGCTCAAACGAAATGCTCGTAGTGTAAATGCCCATAAGAGCACCCATAATATTATTTTTGTCGTAGGTACTACGAAATATAGAGACTCATTCATAAGCCGTGCAATACAAATCTCCTTCTAGTTACAATTTACAGACATTTAAAACCAACGTGCATGGGTATCTCCTGTCTTGTATCTATATTTCCTTAATGCGCTTGGCCACTATATTAAAAAAAATTCTAGCTGTTACTGTAAATAAAAAAACCGAAAGTGTTGCTAGCAGAGACAAATCATACTGAGACCACCAACTCCGGCCAATTTCCTGTTATTTGCCTACAAGCTATATTTTTACGGAGTGGTCAAGATTTGCTACACTAGTATTGTTTTGTAGAAATTCCTATCGACAAAAGTCACGTAACTTCAAAAATTCTGAATCACCAATACATTCGCAAAAAATATGAGTTCATAGAATTCTATCCGTTAAATTTGAAATTATTCGTTACGTGTGGATAAATTTTTTTTTTAGGAATAAGTGTACATTTGCATAAAATAAAATGAAAAGTTGGCAATGCAGAATGGTTGCATGAAAATAAAAACCTTTTAACCAAACTTTTATTAGTTATTTAAGAAAAATGTACATATGAAATCGATCTTAATAATATCGAAAAGAGGTCAATACATAACCGTGTTTGTCCTAATATGTTTTTTATATATAGAACATGTCCTTACGATAGTTTGATTGCGAGTTGGGGGTCTAAGTATGATTTGTCTATAGATGCTAGTGTTACATGAACCTACTATAATTTCGGTGCTTCATTTTTGTCCTTATAAATAAATGGCGACGTTCAAGTATCAAGTTTAGTAAGTCTGGCAGCTCTCTCACTAGATGTATCTCGGTTTTGATTGGAGAAAATCGGTCATATGAACAGATGTTTCAGTTGACGTTTATGGAGGGGTAGCCGACGAGTACTCAGTCACGAATATCTAGTCAAGCTATATTTTTACGGAGTGGTCAAGATTTCTGAATCACCAATACGTTGACAGTTCGCATATGTGGCTGACGTATGAAAAGTGACGTTGGTCTCATACAGACCAATCTAGTCGACTTAAGATAACTAGATTCTTGAATACGGCCAATGATTCCATCTATCACTTAGATATGATCTACAAAAGGAAAACAACTCGGACACTCTTTTACTTTAAAAACATTGGACAACAAAAAGTTAAATGCTGAATTGAGAAGTTTCAGGCTAATTTGGAGAAAGAAAAACTTAACATTCAGGTGGTATTTCTGCCTCATATATTATATGATCTCTCGGACGTTTGATAGATTTTTGTGAGTGCTGATGCCGATGAGCCAATTCGATTTTTTCTTCGAGGGTTTCTGTTGTTCATATTTGTATATCTATTTGACAAGCAACATAATAACTCACCGTAACTGTGAATAGATCCATATTCAGATTCGGTGTCATGCGACGGGTTCACAAGAATGCTCTTACGTCGGACTGGTCCAATTTCAGTGTGAGAATGTACGGAGGTCTGAAAATGAAATAAAAATTAAAAATTAATTTTTTGGAGTAGAACTATTTTGTGATAATTTTAGGGCCGTTTTATTAACTATTGTTCAACTTCCCGATAACTCCGACGATGACCAATTTCGGAGTAGATTTGAAAGAGAGAGTTAAGCGGAAAGTTGAAAATTGCTTTTATTTACTACTTTAATTCTCAACTCCTCAGTTGAAATTCAAAAGTTGGCGTACTTGCTTTTGTGATATATTTGTTTCAGATGACAATACAATATTCGTTGTGTGCAGTTTAAATCTAAAAAAATGGCAGATATTAATAAAGACAAAGAAGAAGACAAAAAAGCCGAAAATTGTGAATACGCCAGAGGAGGAAGATTGGATAGTAACTAATGTGATGGTATAACAAACCATAATCGAAAACAAAAAAACCGATGGCGCCACAAATCGCGACAAGGAACGGGCATGAGAGAAGCGCCCACCGGCCGGGTGAGTTTTCATATACATTTTTGTACTTTTGACTTTCTCGTATTGTTATAATAACCGAGTGAATATCGCTTTCGTTCGGAATATCGAACTACGTTTTCTGTTTGTATATTCAATTATCCGTTCTTCTTGCAGGAAAGAAACGTAAGGAAAATTCAGCAGACTCGCGTTATTTCGTGAAGGACCCAAAACAGACTGGTGGTGGTCCGCCTGAAAAAGAACTTCTCGCGTTAAGCGAACCCATGCAACAACACTTGGCTGAAGTCATAATACCTTCAACCGTTGGTCCTGCTGCAACTTCCGGCGATAGTGATTATACAATTGCCAACGAATTGACACTGCAAAGCACTAGCCGAAAGATAGCAGCAACTGGTGTGGCATTTGGGGAAATCTCCGCCGATTATGGCTCATACCATTTGGGTGATATCGACATTGATAGTTCTTTTTATCCCGAGGTGTTCAAGGGTGGATGCACTGATAACTGCAAGTCGACCAAATAAAGATCGCTACAGATACGGAGAAACAAACTGGAGATATGTTATCTGACGAAGGTGGATTTGTTGATCATACTTGGGAGAGGGCTAATCCAATGAAATTGTGGAAGCCAACAAACTTTTTGCTTCACAACCGCCGACGCAAAACGGAATCCCATGAAAAAAGTAAAAGGCTCTCAATATCTGATGAAAAACATCTGCACTCCATCTGCACTCACACTAGATGGAGAGTGAGCTGTACAAATTTGAACGTGAACGTGCTGAGTTGGATCGGGATCGAGCTGCTCTGGATCGGGAACGTTCGTCCCTCGAATTGCAGCGGTCAAAGGCTCAGTTTGTTCACGACAAAGAATTTCATCGTCTTCATTTGGCCGCTTTAAATCGAAGCAATGTATTTGTGTCGGGCCGTCACACATTAACAATGCCACATTTTTCTGAAACGCAACATCTTTCCCAACAGCAGCAGCGAAAAAAGAATGTAATTGTGATTAATTAATGATAAAATTATTTGATTTTAAATACAATTATATAAAATAAACTAATAAACTGATGACGATTGTTTATTTTTTTCATTGTTATTAATTCCGGACTGTCAGCCAGGTCTAAGAGCGGTTTAAAATATGTTTGAACCAATCGAGAGCGGACGTGGCTAACTTATTATCGAATCCGGGCATTTCCGGTGGTGGTTGTGCCTCATTTTCATCAATGGCTATGTTGCGGAGAACGGGACAAGAGATAATCGCCTCTTCCAAATGCCATACAAACGTTCAACGCAATTGCGAGTTCGAATCTGCGATTCGTTACATAAGGCGTTTTTCTTTTTTAGTTCAGAGCGCAACCTGAACTGTTATACAAAAAGTTCGTGTTTCTTTTTTAGCTCAGATACATCAGAGCTCAGATTTGTGTTTCTTTTTTCGATCTGAGCATAATCAGAGCGCGCTCGATGAGCTCAGAATAAATTGACTGAGCAGGTTGTGCTCTGAACTAAAAAAGAAAAACGCCTATCATAACGATCTGAGTACGCTCGGTTCAGAGCGCGATCATAATGCTCGAGCTCGGTTCAGAGCTCAGCTCTGAATTAAAAAAGAAAAACGCCTATTTAGGAAAGGCGTCGCAAAATAGCTCGTATTCGTGTATCCAGAATCACCAATCATAATTAAGTGTTTGAATTCTCCACTTTCGATCCGCAGTTTCAAGCTCGATAGATTGAAAATGCGCTGAATACATAATAATTAAGGAATACATAATAATTAAGATCGAGTCTATCTCTCTTTCTCTCTCCTCTACAGTAATATACGCAACGAAGCGTAACTCTTTCTCTTTCTATCTTCAGATATGGCTCTCAACTTTCGCTCGCAATTTCCGTAACGCTTTCGTGACGCAGCTTACCCCCCAAGTCAAGCGTGCCTAAAGAAGTATTACTTCAATAATTTTGCACATATATTTCAATTTCCCTTTAAATCTTTTCTTCTCGCCTTATGTAGTTTCCTTGGTCGGAGAAAAACACAACAAAAAAAAGATATCTTAAATCGGACGATCCTTTCTCGAGTAATGGGCGGTTTTACGGATGCAACTTTGTTTTTTATAATATAGGTATGTAGATTCATGTCACGATATCATGCACACTCTTAATTTCTTTTCAAACCAGAAAGATAAAAATGGAAGGGATGTGATGCCATTAATACTCAGAGATAGAGCACACGAGTTAATTACATACCAAAGAGTAGGTCTGCTGCTATCTGCTTATAGAAAATGTTGTTTCATTGAACACCTATAATCAAAGAAAATTCGGAGTGAAATTTTAAATAATATCTATAGTTGAGCAGTGTCATGGACACATTTACCAGAAATATGGCAACATGAACTATTCATAGTCTTTTGGTATTTTTGTTTCAAAAGCAGTACAACCAAAAGTTGGAATGGAAGACATCTCAGAAGTTGATTCTTACGTAAAATTTGAAACACGTCTGAGTTTTTATGATACCTAACTACCGTCCCATTCCCATTGTCTCATTTCTAAAACTCAACCGACTAAAAATCTCCCCGGTTTGTCACCAATTAAAAGAACACCTTTGCCAGGAAGTGAAATCAATCACCAGCCTTCAAGTCCATCAACCAACATCATGAGCAGTGTTGCCAGAGTTTTAAAAAGGAAAATTCTATGCCGCCAAATTGTTTTTTAGAATGTAAGTTTTTTAATCAGCTGTTCATCTAAATGTATTTTTCATGACTATCTGCATATCTATCATCTTTTCAACAGACAGAGAGCCACATGGGTCTAATTTAGATTTTGTATGGGAAGTACCCGAACTACTTGACCGACATAGCCCATTTTCAATACCAACCTGACGACGATAATAAGAAGCCCTTTCACCAAATTGTATTCGCCTATGTCAATCCCTTTGGGCGCTATCGTGATTTCAACGGACAGACTGACATGGCTAAATCGAATCAGAATGTGATCCTGATTCAGAATATATATACTTTATTAGGTCTCCGGTGACTCCTTTTTGGCGTTAGAAATGTAATGACAAAGTGAATATACCTCCTGTGGGGGGTATAAAAATAAATACTTGGCACAACGGGTCCGGTAGGGACGAATGCAAGGGATCTACAATTGTATGCTAAGTCCAAACGGCTAATTGAGAAGCTCTTTTCACGACAGTTATACTCTCGGATGTTTGTCAACTTAAAGTTGGAATTTTTTTTTCGGGATTCAAACCTAGAACCACTTGCTTAGTAATCCAATACACTAACCACTAAGCCAGAAAATATCTGATAAAACAATAATAGATAAAAAAAGCATGTTTTTGGACATTGAAGTATCAGTCTTCAAAAAAAAAAATCAAGAGTACCCATTTTTGAAATATTTACGATACCAATTCAAAAAAAAAAATTACACTTTCAATTCGAGAAATTTAACTAAAGTTGTTGAATTTTTTTTGACGAATGAGGTCCATCATAGATAAGATATAAGTCTTTCGTAATCACACTTCACCAGCTCCCATTTCACATTGCATCTGATGCATTGAAAACTGGTGGGAAACATCTAAAACTTCGATGCACTGTATATCAGCTTAATTTACACGAATGACCAAAATCCCATAGCAAACATCGAAAAATACGAAAATTGCAGAAAATGCTGAAAAAACATTTGGCAAATTTCCTTTTTTAAAATAATGCTAATAATAATGAAAATGTTAAATCTAGCATTAAAAATGTCAGAATGGCATCACTGATAGTGAGCAGAAATTATAGTATTATAGTGGTGCAGGGAAACATCTTCACAGGCAATAACTTCACCGTGACTGGAAAATAATTTAATTTTTTTATGTGAATTTGCCAGAAAATTTTCTTAAAACGTTAAATTTGAATATTTAAATTTTAAAAATACAGGTTTTCGACCAAAATTGCAGGTTCGATTTTTCTTGAAAATGGAAGAGTAAACCTTTAGGTAATAGCTATTATCAAAGCAATATACAAAATATCTAAGTGTCTAGTTCTGCATAAAAAAGGAAAGCTCTTAGAAGAATTATAAATTGATTGAAAGCGTTTTTCGACAAGGATGTAATCTGTCTCAGTCTATACAAATATTCAGTGAGTTCTCTTAATTTTTTTATCTTCAAAATTCTTTTCCTTATGCTTTAAAAAGTTTAAAAAGTTGTTTGTTTAATACCCACTTTATAATAGTTGGGAAGTTATGGTTATAAGAAAAAAAATTAGGGACCTAGCACCTACCTATTGAATTTCTTACACCTTCAAATATAGATGACAAAAATTCCTTATTTAACTGACCGAGAACACCGAAAGTACACTCTAAAAAATATCGAAAAGTTTCTTTCAACTTAGTACACTTTTTTTATTATTGTAAAATTCTAAGTTCACAAAACTTCAGGAGGTTTCCTTAGTACTTCAAAAGTGTTTGACCGGAAATAAAAAAAAGGTGTAATTTGTTTAACTTTCGATTGCCAAGATCACGCATATAATTAACCTTTACCTCTTACCTGTGAAATTTTCCTTCTCGGATTTGTATCGAACGCTGGATTGTCATAAGAATGCCTGGACTCAGCAACAGGATCAGATACGATACTCACTCTTCTCTTTGGTTCATTTACAACGATGCTGTTTTTGTTATTTCCTGCACCATAAATTGGCATTGGTGTGGATGACACCTCGGCAACTGGTACACTAAGTGATGTAACAGCAGATGTAGATCCCACGTTTTCGCTCATTATTCTGTCTACTGTGATTTTTGTTTAGGAAGATAAAAAGTTCAAATGACTGTATTCGAAGGTTCGGCTAAATAAACTGTAGCTTTTAAATAAAAGCACAAATCTGTCTGTTGGAAATAATTTATTATCAATATCAAATAAGTAATGTACTCATATGTTTCCTTTATTATTATCAGAACTTATAAGGCATAAAAATGTCGCAAAGTATTTGCTATTAAATTAGCGGAGCGCATCACGCGGTAAATTTTTCTGTTGTAGGTACTTGAATTGTCAATAGTTTGACAAAATATTTAAAACACGATTCAAAGTCACGTGAAAGCATCAATGAGTTATTAATTAGCATTCAATTTGTGTGTTCATTTGTAAACCGTCAGTGCTGTATTTCTTGTCACATTTGTAACTACGTACGTTTGTGTGCGACATATCAACGTTAGAAATACTCAGTTATATCTTATATAGTACACGCCATTGAGGTCAAATTATCCAAATTCGTGTCATAGCACATACCTACACATGCAATAAAAAAAAAGAATGGTGGCTGTGGCACTTTTTTGGAAATATTTCCTAAGCAGTAAAATAATATGAGAAATAGAAACCTGCGATAAACTTTTTCAAAAGCTTAGAATTCTAATGGCAATCATTTTATCTTTCGAGTTATGACGTATTTGCTATTTGACATTGCCGTATAAAAATACCACCACCAAATTTTAAATTTATGAAAGTATGTCGTAGATTGTGCTTATTTTTTATGGTAAGTATGTAAATTTGTTAAGAACTAAAAAACGCATCGTAAAGAATTTTTCCACTGACGGTTATACCGATTATAAATATGATATTTTACTATCTTTTCTGATTAGTAATATATCAAACAGCGCCAACTTGAAATGGAAAATAATGTAAAAGTATGCGATGATCGTAGTAAATATAACAATCCAATAACACTTATTGCTCTTTTGATTGATTAAGGCATGTTCGACATTTCGATTGGTTAAGTAAACGGAAGATAACGTTATTATGCCTTCTACGAACAGATTTAACGTGAGTTTCGATTTTGCTATCTGAACAATAAACATTATTGCGATAATTTAAGGTTTTAGCTTTATTAAAGCAGCTAACACTTTCTTGTTATCTTATTAATCTGAGTATGCCTGATGACATTATCCGATAATGTGTTTATAACTACTTAAGATCATTGGTAAAATGGACGGGCAAAACCGATAGATAAGCCGATCTACCAGAAGCTTATAGAACTACATTCGATTGCCCAATATTAACTATTATTTAGGGCATCACGACAGTTTTAATAAATTGATTTTACTGTTTGATTCACGAAATATATAAATATAGTACAAACTGCATATGACTTCGAACTTACCAATCTATAGGTAGTATTAAGATATCCTTTTAGAGATGTAATATCGTACTTTCCTTGTGTACTCTCTCTATTCAAACACACTTAAACTGCTTAACTTTTAGTGGAGACTTAATTAAGAGTGAATAGATCAAAATGAATAGTACATCGTGCCTTCTATACACAGTTTACTAACTTTTTCCCGCAGTTCACTTCATCGATTGATAAATAATATTTAAAAGTTTATCTCCAACAGACTAACTCGTTAAACACAATTAAGTACCCGATATTCTGTACTGGCGGGAACAATATCAATAACAAATCCAATGTTGTCAGAGACTGGATAAAGTCTGGTAACTTAAATCATTCAAAATTAAATCGCACTGAAAAATGATCGAACGTGTCTCTTTACTTTATAGACCAGCGACAAGTTCAGAAAGAAAATATTGGTATGGAACAGAGTAAGACGATTGTATTTAATAACATGTGATAAGACGAATAGCTTAAAAATTCACAAGCGCAGAGATATTAACTCTGTGAATTTCATTTTTGTTAGCACCTTATTGCAAACAACTTCATATCTACAGTGAAAACGAAATCATGTATTTTTTGTAATTAAACTTTTTGTTTTCCTGATTTTCTTGGGGAAGTCAATGTATGTAACATAGGTACAGATATTTTGTTAAATGTCTATTTGTACATAATGTAATATTTTGAAATACTGGATCGTCAAGTTTTCAATGATTGATTCACTATCTAATTTCGGTCATAAAGGCGCAACGCCGCTGCATGCATTAAATCTTTAGTATATTATTTTAATGTATAGGGCAAAGGCATGTCATAATACTTCTTGTAATTAAGAGGATTTGCTTGAAGTGGGTGCCTACACTTTAAGCACCACACAATCATTGTGAAAAATAGAGAAATATGAAGACTTCATGGCTTCATATCAATATTACTCTGCATTTCTTATCAAGTATAACTAGTTACAAAACGATTTCAGAAAAGAAATATTGGAGTCGGGGTGTTTTTGTACAGGGTGTCTCCTGTCGCTTTCCAAAGCAAACTTTTTCTTTGATCGACAGGACTATTTTGAATGGTACCTAGAACTTATTTATGCATAATATGTACATATATTCAAAAACATCTGATCTTAGTGTAGGATCTCATATTAGTCGAACTTATGGTCTTACAAATACAAGTAGGTTTAGTGAATGATTGGAGGCAGAACGCACTGTATAATGAGATCAATACAAATTTGAACCCTGTGCCTTGATTTTGTGACTCTATAAATGTCTGAGTGATTTCGAGAAGTGACATCTTGACAGTTCTAATATCGCATTTCCCTTACGTATAGGTACCTATTTGGAAATAACTGTTTTGAAAAATTTGCGAATTGTATTTTCTGACTATTAAAATAAACAAAGTTGTAGATTCGGTAATAATGTAATGAACACAGCTTACGAAAGTCAGATTCTCTATTTTGAATTCTGATTAAAGGTGGTTTCAGGCATTCTTCTGACATAAAGTGAACAGTCGATCGAGCAGCTGTTGTGGACGATTATACGTATTTTTCGATAATTATTAGTTAGACAATAATATATGCAGCGCATTCGACTTATTGTGGTCATTAACATAGAATTAAATAAACAAAAATAAGAAAATCAATCTCGCCATTAAAAAGTACCAAAAAATTGTATTAGGGTCCTCGAAAAAGTACCAGATTGTAACTTCAGTCGCACAACGGCCACCCTGATCACAGCTCGTGGCTCATTCACAAATTCAAATAGTCCCCTATCGCTATTTCGGGAAAACCCGCAGAAAATCAAGGCCATGATCTTTATTAAGAAATAGGATTTTTTTTAGTATTTTACAATCATCATAAAAAATTGCTCATGGCTCCAAAAATATACTAGGGTTATTCACGATTCGGCGTAACAGGCCTAGTAAAGTAGCGAAATTTTTTATTATTTGATCAGATTGATAAATTACAACTTCAAGTTTTTGGCATCATCGGCTTTTGACATTTGCTGATAGTGTTTGTTTTTGTTTTGGTTGCAAACACATTAGCCCCTTAGTACCTCCGTCAACTTGGCAGAGCACATATGTCAAAAATCGATTTTGAATAGCCCTGAATTATGTGCTATTTATGTGCTAATTTTGTGCTAAGTTTTTGATTTTTGTGCTCCAACGGTTTCCCAGAAAATCGACCTTGAAAAGTGCTTTGCCAAGTTAACGTCAAGCCAGCAGAGCACATAGTCAAATCGGCCGAAAAATAATAAAATTAATATGCCATATTGTTGCCTGATTTATGTGCTTTTTTTGTGCTAGGTTTCCAGCTTCGTTGCTTAAGCCGTTTAGCTAGAAATCGCATTAGAAACCTCAATTATAATTAGCTCATAGAAAACTGTTAACCTAAATCCTAAAAACCGATGAAAATCGAAAAAATAAAAAGCACATATATGTTTCAGATTTATGTGCTTTTGATTTCCTAAATCATTCGTTTTTGTGCTATCTTAATTAAACCTCTAATCCAAGTTATAGGTTTTGCTCTGTTAGTAAAAGACCTTTTACAGGTCTGCTAAATAATTTCAGTTGCAAGAAAGGATGCGCCACAATGTCGATCTTCATTCAATGCGATCAAAATTATTACACCAGGCGAACATAATATTTACAGCCTACGGTAACTTTATTTTCAACGAACATCCTCACCCTCACAGCACAGATTCACATAATTTGCTTCCTTTTCCTCTACGCATGGCTACCCACCCAGCTAGCCATAACAACATTTGGATAAACATATAGATGCTTGTCTTGCTGGGGCTAGGAGGGCTTACGCTCTGGCAAGGAGACTGTTTCGCAGCAGTCAACTTGACACCAGGGTGAAGGTCATCTGCTACGTGGCCCTTATAAGGCCTATCATCGCTTATGGCTGTCCTATGTGGTTCAATATAGCGCCGTTCTATATGGAAAAGATTCGGGTGTTTGAGAGACAATGTCTCAGGGCCTGTCTAGGGTTGTTTAGAACTCCCGAATCTCAGTACATAAAATACTATCCCAACAAGACCCTATACAATGGGGCCCGACTGAATAGGATTGACAATTTCCTTATTAAGGTGATTCGAAGGCACGTTGCAAGGGCGATGGCCAGTGATAATAACCTGATCTCAGGGGCTTACTACCCCAATTTAATGTACCACGAGAGTACGCTTCGGTCTGGCTTTATCCCGCCTGAGGCATTTCTTCATGTAGACATGAAAGGATTAGTCCAGCAAAAAGATGGTGTGCCGGTATTGTACCACAGCCACCGCGGCGCGAGGGATAAGCGGCTCATCCACGACGGGTACGCCGCCAATGCTCAGGAGCTCCTCCGTTTTAGTACCGCAATTGCGGATCGGGACAAGGTCGATACTCTAAAGCAGTTCACCGAATTTTGGTGGCTTGAGGAAGAGGTGAGAGTGGATACGCTCTCCCGGGCCGGTGCGCTACTTACGTAGCATCCTCCTTAGTTTTAAGTTTGTAGTTGTAGTTTTGTAGGTTAAGGTTTAGAGTAGGGGGTCCTCGGGAGGGGCCGGGTTAGCCAGCATGAAAGAGTGCTTCCGAGATTGGACCGACGCTAAGTCCTCGCTCCAGTCTCGGCGGCGCGTATGTGCACCTTGTTGGCGGCTGTCTGGCGCCCATGGACGCAATCAGGAGGGTGACCAATCGAGAGATTGCTCACCTCCCTGATTATAGTTAGTTTAGATTAAGTAGCTTAGGTAGTCTTAAGTAGTTGTAGAAAAATAAAATAATAAAGTATTCAAGTTTTTAAAAGTTTCTTGAAAATTAAAAAACAAAACAAAATTATATTGATAGATTTAAGGCCGAAAGGCAATAGTTTTAAGCATATTGTTAAGTTTAGAGCGCTCGCTAAGGGCCAGTAAGCTAGAATAAGAAATGTTAGTTTTAAATTAGATTTAATCGTTTTTGTCTAGGATATAAGTTTAAAGATTGAAGAAATAAAAATGAATTTAAAAAAAAAAAAAAAAAAAAACAACATTTGGATGGGTTCACATGTGTTGATTCACGCATACTAAACAGCCTACCTACCAGTGCGCAATGGAATTGTATTTATTTTGCAAAGATTATTCTACTCCTACCTACTATAATTGATGTGGGCCTGGTAATACGGATTGTATTTGCTTAAAATGTCGATGTTTTTGCTATGGCGCCGCAACAATGTCGACGTTCTGCATTGTGATTTTCTTTTCTTGTAACTGAAATTATTTAGCAGACCAGTAAAAGGTCTTTTACTAACAGAGCAAAACCTATAACTTGGATTAGAGGTTTAATTAAGATAGCACAAAAACGAATGATTTAGGAAATCAAAAGCACATAAATCTGAAACATATATGTGCTTTTTATTTTTTCGATTTTCATCGGTTTTTAGGATTTAGGTTAACAGTTTTCTATGAGCTAATTATAATTGAGGTTTCTAATGCGATTTCTAGCTAAACGGCTTAAGCAAAGAAGCTGGAAACCTAGCACAAAAAAAGCACATAAATCAGGCAACAATATGGCATATTAATTTTATTATTTTTCGGCCGATTTGACTATGTGCTCTGCTGGCTTGACGTTAACTTGGCAGAGCACTTTTCAAGGTCGATTTTCTGGGAAACCGTTGGAGCACAAAAATCAAAAACTTAGCACAAAATTAGCACATAAATAGCACATAATTCAGGGCTATTCAAAATCGATTTTTGACATATGTGCTCTGCCAAGTTGACGGAGGTCCCCTTAGTCGGTGAATGACAGTAGCCATATCAGCCGATGCAAGGCATGTCAAATAATTTTCTGCGCATCTGTTTTACTTACAGCACTGCATTCTGTGCTGCGTAACAGACCACAGCGCAGTGTCCGGCTGATTTCCCGTTACTTAGCCCACAAGCTATATTTTTACGGAGTGGTCACGTTCGAGTATTTAGTTTAGTAAGTCTGACAGCTCTCTGACTTGCTGTATCTCGGTTTTGATTGGAGGAAATCGGTCATATGAGCAGCTGTTTCAGTTGACGTTTATGAAGGGGTAGCCGACGAATCTTGTCAAGAAATTAGCGACTGAGTACTAAGTTCACAGTTCGCGTACGTGGCTGACATAGGAAAAGTGACGTTCCCGACCAATCTAGTTTTTGCGTTCAGGTTACATCTCATCCAGACCAATCAAGTCGATTTAAGAGAACTAGATTATTGAATGCCGCCACTCGTATTGACTTATGTCAAATAACTTCAAAAGTTCAGATTCACCCAAAAGAACTGGTGTGTTGCTGAAATTGGCCCCAGTTAATTTGTCGGGGCAAGAATTCAGTGCTGAGTTTGCTGTCATTTCGCTTGCTGTTATTCATTTTCAAACTCATAATCTATATTCCGAACGCTTTTATCAACTAATTGCATTATGGCAAACTCAAATTCTGAATTGAGTTCATTCATTTTTAACAATAATCGGAAAAAAGTGTTACCTAAAGATAAACATTTGTCAATGTCAAAAACTGAAAGACTACAGGGCAAAATTTTGCGTTCGATATAGAAGCCGAATTTTCAGGGTTGTGCAGGGTTTTTGACAGGCGTGAAAATTAGCTGACACTTCTCAGTGCGCACTAGTGGGCACTAGTGCTGGCTGCTGCCACATCAAACAAACTTCTTAATTGACATAACACCCAGTCAGTCTATTTAACTAGATATTAAATAGACTGACAGCTTCAGCCAAAAAAGAGAAACTGCCTACAAGCTGAATTTGACCTCGGATGTAGTCCAGTTTGAATTCATGTATCTGTGCCTATGTTAATCAAAGGGGACTCACTCATACTTGCAAAAAACCAGCCTACACTTTTCCGGTTTAAACCGGATGTCGCCATGTCGGTAGCCTGAGGTGGACTCTCATTGGGGACGTTCAAGTATCTAGTTCAGTAAGTCTGACAGCTCTCTCACTTAGTGAATCTCGATTTCGATTGGTCGAAATCGGTCATGTGAGCAGCTGTTTCAGTTGACGTTTATGGAGGACTAGCGACGAATCTAGTCAAGGAATTCAAGACTGAGTACCTACTAAGTTGACAGTTCTCATAGTTGGATGACGTAGAAAAAGTGATGCTCCCGACCAATCTAGTTTTTGCGTTCAGGTTGCATCTCATCCATATTCTTAAATGCAGCCATTTCAACATCAAGGGCTGTGTTGTAAACCATAGTTTTTCTTAGTTTCTGGTTGACATTTTTCGCTACTAGAAACGCAAAATTTGAAACATTTCTACGATTTTCACATGAGTGAGTAGATATGCAATTCATTCTCAAATCAAACATACTAACTGTGCAATATTATATTGACATCTCTTTTAACCCTATTTTACTCATGTGACGGAGAGGGAGACAGACGGAGGCAGTACGCTGTGTGGTTTGCTAAGAAAAAAAAAACAAAAGAAATGGCAAATATGTAGGAAAGGTTAGTTTGTCCTGTTTTGCTTACAAAATAAAGTGTCTAGAAATAAATGTCAAATAGGTATAGGTACCAGTGATACCAGATCGTGGTATTATTACATTAGGGGATTTATATTAGGGAAAATTCCTGGTGATACACGTCGTACTGTTTATAAATGTCATTTGCATTACCAAGAATACAAATAATTCCCAGCAATTATCCATTTCAGTTTAAACGGATTCAATTTCCCATGTTTGTTCTGCCATGACACAGGGTCAGACTTTAAGAATAGCCAGAGTTGAATTTAGCAAGAATTGCTTCAGTCACGGGCAGTTATAGATATGTAGCGCGCTCCAGGGTAGATAAGTACTGCACCAAATATCACTATCTTAGCCGATTGAAACAAAACGGCTAGCTAATATAGTATGTGGTGAACACACACATAAAAGAAAAACTGTCGCAGTTTGCAAAAAAAAAAAATACATCGCGTGAGCATTTGAACAACACCGTAAGAACCGTAATACAGTTGTAGCAGTCGTCAACCACCATAAACTAAGTATTATATAGACCGTCAGCTCTTTCAACTTAAGAGAATTTGCCTACAAGCTGTTTTCCGTGTTCCTATGTGGCAAAGTATGTGTGCCATGTTAAAGTAGATTAGACGCACGCATACACTCGCACCTAGGAACCTGACAGATGCCTGACAGTTCATTCTGTGGTAACATTGGCAAAAATTCAAATAATTCAAATAATTGGCCGTTATCGGGTCGTGTTAGGAAAACGGTGGGTAGTGTGGTCAATTTAGTACCAAATTTATTAAAACGCATTGATGTAGAGGATTTCTCTCATTTTACCAGGATAATGTATATAGTACGGGATGTTTACATTTATGTTGAAAACAATGGAAATCGATGAACTATATGAATCATCGACAAAAATAAAAAAATATCCGTTTACTAATCATTATTCGCATGAATAAAAAGAAAATTGTACAAATCAGGAAATATATTTATTTCAAATTTTGCTTATATACATTTTGAGTATCGTTCTTTCCCGTACATTTTAAAGAAAATCAATTTTCGTTGATTGTGTCTTATAGACGTTTGCTTTTTATTATAAATGCACATTATTCATATTCTGGAGATTTTATTTCAAATGTAATTTCATAATTAATAATTTTATTTGTTTCAAATTGTCTAATAAATTTAATTTGTTTTCCATTAATAAACGGAATCTTCATGGAAAGATTGGGCCTTACCAATAAACATTTTTATTTTCGACTCTTATTACGAGTAGTTCACAGTGGTTTTATTTTCAATACAATTTTCGCAATTGTGAGCTTCCGTAAATTTAAAGTCGATACTAAACTCTATAACTCAAAAATTATACCCGAACAGAAATGTTTATAACTTTCCCCTGAAACATATCTTAAATTTTAATATTCTTAACCAATTTTTCTCTTTATATTGGTTGCAGTTTTCCATCGACATTCGCCGGCGAAATAATTTTTCGCCAAAAACAACAAACGAAAACAGACATAATAATCATAGGAAACAAATTTTTAATTTTATTTCAACGAATGAATTTTCACACTCTTTTATTTATTTATGCTGATTACGTTTACTATTCTACATTTTGTAGAATACATGTTTCCGTGGTGAAATACAACAACGAATATAAACTCTCAGAACGCATCCCTCAGCTCACAGAAACTAACCAAGTACACTAACACTCAGTCAGTGTTCTTATCAATCTATCTTTATTTTTCCCACTAAGGGTGTTCATTTTACTCTTTTCACTAAACTCAAATAACATCGATTTTTTTATGAAAAAGACATACTTTCAAAAGTATTTGTATTGTTCGGAAAAAAAATCACACAAAATTAATCTTCAATATAAAAATCGCAGTTTCCTAACATTATAATGATTATTTTTTGGTACTAGAAATTGTTGCTAAAGGCAAATCTACATTTTATGTACATTTAGTGCGTTGATATTCATGGTGAAATTTAGTTTGAATGTTTTTTTGTCAGATTATTGATATTCCCACAATTTTGATGTTTTTTCCTTTGACGCAGTTTGTGGAAAAAATTTAATTTCCCTCAAAAAGGTAGATATCCCACGATGTAGGAACACAGCTAAGTGTCAGTAGGTGCGCGGGAGCTGAAGGTCTATTTAATACTTAGTTTATGGTATAGGCAACGCACTACATATACAAAGAAGCGTTATATTAATAAAAATTTAGCTTTCATTTTCATTGTCCAAAGAATATAAAATTATTGCCGATTAGTCCAACGACCAATGCCTTGAAGATGTAGGCAGAGTGGACTCAATCTTTGGTAGGATTTTTAATACGGGTTCAAGTCCATAACTATTGCAGTCGCTCCCTCGCGTTATACCTCTGCAATGTCTATCGATCATTTTTCCTTCGAGCGATTATCAAAAAAAAAGAAAATTATGTCCCCTACAAGACAGCAAATTTATAAAATTTGTTTTTTCCATCAATTGTTCTGAAACCACATTTTGCACGGGCGAAGCCGGGCGGGTACAGCTAGTAATACATAAATAATGACATTATTTTCATTCATAAAATGTCTCCCAACAACTTTTCAGTTGTAATTTTTTTATTAAAAACAAGCACTATTCATGTTCTTGGTTGAAGCAGTTGTTTTCAAATGGAATTTAATTATTTATCTCAATTATTTAAAATGTTCTAATAAATTTTAATTGTTTTTGTTGTTGTTTTCTGCTATTAAATGGAATCTTCATGAAAAGATTATAACTCAAAAATTAAGGCAGTCTCGTTTGAATAAGCTTCGTGTAACTTTATGATTTTTGAGTATTTCACTAAGGGTTATTTGCTGATACGACTCATAGCGAATTTAAGTGCCACATAAACTCTTATGTGACAGTTTATGCCCTGAAAAAAGTAGCCGATAAGCATTTATACATTTGGTGAAATGTAGTTTGAATGTTTTCTTGTCAGATTGCTGCTATTTCCACAATTTTGATGTTTTTTTCGTTTTACGCACGGAAAGTTTTTCGAAAATTGAAATTCCCACAAATTGGTAAAGATACAACGATGTAGGAACACTGCTGAGTGTCAGTAGCATAAGCTAACTATTAAATAGACTCACAGCTTTCCTACGTCTCCCCGATTTCCCTCGCACATTTTTTTCAATATAAGCCCTTCCCACCGCTCGCTATTTTACTGCCTGTGAATACGTGTGAAGCAGCGAAAAATATACTAACACTCAACAGTATTCCTACATTGTGGCGTATATACCTTTTTGTGGGAATTTCAATTTTCGGTAAAATTTCCAAATTTTGTTTTGTTTTGTGAGTTGCTGTCAGCTGATGGATACGTTCTGAGAGTTTAAATTCGTTGTTTTATTGCACCACGATAATATTTGTATTCTATTCTACAAAATTTAAAATTGCGAATGTAATCAACATAAATAAATAAAGGAATAAGTGTGAAAAATTTATTCGTTGAAATAAAAAAAAGGTGCTTTTGTTCCTACAATTAATGTGTTTGTTTTCGTTTGTTGTCTTTGGGGAAAAAATATGTTATTGAAATACTCAAAACTAAGAGACACACCAAAATGAAGTTTCAATGACAAACTCAAGTAATTATTTTTATTTATAAATCAACCACATCTTGATACGTTCGCTAATGAAGCTTATTCAAACATGGCTTTGTGTTGCCTATTTTTTATGCTAGCAAATATTTCGCCGGGAATTTCAATAGAAAAACGGCACTGAATTGATTGCGATTATTATGATTTGAAATATGATTTTTGAGTTATAATCTTTTCATGAAGATTTAATTTAATATTGGAAAACTACAAAAAAGCAATTAAAATTTATTAGAACATTTTAAATAATTGAGATAAATAAGTAAATTCGATTTGAAAACGACTGCTTCAGCCAAGAAAATGAATAGTGCTAGTTTTTAATAAAAAAAAACACGACTGAAAAGTTTTTGGTAGACATTTTATGAATGAAAATAATGTCCATATAAAATAAAGTTGTAAATTGATGACTGCACATTTATTATTGTTTCATCACAATTTTTTTTCTGGGAAACTGACGAATTTGTTTTACTTGATGTTTTGTTTGTAAGTTTTCTTACACTTTTTTAAGTGACAGTACAGTTGTCAGTCTCGTTTAATACTGTTGTTAATAGCTACACCAAATCGATCATTAAAAAAATGGGAATGTGAAAGGAGAAATTGGTTGCGAACTTTAAGGAAATTCTATGGCGAACATGCGAACAATATTTTTTTATCGATATCATAAAAATTATGTCTATCTATCCAAAATTCATTATAAAATAACTTAAAAAATATTCCTTTTCTTTATATCCTGTAATTTGAACATTAATTTCTATTCAGTTTATGATTACAACTCTAGCCATTTAGAATTGCATTTTTTTGCTGCTTCACGCGTATTCACAGACAGTAAAATTGCGCCCGGAGGGAGGGGCTTATTTTGAAAAAAAATGAGGGTAAATCGGGGAGACGTAGAAAAGCTGTCAGTCTATTTAATATTTAGTTTATGATACTAAGTAATAAATAGACCGTCAGCTCCCGCGCACCTAGCCGATACACGAACACATGAATGTTGCAAAACTGTAAAATATTCATTGGTGGAAATAAAACAATGCATTTTTACACCACAATTATTGTTTCTTTTTTAGTTTGTTGTTTTTGGGGAAAAATCATTTCACCGAATGTCGACGGAAAAATGGCAACCAATGTAAAAAGAAGGGGAAAGATATAAGCCAGAGACAAATCATACTGAGACCAGAGACGAATGAATAAAAGAGATGGATATCTTTCGTACGTCTATCCCTCCAAAACCCATTTGTTTACATTGTTGTTTTTATAATTTCAACCCCCGTCTGTGAATACGTGTTAGGTACAAAAAAGCATGTTGCTAATGGCCGGCCAACATTCCTTTTGGTTTTATGGGCATCGCGCTGTTCAATTGTTTTGTGTTTGGTATTAAACATGTTTGGTTTTTGTTAACGCTTCGATTAAAATAAGAAAAATAGTGAAATATACATTTCGGAATAGCGAATTCTTGCATTAAAGTCCAATTCATGAACTCACATATACTAGAAAAGATATGAGCATATGTGCGTGACTTCATGAATTTTTTGGGAAAACAGCTTGTAGGCAGCCGCTTTTCCACTGGAAAGATACATATCTCTGTATTCCATTATCTTTGACTGAGACACCCAACTCGCAATCCTCTTGCCGCTGGCCCCCTCAATTTTTTTTTTTTAATTTGCCATTTTGTTTTCCTATCAATGTTAAATCAATGGGGACGTTCAAGTATCTAGTTTAGTAAGTCTGACAGCTTTCTCACTAAGTGAATCTCGGTTTTTATTGGTCAAAATCAGTCATGTGAGCAGCTGTTTCAGTTGACGTTTGTGGAGGGGTAGCCGACGCATCTAGTCGAGGAATTCATGACTGAGTACCTACTAAGTTGACAGTTCTCATAGGTGGATGACGTAGAAAAAGTGACGTTCCTTACCAATCTAGTTTTTGCGTTCAGGTTACATATTATCCAGACCAATCTAGTCGACTTAAGATGACTACATTCTTGAATGCGGCCAATGCTTTGAACAAAGATAATGGAATACAGAGATATATAACTTTCCAGTGGAAAGGCGGCTGCCTACAAGCTGTTTTCCCGTAAAATTCATGAAGTCACGCACATATGCTCATTTCTTTTCTAGTATATGTGAGTTCATGAATTGGACTTTAATACAAGAATTCGCTATTCCGATAATTGTATTTCACTATTTTTTTTATTTTAATTGAAGCCTCAACAAAAACCAAATAAGTTCAATACTAAACACAAAACAATTGAACAGCGCGATGCCCATAAAACCAAAAGGAATGTTGGCCGGCCATTAGCAACATGCTTTTTTGTACCTCACACGTATTCACAGACGGGGGTTGAAATTACAAAAACAACAATGTAAACAAATGGGTTTTGGAAGGATAGACGTACGAAAGATATCCATCTCTTTTATTCATTCATCTCTGGCTTTGAACCTCGGCAACCGTCGGGAAATGTGCAAGAGTTCGGGAATACCACATTTTTACATTACTGAATACTATTGGTTAATTATTTTATATTATACATTTTTCTTAAATAACTGATACAGGTTTAGTCAAAAGGTTTTAATTTTCATGCAACCATTCTGCAATGACAGTTTTTCATAAATATTTTAAGTCAATGTACCCTTATTCCTAAAAAATAAATACTATCCACACGTAACGAATAATTTCAAATTGAAGGGATAAAATTCTATGAACACTGCCAGCAGCTTTGCCCACAGCGGAAGTGGCTCATATTTTTGAAGTTACGTGACATTAGGTCGTTTTCCATTGGGTCCACCAAAAATCTTTTTCAGATCTCAGATTTTATGCGGATCAGAGAACATGCAATGAAATTGATCTGCTTTTGTAAATGGATTAGTGCGTTATTTGACAACAATATCAACTGCTCAAATTGCATTTGTTTTTGGTAAAATCAACCATGGAAATTGGCTTGAAAAATGTTTCCTCTGTTGTGGATACAAATGGAGTAGTTTTGGTGATTCGTAGTTTCCAGATGATGAGGAAGACAATGGAGATAATAGTTCCTTCAAAACTGTGTCCATTGCTGTTTATGTATTTCTTTATTTTGGTTTTCACGAATTTATGCACATTTGTTTTAAAACAAACTTTTTGCTGTGCTGTATTTGTGGTAGTATGTGTAAATCTGAAAAAATATCGAGATCTGCAAAAAGTGATCCGAATCAAAAAAAAGATTGATTTTTTTTTTCCAATGAAAAACGACATTAGTCAATACGAATTTCTATGTAACAATACAAGCGCACCAAATCGTGACCACTCCGTAAAAATATAGCTTGTAGACCAAGTAACGGGTAATCAGGGAAATCTTGAAAATTTCAAAATCGTTTATTAGGTATACTTAACACAAAATAAAAGAAAAAATCATCACTTTAAAAATCCTTATATCCTTACTCGCTACTCATAACAAAATTATAGCGTTTTTTACACCATAGTCATAGTAATTACTTTTTATTTTCATAATCTTGTTAGTCCGACTTGTATCATATTTCTGCCATAGCTTCCGTTATAAAGGGTTTTCCAATAAGAGGTGTTATTGTGAATGACCCGCTATTTCGGTAGCAGTCACTTTTGAAGCTTTTATTCTTTTGGCTTTGACAAGTAGAAACCAGAGACAAATGATATGAGATGATTGTCTCTGGTAGAAACTAGGCCATTACTAGTGTTCAAATGAGTTTTCTTCTGTATTTCACCTCAATTGAGGTTTGCATCTGAAATATTATATTGTACAATGGTATGAGGAAAGGGAATGAGGCATGCATTATTGAAATGTAACAATACTGATATGTTACATACCTATTACGAATTCACAAAAATGTTACACATGGTGCATCTTTTACGTAATTAAATAAGAAAAACGCCACCGTATGTAATTTGTCGAAGTGTATTATATTAATAAGGAAATCAAAGAAAATGTAGTTCTGTTCAGTCAAAGAAAAAAAAATATTGCAAAAGAAAACATTGGCTTTTAAAGTAAAACTTAATGACACAAAATAAAAAAAATATTCATTTCAATAAATTAAATATAATATAAATAAATAAATAAATATATATACAAAAATTTACATGTTGCAGTTTAGAAACATAATTTGGGATACTTTTGTTCCACTCAATCTATTTCGCCTCTCTACTAAAATTTGCCCAGACTTCGAAAATACGCGTTCTGATGGAACAGAAGTTGCAACTATGCACAACCTTCTTTTTACTATTTCATATAGTCTAGGATAGGCATCCTTTTTTTGATGCCACCATTTTAATGGATCCTTGTTACGAGGCAACAGTGCCTCCTGCAAATATTTGTCTACTTCTATTATACCTACTGCCGTAGGATTAGATGTTTTTATAATTTGGCTTACATGTTTGTCGAAATCAGCCCAAATGGTACGCGCCTTTTTCGAGGTCGATGGTTCGTTAAGGACTTCTGGTTCGACTTCGTTTTCAAGAGATTTTACGTGCACACTGGTGACTAAAGCCTTTAAGCTCGAGCAAGCTTGTTGAAAAGAGCGCTCGTCTGAAAATCCATACTTTTTAAACCGAGGGTCTAAAAGAGTGCTTTCAGCAAATATATGGTTGTATTCAACATCCAAAAACCTTCGCTTTAACTCATCTAGAAGACATTGCGCCATTTTTTTGACAGATTGGTGCAGTTCTTCAGTTCTTATGAAATCAATGCATTTGTTTTTGAGGGCATTCGAAATCAAAATTACCTCCGATATTGTCACACTTTTCTCCGAACTCATTTCTTCTGTAACACTTTTAAAATATGACAGCAACTCTGTTGCACTTGTTAATATGTTAATGTCTTCGGTGTTAATATTATCCATCTCGGCATAATTTATAGCAAGAGTGGATATTAAGCTTTTTTTAATTTGCAATATTCGTTCAAACATGGCACATGTTGAATTCCAGCGTGTGACAACATCTTGCTTAACCTTAAGCTGGCTTTCTCCCAGTTGTGACTGCATGGATTTCAGTCTCTCCGATGCTAGAGGGCTTCGACGGAAAAGTTCAACAACAGTTTTAATTTTTGTCTGTGTATTTTTAATTTCTTGCAATGCCGTTTGTACAATTAAATTAATAGTGTGTGCAAAACAAGGAATTTGTCTCCACTTATTTAATTTTATTGCTGCTTTTATATTGCTGGCGTTATCTGTTGTTACAGCAACTATTTTATTAGATATGTCCCAGCTATCGCACATTTTTTTTAACTCTTGGCTTAGGCCTTCGGCAGTGTGTCTGTTGCAATACTGGTAGCATTCTAACATGCGTGTGGTGAGTTCTGTATTCTCGTTTAGAAAATGAGCTTTGAGGGATATATAGCTGTCATTTGGAGCAGAGGTCCAACAATCTGTTGTTATTGACAAATAGCTAGCATCTTTTAGTAATTTTTGAACATTTTCTTTTGTTATGGTATAATAATTTGTGAGAAGTGCATTGGATAAAGTTTTACGGGAAGACATTTGATAATTCGGATTTAATTCTTTAATAAATTTCTTGAACTCTTTGCTTTCAACGAGGTTAAATGGTAGGTACTGTTTCGTTACGAGTTCGACTAGGTATTTATTCAATTGCTCAGTCTTTTTAGCTGAAGTAGGCTTTTGTAAATATTGCGTTATTTTTGAATTTTTTATTTTAGTGACGGAAAGGGGATTATTATTAGGTTTTATAGGTAAAGCGGTTATATTTTTTTCTTGATTTTGATATAGTGAGTCGTCTGGATCTGTATTATAAAGTGGGTCGTCTTCTAGATCTGTATATATTGGGTTTTCTTCAGTTATGGCGTTAAAAACTGTAAGATGCTGCGATTTTGTATGGCGAATCAAATTGTAGGGACCACCGCCTTGATATGACAATATCAGTAAAATACTGCCAGGCCTTCGATTTTTTCTTGTCATCAGCCATACTATATATTAAAAAAAAATTTGTGTAATTGTAATGCTGAAAATTATAATACAAAAGAAGATACAAATAAGCTATAATGATGCAGGTACATACCTCACGAAATATTGAATTAATTATTATTACGTTGTAAAATTGTGCTTCAAATCACAAAAAAATCCTTTAAAAAAAGCTAAAAACAAAATAATAATAACTACATTTTGTAGTTTCATAATATTGACAACCATATTCCATACCCACAGTCGCTGCTCGCTTGCGCACCACAATCTACAACCTACAAGCAACAAGTACTTACAAATGAGCAGATCCAAAAGTGTTAGTGCCTCACTCACTGAAAATCCTCAAATGAATGGCTTTACCTCATGTCCTCATTTATGAGGTATTGCCTCATTTTTGAGGTAGTGAGGTATTCGTCAATCTTTGCCTCACTAACTCAATTGAAGTTAAAAATGCCTCACTCACTGAAAATCCTCAAAGAAAAGAATGGTGAAGCGACGCTTTTCGGATCTATTTCTATACTCTGTTCTCTGTGTTTCTCATAAAATGAGTTGAGAGAGAAAGCGTACGTTGAGGTTGAAGTTAAATTGAGTGTGAGAGTGAGCCTTTATGGATAGTTGAAATATGGATATAATTATGGCAAATGGTATCTGGTATGAGTATGACGGTAGCTGTATGAATGGGATATTTTGGATGGGTATATTTCTCCTCAAGTGTGACTCAGTTCATGTTGCACCCAACCCAATCACATCGAAATCGAATAAGTAAGATGTGAGAACTGAGAAGTTCATGCGAATGATTTTGTTTTGTGTTCCTCCATGTGACAAAATTAAGAGGTGGTACAAATTTTCGTTTTGAGGTGTTGGGACATTTTGATCAGATGTATGGGACATTTGTATTGCCTCATGTATGAGTAACACAACACTAGCCATTACTAAAAATGGAAGTTATACACGCTTCCACAACGCATTGAAATTATTAAAATTCACTACAAAAATGGTGAAAAAAAACAAGCAACGAAACCATTGATCTTTTACGGGAAAAGTGTTATCTCTCGAAGAGGTGATCACAATTGGCCACCGAGATCTTGTGATTTAACACCTTGCGACTTCTTCCTTTGGGGCCACGTGAAAAATAAGGTCTACACCCACAGGCCAGGTCGATAAAATTCGTGAGGCTATCGAGGACATAGGGCACTTTGCACTTTATTATGGAAAATTTCATGAACAGGATATGGTCCTGTATGCGTGCTCGTGGTGGCCATTTGGCTGATGTTGTTTTTCATTATTAACGGCATACCTTCCTCTTTATTATGAAATAAACATCCGATCATTTATCTCAAAAAATGGCATTTTTCTTTAAATACCAATATAACACCTCTTATTGGAAAACCCTTTACTTCGCAGGTAGTTAATTCGTGCCACCTGTTGTTGGCTTTCATGCGGATCTTATTTTCCATTCTCTCACTGAGATTCCAGAGTGTTTGTTCGACTTAAGGGCCCGGTGTCGATCCATTTCTGGCCAGTTCTCATTGCCGGTATTGTTCCTATGTACAGGAACCCAGCAAATATGCGTAGTATGCTGCGAGCAGCTCGCGGTAGTGACAAACTAGCTTTGACTTTATTTTAATAGCAAAAACTGTCACCCGGCTGCCAATGAATATGGTAATATCGTCATTTGTATTGCCAATATAGACGCAATATGAGCAGATTCTGCGATTCCCAGAACCTCCGCCTGGAAGACCCAACTGTGATCAGGCAATCTGATTGAGCGGTGTTTATTCAATTCTTCGGAGAACATTGCGGCACTACATAAATATTTTTATTTATTTATTATTTTTCGAAAATCTGTGCAGTCATTTAAAATTACATCAGTAGCTGCAACAGCAGAAAAAAATTTCGCTGTGTTAAAGTTAATTAACAATTTAAACAGAGGTGCAATCAGTAAAGACCGACTTGTTGCATTGTATTACATCAATATAGAGAAACATTTTCGAGGCGTTGCGGCAAAATCCATCATATCTTTTTTTCGATGTCTATAAATGAAATCAAACTTTAAACATGGGGTTGAATAGTGCATTAAAATGTATGTAAAATTCACATCGCTCACGGATGCGGTAATTTGACCCCTGATTCAAGATAGTTTTTTTTATTACAATAAAAAAATAAAAATGAATTTAGGCAATTTTTCACTCGCACAGCCATTTAATTATTTCGCGCGACACCTCTGATGAATAGCCAACGTTGAGGGAATAACAACTGCTTAAGAATTGGGTACATTATTTTGCCGATGCAATTGCATTATCTGCCCATAAACAAACAAATTGTGAAGGGGTTCACTTAATATTTATTGGAATAAAAGTTAAATGAAGGAATTTGTTTTTGATATTGTTGAAATAAATCCCACTAGTGGGCGTTCTGAAACCATAATGCAAAAATGTTGCTGAAAAAAAAAAAAATATATATATATATTCAGTAATATTTATTTCTTAAATAAGGAAATAAAATCATTATAAGTATTTTTGCAATGATTCCCCAAGAATTGTTTCAAGCTCTTGCATAGCCTTTCGTGAGCTTTTTACTACTTCTGGACTTTCATCTTCAAACAGTTCTGCCACAAACGGAATAGTCTCGGGTAAAAGAGAAGTAAAATCATCACCTAGTTTTCTAGCCAACTCGACACAGCAATTAAAAGCAATTATTCTTATCTGTGGGACATTCGTTCGCGTTTTTAAAAGAATACTATAGTTCAGCTGCTTCCACAGAACATCACTAGATACTGCTACAGCCAGTTGTCCAATGCAAGATAAAAGTAAGCTTTGAAGATCATTACTATTTTGAACCAAACTATTTTCCAACTGGTCGACAATAGGCTGCATTAAAAGATCAAATCTGTGAGGATTGGCAAAGCCTTTGCTGTCATGCATAAATATGGTTGTTAAAGTAGAAAGGATATTCTCTATTAGTTCTTCATTCAGTGATTCATTATCAGCGAAAAACAAACTTTCATTTTTGGAAGTATTGCAGGCAGCCAAAAGTTCTGCAGCATCTTCTATTATTTCTGCCGCAAACATGACGAACAATGATTTAAGAGATTTTGAAATGCATTTATTAAAGATGAAATAAGTAAGCACTCTTTCTTTAGATCCTTTATTGAGAATAGCCCAATCATATACTTTTTTGTATACAGGTCTAAATGAGCTTTCCGAAAGCTTAAGTATCCAAGCGACGAATGCGTTTATAATTTCCAGTTCGATCTGACTGATTTCTTCTATGTTCGTTGAATTACTTATCTGACTCATTTGCGAACGGAAATCAAGGGACTTCAAGAAAAAGTCAGTAAGATCCGTTTGAACTGCTGCCAAATCGAGTTTGTTTGAATTGCTTATACATTCCAAAAACAATTTCATAACAATGCTTATACTCGAGTAACTTTGTTCTTCAAATAACATAAAGTATGCCTTTTCACAATTGGGAATCAAAACTCGAGCAGGAACCGCGATAGCCATCTTAGACCATATTAATTGCAGTTTATTTACATTAAGTATCTTTCTCTGATCATGCTCCACATGAATTTGTATACGAGACCATATCGTACTTAGTGTTGTCACAATCCCAATAATGTACGGCCCGAGGAACAAGGGCATAGCTTCGAATAGTTTTTGAATGCCAGTGATTAAGGCCAAGCACACGCTATCTGGTGGTTGCTTTTGTAGTATAACGGCTTGATCTTTCAGTGCATCGACCAGATGAGGCATGAACTTTGGCAGATGCGATATTGAGTTAGCCTTAAGGTTTGATGTTACCTCAACCAGTGTTAACACAGAAGTTGCAAGAACAATCTTAGACAAGCTCGTTCGTTTCTTAATAATACTCGTCAGAACAACTACGATGTCTTTAAACTCTTCAATATACTTTAGAGCAAATAGTTTTGAGAGCTGTTTTATAGCAATTAATCCAGATTGTTGCACAGAAATCATTTCGTTTGTGTTGAATGATGTCAAAACAGATGGGACTATATTTTGTTGCCGATCCTTCATTGGAATAGTACTTATCACTTCGCTTAGTGAACGTAATAACTTCAAAATGTTTTCTTCATCACAGTTGCTAAAGTAATCATTCTTTTTTTGTAACTTAGTAATTAAAAGCTCGATTACCTTTTTCCGAACAGTTACCAATTTATGTTGCAAAAGACCATGAACGACAACTAAGAACATATCCGGAGACAAAAGCGAAATAACGTTATCTAATGCATCATAGCAATGGTGTAGAACAACTTTCCAAAATTTTGATTGAGTTGTATCCACGCTTTTCTCGAGCGTTAATGTAACGTCGGGTATATAACTTAATGTTTTAATTATAAAATCTTGGTATACTGATTTTAATAATTTATTCTCGTGTTCATCCAGTGCGGATATAGCCCTTAGAAATTCCGTTGAAGAGGTAAAAGTTGACACAAACTGTAAAATTAAGTATTTGTAGTGTCGAAGTTGTTTCGCGGATCTCGTCTTTACATCAAATAACTTGAAGTCTTGTACTAAATTTATCGTGTCCAAATTTGTTTTTGTGACACTTGTCTTCTCGTCTTTATTCATCGGCAGGCTCTTCACATACATCATAAGCGATACACATGTCTGTAGAGAGACAGCAGTACTAAATTCGTGTAATAGTTGCAAAACAATTTCGATACGCCTAGGAAGCTTTTCGGCAGATGAAGACGATGTTACTGGTGCGGACTGAGCTCCTTTCTTCCCGCTTAATTTGTCCTTATCATCATTTATAATATGCGACTCGAACACAACACAAACGAATAACCAAAAATATTGCTCAGGTCCAAGTGTCTGTAAAAGCTTCGAGTAGAGTGGTATTCTGCGATGTTCAGGAACATCGAGTAATATGTCGGAAAATATTTTTAAAACAGGCACAACCAAATCATTGGCTGGCAGGTTTTCCGCTGGGTTGTTTTCTCTCACCAAAATCGGTATAATGGATTGTACGATATTCGATATAATTTGGAAACTAAAAGCGTCATCATGGCGAGCTATCGAAGAACCCATAAATGTAAATATATCCACTAAATTATGCAATACTTGTTGGGGAAATAGCAAAGCACAATGTGATAATAGTAGAAGAGCGTTATAGTGCGTTTGAGGATTTTGTGTTACTCGAATACACTGAACAATCAAATCAATTCTGAATGTGTTTTCTGGGATATCTTGTAAAAGATTTTCTCCGTTCGACCTCTGACAACTCTGTAGCAAAGCTGAGAGCACCAATTGTTTTGTATATTCGAGTGGTGACTGATTTTCCATGTCCAGACATTTTTTTAGAATATCAAATAAAATTGGAATAAGAGCATAACTGTTTTCGAGTCTTTTCTTGTTTTCCAACACTTCTAATAGGATGACACCGTCTTTCCACTGGCGCGTAGTTACTAAGTTGATGTCCGATGAAATGTCTCTTGCAGCAATTGATTTTTTATGTTGATTTTCCATAGTTTTCCCAACGTTATTCATACACTCGAGCAAGGGCAAGACATGTTTACAATCAATACAGCATCTCCTTAGCGACTTGTTAATATCCAAAAAGAGCGCGTCATTATCCGAAAGCGAAATTGTTTCAATTACTAATTTCAATAATTTGACCTTGAATGCTGTTGGCATTTGCTTGTAAGTGACCTCGTCAAATATTTGCAATGTTATACAGGGCACAGGAATAAGCTTTTCATTTAACTGATTTATATACAGTTTAGGCATTTTAAGCGAGAACTCGATTAGTTGCCACGCTTGCTTGTTTGTCTCAAGAACTTCTTGTATACAAGTTTCATCGAACCGCATTATAACCGATTTGAAAACACTGGCCACACAGTTATCAAGAACTAATATGCTTCCTTCCGAATTGACATTATTTAATGCGTTTATTGCGACCGGAATCATGGCATTTAAGATGTCAATGCCCTTGACATGTTTCAGCATTTCAAACAGTTTGGACTTAAATAATACCTTCTCCGTTGGATCTGCAATCATTTTTAGAATTGGGATTAAGAAACAGTCGTCCTTCTTGTTTTTCTTGCTCAGTATAGTATATAGAATCAATGGTGTTTGCTCCGCATCGAATCGAATTTCTTCACTTCGTTCAAGAATTTTCTCAGTTAAATTTCTATATTCTTTCGCTGCTGGAAGTGCATTTATTACTCGCAAAATGTTTAAAGCACATTCGCGTATAGTAGATATTGGACTGCCGAATGCAACAACAACTTTCAAAACAAATTGCAAATCTATGTGAAAAATAGTATTACTCCCACTCCTTAAAACGGCTTCTAATAGTTTGATTGCTCGTATACGTAGTCCATCAAACGTTTCTATGTTGCACATGTTTTCGTATAGGAAAAACTGAGCCAACAACTGTAGCTTCTGGTTGTGCTTCGGAAGGAGCATATTTAAAATATCTCTTAAGCATTTAGTCCATTCTTGCTTATCGTTCTTTTCCAATTGCATTGAAAAGGCATTTGAGGTTAATAAATTGAATATTTGGAAAAACAGTTCCAGTGATTTTGTTGGGGATTCCCAATCCAGTAAGTTGCCAAAACTGGTACTCCGCACTAAGCTATGCAAAAAATCCACAAATAATTGTAAGGGAATTGCATTCGTCGCAAATGCCCATTGGTTGTTGTTAAATTGAGTGATATTGAATCGAGTACATTCCTTAATGGTGAAATCCAAAATTTTCTGAATCTTTTCTGACTCATTGTCCGTTTTGAGACATGCGGTGACCATCATTAAAAAGTGAGACACGTTAACTGCTGTCTTGAAGCTGTAGCGTCCATTGTCCAGAATAGATTGGACTAATGCATCTGCCCGAAGAGAATTGTCTGTTAGCGATATGATGTTCAAGAAATCTTTTTTGAAGTCAGAAGGATTTGCAGTTTTATTTTTCAATTTCTGCACCGTGTCCTGGAGAAACGGCATTTTTGCAGCAAATGGACTCTGTAAAATTAGATTAATATGTTGAGCGGAGACTTCATCGTTATGGGCCGGAAACAAATATCCTATTACAGACAGCAAAATTAAATTGACATCGTAGTTCTCAACGATAATATCTGAAGTTAGATGAGTCAATGCAACTGTTTGGAGATGTCCCCAGGTTTTTGGATGTGATTGTGCCTTATCAAGAATTTCAATGACATTTTCGATGAAAGATGTATGGCCAAGGACTTGTACGAATGTTTTTGTTGGTAGCTCAAGGATATTTTCAACAACATCTGCATTGTCATCCTTTATACGATCAGCTAAAGTTTCCTTCAGAAGACTGTAATTTAGGTCATTATCGCTACCTTGAATAATGCGCTTTACCAGTTCTTCAACCGAAATTGCTCGTATCCTTGGATTGGAGTGATATATATTTTGAAATATTGTTGAGGTATCCGCATCAAGGAATTTATATCGATAAGCTGAAAAAGAGAAACATACAAAAATAAATTTATCGAAAATTAATAATATGCTGGAAAAATGATACACAATAATAAGACTACCAATAAAAATATAAACCTAAGTGTAAAAATCAAAAAAGGAAAATACCAATTTCTAACGCTTTAATTCTTAATTCTAACACTTAAATTCTTGTAAGCTTTTGAAAATACATATATCCGAAGAAAGCTAGGTCCATGTTTGCTTGTCATGAAAAAAAAATATTTTGTTAAATCAAAGATCCCAACTTCAAATATTTGTGTGTAATTTGATTTGGCGAACAAAATGGTGACAAGTAGCATGGTCTCAGGTACGATGAATTTATTCGTTCAAGAGTTTTCCTTAAAGAGGGGAAGGTTGCGATAGCAGAAACAGAGCAGCAACAGCGAAAGCATCAACAAAAACAAAACCAACAGCGAAAGCAGCAACAAAAACAAAACCAACATCGAAACAGCTACATATCAAAACTGAGTGTGACGATGGGTACAGGCCGTTTTTTCTTTACCAGCGGAAAGAATTGATAACCACCCACTACCATTCCGCCTAACATCCGACACAGAAAAATCGGTAGTTTGAAATTATCATTCCTTAACAATCAAGTACGTTGAGACAAATTAAAAAGGTGAGACCGTGTACTTCACTGTACGCACTTTCAGAGGTTCATGCACGCAGCTGTTAACTACTGTCATTACGCAGTTCACATGCTTCAAGCGCAACTGCGACTGGAACCAAAAATATAAAGAATAGATAGAGTAGAAGAGAGGGCCAGTTTTCGTGTGTACTCTGCAAGAGATCAGAGCATCTCTATTTGGTGAGTCGCCGCCACCTACAAATGAGATGATGGGTACGCTGGACGAGGAAAACCTTAATATCAAATTCAGTCTTTTCAATCCCTTGAAATTCGGAATTCAAGATGTACTTTTGGTTTTGGTCGGAAACTAAGCTAATTCAGAAATGCAAATTGGGCTTAAGAAATTACGAAGTGGATAGGAGACACCGAACACTCTTCACACAAGAAGGTTTCGTTTTCTCAATAAGGACGTGCGTAGCATGTATTATATATCTGTGGCAAAAAGGAAGAACAGCATAATCCGACTTTTGTCAAAATTAAGTTAATGATCAGATGCACCGAACACTGTTCTATATTTCATATATTTCTTTCATTCAAATATCTGTTATGGTTTCTGTGTTATGGATCAGGGAAAAACACATAAGTCTTCCCACAGAAGGTTTCGTTTTCTCAATAAGGACGTGCGTAGCATGTATTATATATCTGTGGTAAAAAGGAAGAACAGCATAATCCGACTTTTGTCAAAATTAAGTTAATGATCGGATGCACCGAACACTGTTCTATATTTCATATATTTCTTTCATTCAAATATCTCTTACGGTTTCTGTATTATGGATCAGGGAAAAACACATAAGTCTTCCCACATCTGAAGTCAAACCAAGAGCGCATGTCTTGGTTATGGGAAAGAAAATCGTTTTAAATATGGCAACGTAATTTCGAGCAAGGTGTTTGAAATTAAAAAAAAAAATACAGCTTAACACAGGGAGCGGTGAATTGTCCAACCCTCATTAACATTTACAAAAGCTATCTGGTGGGTGGGTTCTCTCAGACATGTAATAGCGTGAGCGCAGACGTTTTAGTCGCGTACAGGTCAGGTCCAAAGTCGAATTTCATCAACATTCTTAAGCTGCGTGTATTCAAAATGATGATTGGAAATTTAAAATCAATTTACAAATTCGGACACCTCCCTGTTCAGAATACGATTGGCTATGGGCTCAAGGGATACCAGAAAAAAAATAGCAGTAATTGGACAACCATTGGCGGTGAGAACTGAGAAGCGTAGTCAATCTTGGAATCTGGCTCGATCAGCTCTATATTTGCATAAACATAAAGCTGCTTGTCGTATCGAGGCCAAGTAGACAAGCAGCCCCTACGCTCTAACAAGAAGACTGTTTTGCAGTTCCCATGTCAAAATAGCGTCTTTCTTTATGGAAAAGATTCGATTGCTCGAAAGGCAGTGCCTCAGAACCTGCATTTCATCGGGTTGTGTAGAACCATTGCTTATGAAGGTTATAGCACTATCACTTCATCTATATCATTGCGGCAAAACGGCCAAGATCATAATTTAAGTTTAGTTGAAGCAGAAACCTCAATGGTGGCTGGCATTTTTTTGAAAAGGGGAAAGCCACCCAAGCGTGTTGATAGATAGATAGATAGATTTTATTTATTTATCTTGAGCTATTTTGACAAAATTTGGTAGGGTCGGTTGGGGTAAATGGGGACGATTTTTGCATTTTTCAAAGACACATTTTTTTCAGAAATATATAAAATATAAAATTTAATTTTTTTTTAACTTTTGAAAACGGATATTATATTATAAGATACAAGATGTTGCACATATGATGACTTAATCAAGTTATAAAAACCCAAAAAAGACATAGGGCAGTGTTTACATTTACCCCTTCCGTGTTTACATTTCCCCCATAGTTTATAAAAATACTGGGGTAAATGGGGCCAACAAATTTCTGTTCTCTTAGAGCAGGGAGCTCGCCTATGGGGTAAAAGTAAACAGACATGAATTTATGTTAATTTATTTCCTTGAAAATTGCGAACGAAAGCCAAACAACAACTGAAGGGTATTGCATGCACCGGTGTCGCGACACTCCAAATTCAGATTTTTTTTATGTCTGGGTTCCGAGAACTATATTTAAAGTATGAAAATAACGGCCGTTTACATTTACCCCATGTTTACATTTACCCCAACCGACCCTACATTTGTTCTTAAAAGGTAAACAACTAGTTAATAACTTAATTATAGTTTAATTTAATATAAGAAACTAACATTCTTTAAAACGTTTTAATGTTGCGTTCAATCTTTAATTCATTTGGTAGACCATTAAATAATTTCAATCCATTATATAATAAAATATTCTGAGATCTATTATTTCTAAAAAAACCAAGTCTTAAATCACCTATGCTTCTCAGATTATATGGTTGAACATCTGCCACGAAAACTAATTGATTTGTTAAATACTGTGCCGTATGGCTATTCTTCATTTTGAATACAAATAAAAGTACATTCATTAATATTCTTTGGTTTATTGTTAACCATTTTAAAGTGTCAATCATTAGCCTGATGGGAGTTAATATATTGCACATTAAAATACAACTCATTCCCCTATTTTGCAGTTTTTGTAATCTTACTTTAAATTGATTTTGACTTAGGAATACAATTGTTGAGCAATATTCGAAATGCGGTTTTATCATGACATTATAAATCTTTAACGAAGTATTTATTGATAATTTTTGCCTTATTCGTTTATTATATAAGGAACAGTAACGTTCCAAGAACTGCCCCTTGAGGAACTCCTAGTTCTACTGTCAACGACTCTGAGATATGCTCTGCCACTCGCGTTCTTTGTTGTCTATTTGTCAAGTAACTTGCAAACCAGTTCAGCTCAACTCCTTCTATTCCATTGTTCTTCAATTTATCAATGAGGATTGGTCTGAATATAGTTTCAAACGCCCTCTGTAGGTCCAAAAATATTGCCACTATTATCTTTTTATCATACACGTCCGTTTTCCATTATGTTACCACAAGATTTAAGAGCGACTCGCAACTGTGCTGTCGTCTGAAACCAGACTGATATTCCGATAGTAGATTATTGGTTTCAATATATCTGGTTAATTGTTTAAAAACCAATTTTTCGAAAATTTTGCTTTCGGTCATTAACATATTCACTGGGCCTAACATACCTTTTCGATAGGCACCACTGCAGCTTCTTTCCAGCAGTCAGGAAAAATTCCAGAACGAAGTGATTCATTAATGATCTGAAGAAAGACTGGCCCAACAACTTCGAATACGCTTAACAGCATTTTAACTGACAAAAGGTTGAAATCTTTTTTATTATTCATACTCTTCATCGTTTCCTTTAGCTCGTTGATTTCTATTGATTCAAATCGAAAATTGCACTCGTTAATATTTTCTATTCGATTGGCATAGGGTTTACATGGAATATTATTGCTAATTTCGTTTACACTTGTAATGAAAAATTTGTTTAGCGTATTTGCAATAATTTTTTTATTTGTTATAATTTTCCCGTTATGACAAATTTTTTTTATTTCACTTTTTTCTTCTCTTAATACAAGAGATTTTATTGTTCTCCACATTACTTTTTGATTGCTAGCTCCATCAACCTTTTTTGCAATATAATAATTTTTTGCTAATGTTAATTCTTGTGTATATTTATTTCGTGTGTTTTTGTACTTATTCCAGGCATCTCTAGTGTTCGCCCAAATAGCAATCCGATAACATTGAATTTTGCTTCTTTTCAAGTTGGATAAGTATTGATTGAACCAACCACTGTACTCATTATTGCCCCTGCTTATTCTCCTGGATACCATCTTCTGCACCGCCTTGTTCAGCGAATGATAGAAGCTTTTTGCCCGTTCGTTCAAATTGTTAATACCATTTGTCATATGGAGTCCATTATTTAGGAGTTCATTATAAAAGGTTTCTTTATTAAATACTATAGAAGTATATGTTTTCTGACGTTTATTATGATTTATTAACCTCATTTTAATTTTAATTTCAAGAGACTCGTGGTCACTTATTTTAAAATCCGTTTTGACTTTAGCGCTAATATCCATAATGTTTGTCACCACGTAATCAATTAATGTCGATGAAACATCTGTGATTCTTGTTAGTTCACCCACAATTTGTTGAAATGTATTGTCTACTATGGCTTCTTCAATTCTTCTCTGGTATGTGTTGCTTTCAAGCCAATCGACATTGAAATCGCCCATTATTACCACATCATCAAATAAACAGGATAAATCTTCCATTCTAGATTTGAAGAATTCACAATATACATGCTCCGGGGATTGCTGATTGTCTGGAGATCTATAGATCGCAACCAGAATTACATTTTTATTATACAAGGTGGCGCAAAAGTAATCCTCCTATCAGGAAATGCTATAAATTTTGCGATTGGCCCCAAATGTCAGTTCTGTTTTGACATTTGTGTAGTAAACACATGCGAAATACACGTTAATAAACAATGTTACGCTACACTGCTCCAGAGCGCGGAATATTGGTGACTTTTTATTTGAGCAATAATCGGTCGGTGACTTTGGCACAACGTGAATTTCGTCGCAGATTTCCTAGCCGTCCAACGCCTACTGGTGAAACACTGCGACGTTTAGCCGCTCGCCTCGAAGAGACTGGCACAACACGAGACGTTGCCAAGAGTGGCGGGCCCCGGAGCGCCCGTTGTGCCGAGAATATCGCCTCTGTTGACATGGCCATTTTTTTTTTCGAGAACGCCTCTGGTCAAACGACAACAGTGAACGGTGCGCTCTATAGGGCCATGTTTACCGAATTTTTTCTACCGCAATTGGACGATTTTGGACTGGAGGACATGTGGTTCCAACAGGACGGAGCTACGGCACACACTGCGCGAGCCACAACCGATATTCTGAAAGGGTGTTCCCGGGTCGTTTTTGGGGATTTGCAATAGCCCGCAAGATCGCCTGATTTGACCGCTCCAGACTTCTTTTTGTGGGGCTTTTTGAAGTCGCGGGTTTATGTCAACAAGCCTCAGACTCTTGCAGCTCTTAAAGACAATATCCGTCAAGAATGTGAGGACCTATCGCCGGAAGTTTTAGCCAAAGTGATGGAAAATGCCATAAAAAGGGCTCAAATGACAATCAACTGTGGCGGCGGCCATTTACATGACATCATATTCTCGACTTGATGTAAAAAAAATTAAAAGACCAAATAAAAATAATCCACAAGAAGAATCAGTTTTTCATTTTTTTTTTTAAATTACAGCCAAAAAACATCGGAAGGTTATTTTTGCGCCACCTTGTATAAAGTGACTTTTATCGCCAACCACCAAATCATTTTACCGATTGCGAATTTGCTCAAGATTTCTATCTTCCATTCTGGTTTTATATAAAACATTACTCCACCAGTATGTCTAGAAATGCTATTAGTCCTCACTATTTGATAGTCTTTTAATCTAATTTCGCAGTCTTTTATGTCTTCTGTTAAGTGCGTTTCTGTTAGACAGATAAAATCAAAATCCTCTTCTAGAGTTAATACTTCTAATTTAATTATATTACACATTCCTCCAATGTTTAGGTACAGGCATCTTAAATGTTGCTTTAATTGTTAATATTCTATTCTCTCCGTTTCAATCCGTAATTTTCGCTGTAGTGTGCGACAAGAGGTGTCTCTGCAGTCATGATCTACAGTGATATCAGATAGTCGTAGATTGTCTTTTACCCTTGTGCAATTGACACATTTCAGAGTTGCATTTTTGCATTCCCTATACGTATGTCCTAATTCGCTACATTTGGCGCAAACTTGATTCACTTCTTTGCAATGATTTGATGTGTGATTAAATCCCCAGCATTTATAGCATCGCAACACATTTAAGCTTTCATATACAGGGCATCTATCCCATTCGATATTTATCTTTTTTTCTTTCATTAATTGATCAAAGCCACGTCCATCAATTTCAATTAGTGCGTTAAAGGTTCGTGGGTTCTTAAAGGATTTGTACAATTTAATACATTTAATAACAGCACATTCTATATTATTTTGGTTTTTTATTGCATGAATAATTCGCTCTCCTTCCATATATTCACTCATTCCAGTGATCAACACTTTTGGCTTGCGCATTGTGGGAAGCTGAATTTCATAATTCTCACTCATTTTTTCTTTCATTTCAGCTACCAATACATCACGATCTTTGTTGTTTTTGCAACGAATTGCAACTGCACCATTTCGCCTATCAGAAATACCGCTCACTCCTACATTCAAAGCTGATGGTTTAATATGCTCTTTAATTTCACTCTTTGTCTTTCCACGATAGGTTTTGTTATTCTTTTTCTCATTTTTTAGTTCGATTTCAGTTCGATGACAGATCTGTCTCTTTTATAAATAAGTACTTTGTTTCCATTAGTTTTTATATTTCTGGTTGAGCACGGATGATTTGAGAATTGGATTTCTATCTTCTATCTTGGGCGCCATAATCAATTCAATTTTGTTTAACTAATTTCAAAAGGCAAACTAAATTTGCATCGAAATCTAACTAACTTGATATTTTTCCTATGCATTCAGTTTTCCGCATACGGTGTATCTCAGAAGTATGTACACAAAAAAACTTTTACTAAACAGTTCACAATCTTGTGTCACTTACAAACTTGGTTATTAATTAGAACGAATAAAATAAAAATAAATAAATATTTTCTATACTTCTAAAACCTGCGACAGTTTACTACTTATTTACTAATTGTAAATATGAAAACTACCCTACAACAACGTATTGCATTAAGCTCTTTTATCAAAGCAGTATCCTGTTCGCTCGCTAAATTCCTAACTTCATATAGATGGGCCAATGACAAGTCTCCACTCATTTAGTTCGCGAAATAAATGTCCGGTACATTAAATCGAAGATAAATGTTGACAGAAGAAAAAGAAGGAAAAGCTTGTGTTGTGATTATTATGGGATTTTTTGGAGGAAACCGCAGAGAACGTTGGCATGATAAACAAAAAAAACGCAAAACCAAAATACAAAATAATTATTTAGCGACCATTTATCTTTGGTGTGGAGAATCGAAGTGGAGACTAGGGATGCTAACATTTAGCGCGAGTAGGATACTAAGCTTTACAGTGGAATTTTTCAAATAAGGAAAAGAGGATCTTTTCGTTGTATGTACTTACAGTCATTTAACAAAATTATGGAAACAGTGCAGATCCAAACAATTATCGTGGAATTTCCTTCTGTGGGGTGAAAATGAAAATGATGGTAATAAACTAAAGAAATTCGAGGCTGGATTTCGAATTGGATATTCAACGAATGCCAACATTAGCTGGAACAGTCCTCGAGCAAAAAAAGAAACTGTACGTGT